>CM046471.1:13150196-13314534 GCA_025506415.1 Flaveria robusta | reverse complement strand
AAAAACATGTAATCCTATGCGTTTCACTTACGAAGCCTTCTAAACACACTCCTGTGCTAATTTAAGCAATCAAGAGTAATGATCAATGAAATCACACTAACAATAATAAAAGGAAAGTTTGAATACACTATTAAATCGAAACAAAAACGTATAACGAGACCACATAAATCAACCTTTAACCGATCAACTTCTGCCAAACTCATACAAAACACTCAATCACCATCTTTAACACTCTTGCATTTTAAATGCACATGAATGAATCAAAATGACAACTCTCGTCCACATAATCATTATATGCACTAGCGTAACTTAACCGTTGTAAAGTACCGAAATCTACTCTTATTCACTCATATGAACCAATAATCAGTTAACTTGTGATTGAACGTATAAGACGTTAAGATAAAACTCAATTTGTGATCAATGAAGAAAACTCAAATCAAGGTAACAGGACCAAGTGAATTAGATTTCCATAAATTTCCAACAAAATTATGTAACAATATATTTTTGCATCAAAGTATTCGGAAAGTTTACAATAATCATGGAAATGACTATGTATACAACTCATTAAACAACAATAGTTATTGCTTGATAGTTTTTGCTTGTAAAAACATGTAACCTATGCGTTTCACTTTGAAGTCTTCTAAACACACTCCTGTGCTAATTAAGCAAATCAAGAGAATGATCAATGAAATCACACTAAACAATATAAAAATGAAAGTTTGAATACACTATTAAATCAAACAAAAACGTATAACGACCACATAAATCACCTTTAACCGATCAACTTCTGCCAAACTCATACAAAACACTCAATCACCATCTTTAAACACTCTTGCATTTTAAATGCACATGAATGAATCAAAATGACAACTCTCGGTCCACATAATCATTTATTATGCACTAGCGTAACATCCGTTGTAAAGTACCGAAATCTACTCTTATTCACTCAATATGACCAATAATCTCAGTCACACTTGTTGATTGAACGTAATAAGACGTTAGGATAAAACTCAATTTGTGATCAATGAAGAAAAACTCAATCAAGGTAACAGGACCAAGTGAATTAGATTTCCATGAATTTCCAACAAAATTATGTAACAATATTTTGTGCATCAAAGTATTCGCGAAAGTTTACAATGAATCATGGAATGAACTATGTATACAAACTCATTAAACAACAATAGTTATTGCATTGATAGTTTTTGCTTGTAAAAACATGTAATCCTATGCCGTTTCACTTACGAAGCCTTCTAAACACACTCCTGTGCTAATTTAAGCAAATCAGAGAGTAATGATCAATGAAATCACATTAAACAATAATAAAAGGAAAGTTTGAGTACACTATTAAAATCGAAACAAAAACGTATAACAAGACCACATAAATCAACCTTTAACCGATCAACTTCTGCCAAACTCATACAAAACACTCAATCACCATCTTTAAACACTCTTGCATTTTAAATGCACATGAATGAATCAAAATGACAACTCTCGGTCCACATAATCATTCATTAAGCACTAGCGTAACATTAACCGTTGTAAAGTACCAAAATCTACTCTTATTCACTCAATATGAACCAATATACAAGTCACACTTGTCGATTGAACGTAATAAGACGTTAAGGATAAAACTCAATTTGTGATCAATGAAGAAAAACTCAAATCAAGTTAACAGGACCAAGTGAATTAGATTTCCATAAATTTCCAACAAAATTATGTAACAATATATTTGTGCATCAAAGTATTCGCGAAAGTTTACAATAAATCATGGGAAATGAACTATGTATACAAACTCATTAAACAACAATAGTTATTGCATTGATAGTTTTTGCTTGTAAAAACATGTAATCCTATGCCGTTTCACTTACGAAGCCTTCTAAACACACTCCTGTGCTAATTTAAGCAAATCAGAGCGTAATGATCAATGAAATCCCATTCAACAATAATAAAAGGAAGGTTTTAATACACTATTAAAATCGAAACAAAAACGTATAACGAGACCACATAAATCAACCTTTAACCGATCAACTTCTGCCAAACTCATACAAAACACTCAATCACCATCTTCAAACACTCTTGCATTTTAAATGCACATGAATGAATCAAAATGACAACTCTCGGTCCACATAATCATTTATTATGCACTAGCGTAACATTAACCGTTGTAAAGTACCGAAATCTACTCTTATTCACTCAATATGAACCAATAATCAAGTCATAGTTGTCGATTGAACGTATAAGACGTTAAGGATAAACTCAATTTGTTATCAATGAAGAAAAACTCAAATCAGTTAACAGGACCAAGTGAATTAGATTTCCATAAATTTCCAACAAAATTATGTAACAATATATTTGTGCATCAAAGTATTCGTGAAAGTTTACATGAATCATGGGAAATGACTATGTATACAAACTCATTAAACAACAATAGTTTTGCATGATAGTTTTTTTGCTTGTAAAATATGTAACCCTATGCAGTTTCACTTATGAAGTCTACTAAACACACTCCTGTGCTAATTTAAGCAAATCAGAGAGGAATGATCAATAAAATCACACTAAACAATAATAAAAATGAAAGTTTGAATACACTATTAAAATCAAAACAAAAACGTATAACGGACCACATTAATCAACCTTTAACCGATCAAATTCTACCAAACTCATACAAAACACTCAATCACCATCTTTGAACACTCTTGCATATTAAATGCACATGAATGAATCAAAATGACAACTCTCGGTCCACATAATCATTTATTATGCACTAGCGTAACATTAACCGTTGTAAAGTAACGAAATCTACTTTTATTCACTCAATATGAACCAATAATCAAGTCACACTTGTTGATTGAACGTAATAAGATGTTAAGGATAAAACTCAATTTGTGATCAATGAAGAAAAACTCAAATCAAGGTAACAGGACCAAGTGAATTAGATTTCCATGAATTTCCAACAAAATTATGTAACAATATATTTGTGCATCAAAGTATTCGCGAAAGTTTACAATAAATCATGGGAAATGAACTATGTATACAAACTCATTAAACAACAATAGTTATTGCATTGATAGTTTTTGCTTGAAAAACATGTAATCCTATGCCGTTTCACTTACGAAGCCTTCTAAACACACTCCTGTGCTAATTTAAGCAAATCAGAGAGTAATGATCAATGAAATCACACTAAACAATAATAAAAGAAAGTTGAATACACTATTAAAATCGAAACAAAAACGTATAACAAGACCACATAAATCAACCTTTAACCGATCAACTTCTGCCAAACTCATACAAACACTCATCACCTCTTCAACCACTCTTGCATTTAAATGCACATGAATGAATCAAAATGACAACTCTAGTCCACATAATCATTTATTATGCACTAGCGTAACATTAACCGTTGTAAAGTACCGAAATCTACCCTCATTCACTCAATATGAACCAATAATCAAGTCATAGTTGTCGATTGAACGTAATAAGACGTTAAGGATAAAACTCAATTTGTGATCAATGAAGAAAAACTCAAATCAAGTAAACAGGACCAAGTGAATTAGATTTTCATAAATTTCCAACAAAATTATGTAACAATATATTTGTGCATCAAAGTATTCGTGAAAGTTTACAATAAATCATGGGAAATGAACTATGTATACAAACTCATTAAACAACAATAGTTATTGCATTGATAGTTTTTGCTTGTAAAAACATGTAATCCTATGCAGTTTCACTTATGAAGCCTAAACACACTCCGTGCTAATTTAAGCAAATCAAAGAGTAATGATCAATAAATCACACTAAACAATAATAAAAGGAAAGTTTGAATACACTATTAAATCGAAACAAAAACGTATAACGAGACCACATAAATCAACCTTTAACCGATCAACTTCTGCCAAACTCATACAAACACTCAATCACCATATTTAAAACACTCTTGCATTTAAATGCACATGAATGAATCAAAATGACAACTCTCGTTCCACATAATCATTTATTATGCACTAGCGTAACATTAACCGTTGTAAAGTACCGAAATCTACTCTTATTCACTCAATATGAACCAATAATCAAGTCACATTTGTCGATTGAACGTAATAAGACGTTAAGGATAAACTCAATTTGTGATCAATGAAGAAAAACTAAAATCAAGTTAACAGGACCAAGTGAATTAGATTTCCATAAATTTCCAACAAAATTATGTACAATATATTTGTGCATCAAAGTATTCGCGAAAGTTTACAATAATCATGGAAAGGACTATGTATACAAACTCATTAAACAACAATAGTTATTGCATTGATAGTTTTTGCTTGTAAAAAAATGTAATCCTATGCAGTTTCACTTATGAAGCCTTCTAAACACACTCCTGTGCTAATTTAAGCAAATCAAGAGGAAATGATCAATAAAATCACACTAAACAATAATAAAATGAAAGTTTGAATACACTATTAAATCAAACAAAAACGTATAAACGACCACATAAATCAACCTTTAACCGATCAACTTCTGCCAAACTCATACAAAACACTCAATCACCATCTTTAAACACTCTTGCATTTTAATGCACATGAATGAATCAAAATGACAACTCTCGGTCCACATAATCATTTATTATGCACTAGCGTACATTACCGTTGTAAAGTACCGAAATCTACTCTTATTCACTCAATATGAACCAATAATCAAGTCACAGTTGTCGATTGAACGTAATAAGACGTTAAGGATAAAACTCAATATGTGATCAATGAAGAAAAACTCAAATCAAGGTAACAGGACCAAGTGAATTAGATTTCCATGAATTTCCAACAAAATTATGTAACAATATATTTGTGCATCAAAGTATTCGCGAAAGTTTACAATGAATCATGGGAAATGAACTATGTATACAAACTCATTAAACAACAATAATTATTGCATTGATAGTTTTTGCTTGTAAAAACATGTAATCCTATGTAGTTTCACTTATGAAGCCTTTTAAAAACACCCCAGTGCTAATTTAAGCAAATCAAAGTGTAATGATCAATGAAATCACACTAAACAATAAAAAAAGGAAAGTTTGAATACACTATTAAAATCAAAACAAAAACGTATAACGAGACCACACAAAATCAACCTTTAACGATCAACTTCTGCCAATCATACAAACACTCAATCACCTCTTTAACACTCTTGCATTTTAAATGCACATGAATGAATCAAAATGACAACTCTCGGTCCACATAATCATTTATTAAGCACTAGCGTAACATTAACCGTTGTAAAGTACCGAAATCTACTCTTATTCACTCAATATGAACCAATAATCAAGTCACACTTGTTGATTGAACGTAATAAGACGTTAAGGATAAAACTCAATTTGTGATCAATGAAGAAAAACTCAAATCAAGGTAACAGGACCAAGTGAATTAGATTTTCATGAATTTCCAACAAAATTATGTAACAATATATTTGTGCATCAAAGTATTCGCGAAAGTTTACAATAAATCATGGGAAATGAACTATGTATACAAACTCATTAAACAACAATAGTTATTGCATTGATAGTTTTTGCTTGTAAAAACATGTAATCCTATGCCGTTTCACTTATGAAGCCTTCTAAACACACTCCTGTGCTAATTTAAGCAAATCAGAGAGTAATGATCAATGAAATCACATTAAACAATAATAAAAGGAAAGTTTGAATACACTATTAAATCGAAACAAAACGTATAACGAGACCACATAAATCAACCTTTAACCGATCACTTCTGCCAAACTCATACAAACCACTCAATCACCCATCTTTAAACACTCTTGCATTTTAAATGCACATGAATGAATCAAAATGACAACTCTCGGTCCACATAATCATTTATTATGCACTAGCGTAACATTAACCGTTGTAAAGTACCGAAATCTACTCTTATTCACTCAATATGAACCAATAATCAAGTCACAGTTGTCAATTGAACGTAATAAGACGTTAAGGATAAAACTCAATTTGTGATCAATGAAGAAAAACTAAAATCAAGTTAACAGGACCAAGTGAATTAGATTTCCATAAATTTCCAACAAAATTATGTAACAATATATTTGTGCATCAAAGTATTCACGAAAGTTTACAATAAATCATGGGAAATGAACTATGTACAACTCATTAAACAACAATAGTTATTGCATTGATAGTTTTTTGCTTGTAAAAATATGTAATCCTATGCCGTTTCACTTATGAAGTCTTCTAAAACACTCCTGTGCTAATTTAAGCAAATCAAAGAGGAATGATCAATGAAATCACACTAAACATAATAAAAGGAAAGTTTGAATACACTATTAAATCAAATCAAAACGTATAACGAGACCACATAAATCAACCTTTAACCGATCAACTCTGCCAAACTCATACAAAACACTCAATCACCATCTTTAACACTCTTGCATTTTAAATGCACATGAATGAATCAAAATGACAACTCTCGGTCCACATAATCATTTATTATGCACTAGCGTAACATTAACCGTTGTAAAGTACGAAATCTACTCTTATTCACTCAATATGAACCAATAATCAAGTCACAGTTGCCGATTGAACGTAATAAGACGTTAAGGAAAAAACTCAATTTGTGATCAATGAAGAAAAACTCAAATCAAGGTAACAGGACCAAGTGAATTAGATTTCCATGAATTTCCAACAAAATTATGTAACAATATATTTGTGCATCAAAGTATTCGCGAAAGTTTACAATGAATCATGGGAAATGAACTATGTATACAAACTCATTAAACAACAATAGTTATTGCATTGATAGTTTTTGCTTGAAAAACATGTAATCCAATGCTGTTTCACTTACGAAGCCTTCTAAACACACTCCTGTGATAATTTAAGCAAATTAGAGAGTAATGATCAATGAAATCACACTAAATAATAATAAAAGGAAAGTTTGAATACACTATTAAAATCAAAACAAAAACGTATACGAGACCACATAAATCAACCTTTAACCGATCACTTCTGCCAAACTCATACAAAACACTCAATCACCATCTTTAAACACTCTGCATTTTAAATGCACATGAATGAATCAAAAGACAACTCTCTCTCGTCCACATAATCATTTATTAGGCACTAGCGTAACATTAACCGTTGTAAAGTATCGAAATCTACTCTTATTCACTCAATATGAACCAATAATCAAGTCACACTTGTTGATTGAACGAAATAAGACGTTAAGGATAAAACTCAATTTGTGATCAATGATGAAAAACTCAAATCAAGGTAACAGGACCAAGTGAATTAGATTTTCATGAATTTCCAACAAAATTATGTAACAATATATTTGTGCATCAAAGTATTCGCGAAAGTTTACAATAAATCATGAGAAATGAACTATGTATACAAACTCATTAAACAACAATAGTTATTGCATTGATAGTTTTTGCTTGTAAAAACATGTAATCCTATGTCGTTTCACTTATGAAGCCTTCTAAACACACTCCTGTGCTAATTTAAGCAAATCAGAGAGTAATGATCAATGAAATCACATTAAACAATAATAAAAGGAAAGTTTTAATACACTATTAAAATCGAAACAAAAACGTATAACGAGACCACATAAATCAACCTTTAACCGATCAACTTCTGCCAAACTCATACAAAACACTCAATCACCATCTTCAAACACTCTTGCATTTTAAATGCACATGAATGAATCAAAATGACAACTCTCGGTCCACATAATCATTATTATGCACTAGCGTAACATTAACCGTTGTAAAGTACCGAAATCTACCCTCATTCACTCAATATGAACCAATAATCAAGTCATAGTTGTCGATTGAACGTAATAAGACGTTAAGGATAAAACTCAATTTGTGATCAATGAAGAAAAACTCAAATCAAGTTAACAGGACCAAGTGAATTAGATTTTCATAAATTTCCAACAAAATTATGTAACAATATATTTGTGCATCAAAGTATTCGTGAAAGTTTACAATAATCATGGGAAATGAACTATTATACAAACTCATTAAACAACAATAGTTATTGCATTGATAGTTTTTGCTTGTAAAACATGTAATCCTATGCCGTTTCACTTATGAAGCTTCTAAACACACTCCTGTGCTAATTTAAGCAAATCAAGAGTAATGATCAATGAAATCACACTAAACAATAATAAAATGAAAGTTTGAATACACTATTAAAATCGAAACAAAAACGTTAACGAGACCACATAAATCAACCTTTAACCGATCACTTCTGCCAAACTCATACAAAACACTCAATCACCAATTTAAACACTCTTGCATTTTAAATGCACATGAATGAATCAAAATGACAACTCTCGGTCCACATAATCATTTATTATGCACTAGCGTAACATTAACCGTTGTAAAGTACCGAAATCTACTCTTATTCACTCAATATGAACCAATAATCAAGTCACAGTTGTCGATTGAACGTAATAAGACGTTAAGGATAAAACTCAATTTGTGATCAATGAAGAAAAACTCAAATCAAGTTAACAGGACCAAGTGAATTAGATTTCCATAAATTTCCAACAAAATTATGTAACAATATATTTGTGCATCAAAGTATTCGCGAAAGTTTACAATAAATCATGGGAAATGGACTATGTATACAAACTCATTAAAGAACAATAGTTATTGCATTGATAGTTTTTGCTTGTAAAAATATGTAATCCTATGCAGTTTCACTTATGAAGTCTTCTAAACACACTCCTGTGCTAATTTAAGCAAATCAAAGAGGAATGATCAATAAAATCACACTAAACAATAATAAAATGAAAGTTTGAATACACTATTAAAATCGAAACAAAACGTATAACAGACCACATAATCACCTTTAACCGATCAATTCTGCCAAACTCATACAAAACACTCATCACCATCTTTAAACACTCTTGCATTTTAAATGCACATGAATGAATCAAAATGACAACTCTCGGTCCACATAATCATTTATTGCACTAGCGTAACATTACCGTTGTAAAGTACCGAAATCTACTCTTTTCACTCAATATGAACCAAATCAAGTCACAGTTGCCGATTGAACGTAATAAATTTAAGGATAAAACTCAATTTGTGATCAATGAAGAAAAACTCAAATCAAGGTAACAGGACCAAGTGAATTAGATTTCCATGAATTCCACAAAATTATGTAACAATATATTTGTGCATCAAAGTATTCGCGAAAGTTTACAATGAATCATGGAAATGAACTATGTATACAAACTCATTAACAACAATAGTATTGCATTGATTTTTTTTGCTTGTAAAAACTATAATCCTATGTAGTTTCACTTATGAAGCCTTTTAAAAACACCCTGCTAATTTAAGCAAATCAAGAGTAATGATCAATGAAATCACACTAAACAATAAAAAAAGGAAAGTTTGAATACACTATTAAAATCGAAACAAAAACGTATAACGAGACCACACAAATCAACCTTTAACCGATCAACTTCTGCCAAAGTCATACAAAACACTCAATCACCATCTTTAAACACTCTTGCATTTTAAATGCACATGAATGAATCAAAATGACAACTCTCGGTCCACATAATCATTTATTAGGCACTAGCGTAACATTAACCGTTGTAAAGTATCGAAATCTACTCTTATTCACTCAATATGAACCAATAATCAAGTCACACTTGTTGATTGAACGAAATAAGACGTTAAGGATAAAACTCAATTGTGATCAATGAGAAAACTCAAATCAAGGTAACAGGACCAAGTGAATTAGATTTTCATGAATTTCCAACAAAATTATGTAACAATATATTTGTGCATCAAAGTATTCGCGAAAGTTTACAATAAATCATGAGAAATGAACTATGTATACAAACTCATTAAACAACAATAGTTATTGCATTGATAGTTTTTGCTTGTAAAACATGTAATCCTATGCGTTTCACTTATGAAGCCTTCTAAACACACTCCTGTGCTAATTTAAGCAAATCAGAGAGTAATGATCAATGAAATCACACTAAACAATAATAAAAGGAAGTTTTAATACACTATTAAAATCGAAACAAAACGTATACGAGACCACATAAATCACCTTTAACCGATCAACTTCTGCCAAACTCATACAAAACACTCAATCACCATCTTTAAACACTCTTGCATTTTAAATGCACATGAATGAATCAAAATGACAACTCTCGGTCCACATAATCATTATTATGCACTAGCGTAACATTAACCGTTGTAAAGTACGAAATCTACTCTTATTCACTCATATGAACCAATAATCAAGTCATAGTTGTCGATTGAACGTAATAAGACGTTAAGGATAAAACTCAATTTGTGATCAATGAAGAAAAACTCAAATCAAGTTAACAGGACCAAGTGAATTAGATTTCCATAAATTTCCAACAAAATTATGTACCAATATATTTGTGCATCAAAGTATTCGTGAAAGTTTACAATAAATCATGGGAAATGAACTATGTATACAAACTCATTAAACAACAATAGTTATTGCATTGATAGTTTTTGCTTGTAAAAATATGTAACCCTATGCAGTTTCACTTATGAAGTCTTCTAAACACACTCCTGTGCTAATTTAAGCAAATCAGAGAGGAATGATCAATAAAATCACACTAAACAATAATAAAATGAAAGTTTGAATACACTATTAAAATCGAAACAAAAACGTATAACGAGACCACATAAATCAACCTTTAACGATCAATCTGCCAACTCATACAAAACACTCAATCACCATCTTTAAACACTCTTGCATTTTAAATGCACATGAATGAATCAATATGACAACTCTGTCCCATAATCATTTATTATGCACTAGCGTAACATTAACCGTTGTAAAGTACCGAAATCTACTCTTATTCACTCAATATGAACCAATAATCAAGTCACAGTTGCCGATTGAACGTAATAAGACGTTAAGGATAAAATCAATTTGTGATCAATGAAAAAACTCAAATCAAGGTAACAGGACCAAGTGAATTAGATTTCCATGAATTTCCAACAAAATTATGTAACAATATATTGTGCATCAAAGTATTCGCGAAAGTTTACAATGAATCATGGGAAATGAACTATGTATACAAACTCATTAAACAACAATAGTTATTGCAATGATAGTTTTTGCTTGTAAAAACATGTAATCCTATGTAGTTTCACTTATGAAGCCTTCTAAACACACCCTGTGCTAATTTAAAAATCAAGTGTAATGATCAATGAAATCACACTAAACAATAATAAAGGAAAGTTTGAATACACTATTAAAATCGAAACAAAACGTATAACGAGACCACATAAATCAACCTTTAACCGATCAACTTCTGCCAAACTCATACAAACACACTCAATCACCATCTTTAAACACTCTTGCATTTTAAATGCACATGAATGAATCAAAATGACAACTCTCTCGGTCCCACATAATCATTATTATGCACTAGCGTAACATTAACCGTTAAAGTACCGAAATCTACTCTTATTCACTCAATATGAACCAATAATCAAGTCACAGTTGTCAATTGAACGTAATAAGACGTTAAGGATAAAACTCAATTTGTGATCAATGAAGAAAAACTAAAATCAAGTTACAGGACCAAGTGAATTAGATTTCCATGATTTCGCAACAAAATTATGTAACAATATATTTGTGCATCAAAGTATTCGCGAAAGTTTACAATGAATCATGGGAAATGAACTATGTATACAAACTCATTAAACAACAACAGTTATTGCATTAATAGTTTTTGCTTGTAAAAACATGTAATCCTATGCAGTTTCACTTATGAAGCCTTCTAAACACTTTCCTGTGCTAATTTAAGCAAATCAGAGAGTAATGATCAATGAAATCACACTAAACAATAATAAATAGAAAGTTTGAATACACTATTAAAATCGAAACTAAAACATATAACGAGACCACATAAATAAACCTTTAACCGATCAACTTCTAACAAACTCATACAAAACACTCAATCACCATCTTTAAACACTCTTGCATTTTAAATGCACATGAATGAATCAAAATGACAACTCTCGGTCCACATAATCATTATTATGCACTAGCGTAACATTAACCGTTGTAAAGTACCGAAATCTACCCTTATTCACTCAATATGAACCAATAATCAAGTTATAGTTGTCGATTGAACGTAATAAGACGTTAAGGATAAAACTCAATTTGTTATCAATGAAGAAAAACTCAAATCAAGTTAACAGGACCAAGTGAATTAGATTTCCATAAATTTCCAACAAAATTATGTAACAATATATTTGTAATCAAAGTATTCGTGAAAGTTTACAATGAATCATGGGAAATGAACTATGTATACAAACTCATTAAACAACAATAGTTATTGCATTGATAGTTTTTGCTTGTAAAAATATGTAACCCTATGCAGTTTCACTTATGAAGTCTACTAAACACACTCCTGTGCTAATTTAAGCAAATCAGAGAGTAATGATCAATGAAATCACACTAAACAATAATAAAAGGAAAGTTTGAATACACTATTAAAATCGAAACAAAAACGTATAACGAGACCACATAAATCAACCTTTAACCGATCAACTTCTGCCAAACTCATACAAAACACTCAATCACCATCTTTAAACACTCTTGCATTTTAAATGCACATGAATGAATCAAAATGACAACTCTCGGTCCACATAATCATTTATTATGCACTAGCGTAACATTAACCGTTGTAAAGTACCGAAATCTACTCTTATTCACTCAATATGAACCAATAATCAAGTCACAGTTGCCGATTGAACGTAATAAGACGTTAAGGATAAAACTCAATTTGTGATCAATGAAGAAAAACTCAAATCAAGGTAACAGGACCAAATGAATTAGATTTACATGAATTTCAAACAAAATTATGTAACAATATATTTGTGCATCAAAGTATTCGCGAAAGTTTACAATGAATCATGGGAAATGAACTATGAATACAAACTCGTTAAACAACAATAATTATTGCATTGATTATTTTTGCTTATAAAAACGTGTAATCCTATGTAGTTTCACTTATGAACCCTTCTAAACACACTCCTGTGCTAATTTAAGCAAATCAAAGTGTAATGATCAATGAAATCACACTAAACAAAAGTAAAAGGAAAGTGTGAATACACTATTAAAATCGAAACTAAAACATATAACGAGACCACATAAATCAACCTTTAACCGATCAACTTCTGCCAAACTCATACAAAACACTCAATCACCATCTTTAAACACTCTTGCATTTTAAATGCACATGAATGAATCAAAATGACAACTCTCGGTCCACATAATCATTTATTATGCACTAGCGTAACATTAACCGTTGTAAAGTACCGAAATCTACTCTTATTCACTCAATATGAACCAATAATCAAGTCACAGTTGTCGATTGAACGTAATAAGACGTTAAGGATAAAACTCAATTTGTGATCAATGAAGAAAAACTCAAATCAAGGTAACAGGACCAAGTGAATTAGATTTCCATGAATTTCCAACAAAATTATGTAACAATATATTTGTGCATCAAAGTATTCGCGAAAGTTTACAATAAATCATGGGAAATGAACTATGTATACAAACTCATTAAAGAACAATAGTTATTGCATTGATAGTTTTTGCTTGTAAAAACATGTAATCCTATGCAGTTTCACTTATGAAGTCTTCTAAACACACTCCTGTGCTAATTTAAGCAAATCAAGAGTAATGATCAATGAAATCACACTAAACAATAATAAAAGGAAAGTTTGAATACACTATTAAAATCGAAACAAAAACGTATAACGAGACCACATAAATCAACCTTTAACCGATCAACTTCTGCCAAACTCATACAAAACACTCAATCACCATCTTTAAACACTCTTGCATTTTAAATGCACATGAATGAATCAAAATGACAACTCTCGGTCCACATAATCATTTATTATGCACTAGCGTAACATTAACCGTTGTAAAGTACCGAAATCTACTCTTATTCACTCAATATGAACCAATAATCAAGTCACACTTGTCGATTGAACGTAATAAGACGTTAAGGATAAAACTCAATTTGTGATCAATGAAGAAAAACTCAAATCAAGGTAACAGGACCAAGTGAATTAGATTTCCATGAATTTCCAACAAAATTATGTAACAATATATTTGTGCATCAAAGTATTCGCGAAAGTTTACAATGAATCATGGGAAATGAACTATGTATACAAACTCATTAAACAACAATAGTTATTGCATTGATAGTTTTTGCTTGTAAAAACATGTAATCCTATGCAGTTTCACTTATGAAGCCTTCTAAACACACTCCTGTGCTAATTTAAGCAAATCAAAGAGGAATGATCAATAATATCACACTAAACAATAATAAAAGGAAAGTTTGAATACACTATTAAAATCGAAACAAAAACGTATAACGAGACCACATAAATCAACCTTTAACCGATCAACTTCTGCCAAACTCATACAAAACACTCAATCACCATCTTTAAACACTCTTGCATTTTAAATGCACATGAATGAATCAAAATGACAACTCTCGGTCCACATAATCATTTATTATGCACTAGCGTAACATTAACCGTTGTAAAGTACCGAAATCTACTCTTATTCACTCAATATGAACCAATAATCAAGTCACAGTTGTCGATTGAACGTAATAAGACGTTAAGGATAAAACTCAATTTGTGATCAATGAAGAAAAACTCAAATCAAGGTAACAGGACCAAGTGAATTAGATTTCCATGAATTTCCAACAAAATTATGTAACAATATATTTGTGCATCAAAGTATTCGCGAAAGTTTACAATGAATCATGGGAAATGAACTATGTATACAAACTCATTAAACAACAATAGTTATTGCATTGATAGTTTTTGCTTGTAAAAACATGTAATCCTATGTAGTTTCACTTATGAAGCCTTCTAAACACACTCCTGTGCTAATTTAAGCAAATCAAAGAGTAATGATCAATGAAATCACACTAAACAATAAAAGAAAGTTTGAATACACTATTAAAATCGAAACAAAAACGTATAACGAGACCACATAAATCAACCTTTAACCGATCAACTTCTGCCAAACTCATACAAAACACTCAATCACCATCTTTAAACACTCTTGCATTTTAAATGCACATGAATGAATCAAAATGACAACTCTCGGTCCACATAATCATTTATTATGCACTAGCGTAACATTAACCGTTGTAAAGTACCGAAATCTACTCTTATTCACTCAATATGAACCAATAATCAAGTCACAGTTGCCGATTGAACGTAATAAGACGTTAAGGATAAAACTCAATTTGTGATCAATGAAGAAAAACTCAAATCAAGGTAACAGGACCAAGTGAATTAGATTTCCATGAATTTCCAACAAAATTATGTAACAATATATTTGTGCATCAAAGTATTCGCGAAAGTTTACAATGAATCATGGGAAATGAACTATGTATACAAACTCATTAAACAACAATAGTTATTGCATTGATAGTTTTTGCTTGTAAAAACATGTAATCCTATGTAGTTTCACTTATGAAGCCTTCTAAACACACTCCTGTGCTAATTTAAGCAAATCAAAGTGTAATGATCAATGAAATCACACTAAACATATAAAAGAAAAGTTTGAATACACTATTAAAATCAAAACAAAAACGTATAACGAGACCACATAAATCAACCTTTAACCGATCAACTTCTGCCAAACTCATACAAAACACTCAATCACCATCTTTAAACACTCTTGCATTTTAAATGCACATGAATGAATCAAAATGACAACTCTCGGTCCACATAATCATTTATTATGCACTAGGGTAACATTAACCGTTGTAAAGTAACGAAATCTACTCTTATTCACTCAATATGAACCAATAATCAAGTCACAGTTGTCGATTGAACGTAATCAGACGTTAAGGATAAAACTCAATTTGTGATCAATGAAGAAAAACTCAAATCAAGGTAACAGGACCAAGTGAATTAGATTTCCATGAATTTGCAACAAAATTATGTAACAATATATTTGTGCATCAAAGTATTCGCGAAAGTTTACAATGAATCATGGGAAATGAACTATGTATACAAACTCATTAAACAACAATAGTTATTGCATTGATAGTTTTTGCTTGTAAAAACATGTAATCCTATGCAGTTTCACTTATGAAGCCTTCTAAACACACTCCTGTGCTAATTTAAGCAAATCAAGAGGTAATGATCAATGAAATCACACTAAACAATAATAAAAGGAAAGTTTGAATACACTATTAAAATCGAAACAAAAACGTATAACGAGACCACATAAATCAACCTTTAACCGATCAACTTCTGCCAAACTCATACAAAACACTCAATCACCATCTTTAAACACTCTTGCATTTTAAATGCACATGAATGAATCAAAATGACAACTCTCGGTCCACATAATCATTTATTATGCACTAGCGTAACATTAACCGTTGTAAAGTACCGAAATCTACTCTTATTCACTCAATATGAACCAATAATCAAGTCACAGTTGTCGATTGAACGTAATAAGACGTTAAGGATAAAACTCAATTTGTGATCAATGAAGAAAAACTCAAATCAAGGTAACAGGACCAAGTGAATTAGATTTCCATGAATTTCCAACAAAATTATGTAACAATATATTTGTGCATCAAAGTATTCGCGAAAGTTTACAATGAATCATGGGAAATGAACTATGTATACAAACTCATTAAACAACAATAGTTATTGCATTGATAGTTTTTGCTTGTAAAAACATGTAATCCTATGCAGTTTCACTTATGAAGCCTTCTAAACACACTCCTGTGCTAATTTAAGCAAATCAAAGAGTAATGATCAATGAAATCACACTAAACAATAATAAAAGGAAAGTTTGAATACACTATTAAAATCGAAACAAAAACGTATAACGAGACCACATAAATCAACCTTTAACCGATCAACTTCTGCCAAACTCATACAAAACACTCAATCACCATCTTTAAACACTCTTGCATTTTAAATGCACATGAATGAATCAAAATGACAACTCTCGGTCCACATAATCATTTATTATGCACTAGCGTAACATTAACCGTTGTAAAGTACCGAAATCTACTCTTATTCACTCAATATGAACCAATAATCAAGTCACAGTTGTCGATTGAACGTAATAAGACGTTAAGGATAAAACTCAATTTGTGATCAATGAAGAAAAACTCAAATCAAGGTAACAGGACCAAGTGAATTAGATTTCCATGAATTTCCAACAAAATTATGTAACAATATATTTGTGCATCAAAGTATTCGCGAAAGTTTACAATGAATCATGGGAAATGAACTATGTATACAAACTCATTAAACAACAATAGTTATTGCATTGATAGTTTTTGCTTGTAAAAACATGTAATCCTATGTAGTTTCACTTATGAAGCCTTCTAAACACACTCCTGTGCTAATTTAAGCAAATCAAAGTGTAATGATCAATGAAATCACACTAAACAATAATAAAAGGAAAGTTTGAATACACTATTAAAATCGAAACAAAAACGTATAACGAGACCACATAAATCAACCTTTAACCGATCAACTTCTGCCAAACTCATACAAAACACTCAATCACCATCTTTAAACACTCTTGCATTTTAAATGCACATGAATGAATCAAAATGACAACTCTCGGTCCACATAATCATTTATTATGCACTAGCGTAACATTAACCGTTGTAAAGTACCGAAATCTACTCTTATTCACTCAATATGAACCAATAATCAAGTCACAGTTGTCGATTGAACGTAATAAGACGTTAAGGATAAAACTCAATTTGTGATCAATGAAGAAAAACTCAAATCAAGGTAACAGGACCAAGTGAATTAGATTTCCATGAATTTCCAACAAAATTATGTAACAATATATTTGTGCATCAAAGTATTCGCGAAAGTTTACAATGAATCATGGGAAATGAACTATGTATACAAACTCATTAAACAACAATAGTTATTGCATTGATAGTTTTTGCTTGTAAAAACATGTAATCCTATGCGTTTCACTTATGAAGCCTTCTAAACACACTCCTGTGCTAATTTAAGCAAATCAAGAGTAATGATCAATGAAATCACACTAAACAATAATAAAAGGAAAGTTTGAATACACTATTAAAATCGAAACAAAAACGTATAACGAGACCACATAAATCAACCTTTAACCGATCAACTTCTGCCAAACTCATACAAAACACTCAATCACCATCTTTAAACACTCTTGCATTTTAAATGCACATGAATGAATCAAAATGACAACTCTCGGTCCACATAATCATTTATTATGCACTAGCGTAACATTAACCGTTGTAAAGTACCGAAATCTACTCTTATTCACTCAATATGAACCAATAATCAAGTCACACTTGTCGATTGAACGTAATAAGACGTTAAGGATAAAACTCAATTTGTGATCAATGAAGAAAAACTCAAATCAAGGTAACAGGACCAAGTGAATTAGATTTCCATGAATTTCCAACAAAATTATGTAACAATATATTTGTGCATCAAAGTATTCGCGAAAGTTTACAATGAATCATGGGAAATGAACTATGTATACAAACTCATTAAACAACAATAGTTATTGCATTGATAGTTTTTGCTTGTAAAAACATGTAATCCTATGCCGTTTCACTTATGAAGCCTTCTAAACACACTCCTGTGCTAATTTAAGCAAATCAGAGAGTAATGATCAATGAAATCACACTAAACAATAATAAAAGGAAAGTTTGAATACACTATTAAAATCGAAACAAAAACGTATAACGAGACCACATAAATCAACCTTTAACCGATCAACTTCTGCCAAACTCATACAAAACACTCAATCACCATCTTTAAACACTCTTGCATTTTAAATGCACATGAATGAATCAAAATGACAACTCTCGGTCCACATAATCATTTATTATGCACTAGCGTAACATTAACCGTTGTAAAGTACCGAAATCTACTCTTATTCACTCAATATGAACCAATAATCAAGTCACAGTTGTCGATTGAACGTAATAAGACGTTAAGGATAAAACTCAATTTGTGATCAATGAAGAAAAACTCAAATCAAGGTAACAGGACCAAGTGAATTAGATTTCCATGAATTTCCAACAAAATTATGTAACAATATATTTGTGCATCAAAGTATTCGCGAAAGTTTACAATGAATCATGGGAAATGAACTATGTATACAAACTCATTAAACAACAATAGTTATTGCATTGATAGTTTTTGCTTGTAAAAACATGTAATCCTATGCGTTTCACTTATGAAGCCTTCTAAACACACTCCTGTGCTAATTTAAGCAAATCAAGAGTAATGATCAATGAAATCACACTAAACAATAATAAAAGAAAGTTTGAATACACTATTAAAATCGAAACAAAAACGTATAACGAGACCACATAAATCAACCTTTAACCGATCAACTTCTGCCAAACTCATACAAAACACTCAATCACCATCTTTAAACACTCTTGCATTTTAAATGCACATGAATGAATCAAAATGACAACTCTCGGTCCACATAATCATTTATTATGCACTAGCGTAACATTAACCGTTGTAAAGTACCGAAATCTACTCTTATTCACTCAATATGAACCAATAATCAAGTCACAGTTGTCGATTGAACGTAATAAGACGTTAAGGATAAAACTCAATTTGTGATCAATGAAGAAAAACTCAAATCAAGGTAACAGGACCAAGTGAATTAGATTTCCATGAATTTCCAACAAAATTATGTAACAATATATTTGTGCATCAAAGTATTCGCGAAAGTTTACAATGAATCATGGGAAATGAACTATGTATACAAACTCATTAAACAACAATAGTTATTGCATTGATAGTTTTTGCTTGTAAAAACATGTAATCCTATGCAGTTTCACTTATGAAGCCTTCTAAACACACTCCTGTGCTAATTTAAGCAAATCAAGAGTAATGATCAATGAAATCACACTAAACAATAATAAAAGGAAAGTTTGAATACACTATTAAAATCGAAACAAAAACGTATAACGAGACCACATAAATCAACCTTTAACCGATCAACTTCTGCCAAACTCATACAAAACACTCAATCACCATCTTTAAACACTCTTGCATTTTAAATGCACATGAATGAATCAAAATGACAACTCTCGGTCCACATAATCATTTATTATGCACTAGCGTAACATTAACCGTTGTAAAGTACCGAAATCTACTCTTATTCACTCAATATGAACCAATAATCAAGTCACACTTGTCGATTGAACGTAATAAGACGTTAAGGATAAAACTCAATTTGTGATCAATGAAGAAAAACTCAAATCAAGGTAACAGGACCAAGTGAATTAGATTTCCATGAATTTCCAACAAAATTATGTAACAATATATTTGTGCATCAAAGTATTCGCGAAAGTTTACAATGAATCATGGGAAATGAACTATGTATACAAACTCATTAAACAACAATAGTTATTGCATTGATAGTTTTTGCTTGTAAAAACATGTAATCCTATGCCGTTTCACTTATGAAGCCTTCTAAACACACTCCTGTGCTAATTTAAGCAAATCAGAGAGTAATGATCAATGAAATCACACTAAACAATAATAAAAGGAAAGTTTGAATACACTATTAAAATCGAAACAAAAACGTATAACGAGACCACATAAATCAACCTTTAACCGATCAACTTCTGCCAAACTCATACAAAACACTCAATCACCATCTTTAAACACTCTTGCATTTTAAATGCACATGAATGAATCAAAATGACAACTCTCGGTCCACATAATCATTTATTATGCACTAGCGTAACATTAACCGTTGTAAAGTACCGAAATCTACTCTTATTCACTCAATATGAACCAATAATCAAGTCACAGTTGTCGATTGAACGTAATAAGACGTTAAGGATAAAACTCAATTTGTGATCAATGAAGAAAAACTCAAATCAAGGTAACAGGACCAAGTGAATTAGATTTCCATGAATTTCCAACAAAATTATGTAACAATATATTTGTGCATCAAAGTATTCGCGAAAGTTTACAATGAATCATGGGAAATGAACTATGTATACAAACTCATTAAACAACAATAGTTATTGCATTGATAGTTTTTGCTTGTAAAAACATGTAATCCTATGCGTTTCACTTATGAAGCCTTCTAAACACACTCCTGTGCTAATTTAAGCAAATCAAAGAGTAATGATCAATGAAATCACACTAAACAATAATAAAAGGAAAGTTTGAATACACTATTAAAATCGAAACAAAAACGTATAACGAGACCACATAAATCAACCTTTAACCGATCAACTTCTGCCAAACTCATACAAAACACTCAATCACCATCTTTAAACACTCTTGCATTTTAAATGCACATGAATGAATCAAAATGACAACTCTCGGTCCACATAATCATTTATTATGCACTAGCGTAACATTAACCGTTGTAAAGTACCGAAATCTACTCTTATTCACTCAATATGAACCAATAATCAAGTCACAGTTGTCGATTGAACGTAATAAGACGTTAAGGATAAAACTCAATTTGTGATCAATGAAGAAAAACTCAAATCAAGGTAACAGGACCAAGTGAATTAGATTTCCATGAATTTCCAACAAAATTATGTAACAATATATTTGTGCATCAAAGTATTCGCGAAAGTTTACAATGAATCATGGGAAATGAACTATGTATACAAACTCATTAAACAACAATAGTTATTGCATTGATAGTTTTTGCTTGTAAAAACATGTAATCCTATGCCGTTTCACTTATGAAGCCTTCTAAACACACTCCTGTGCTAATTTAAGCAAATCAGAGAGTAATGATCAATGAAATCACACTAAACAATAATAAAAGGAAAGTTTGAATACACTATTAAAATCGAAACAAAAACGTATAACGAGACCACATAAATCAACCTTTAACCGATCAACTTCTGCCAAACTCATACAAAACACTCAATCACCATCTTTAAACACTCTTGCATTTTAAATGCACATGAATGAATCAAAATGACAACTCTCGGTCCACATAATCATTTATTATGCACTAGCGTAACATTAACCGTTGTAAAGTACCGAAATCTACTCTTATTCACTCAATATGAACCAATAATCAAGTCACAGTTGTCGATTGAACGTAATAAGACGTTAAGGATAAAACTCAATTTGTGATCAATGAAGAAAAACTCAAATCAAGGTAACAGGACCAAGTGAATTAGATTTCCATGAATTTCCAACAAAATTATGTAACAATATATTTGTGCATCAAAGTATTCGCGAAAGTTTACAATGAATCATGGGAAATGAACTATGTATACAAACTCATTAAACAACAATAGTTATTGCATTGATAGTTTTTGCTTGTAAAAACATGTAATCCTATGCCGTTTCACTTATGAAGCCTTCTAAACACACTCCTGTGCTAATTTAAGCAAATCAAGAGTAATGATCAATGAAATCACACTAAACAATAATAAAAGGAAAGTTTGAATACACTATTAAAATCGAAACAAAAACGTATAACGAGACCACATAAATCAACCTTTAACCGATCAACTTCTGCCAAACTCATACAAAACACTCAATCACCATCTTTAAACACTCTTGCATTTTAAATGCACATGAATGAATCAAAATGACAACTCTCGGTCCACATAATCATTTATTATGCACTAGCGTAACATTAACCGTTGTAAAGTACCGAAATCTACTCTTATTCACTCAATATGAACCAATAATCAAGTCACAGTTGTCGATTGAACGTAATAAGACGTTAAGGATAAAACTCAATTTGTGATCAATGAAGAAAAACTCAAATCAAGGTAACAGGACCAAGTGAATTAGATTTCCATGAATTTCCAACAAAATTATGTAACAATATATTTGTGCATCAAAGTATTCGCGAAAGTTTACAATGAATCATGGGAAATGAACTATGTATACAAACTCATTAAACAACAATAGTTATTGCATTGATAGTTTTTGCTTGTAAAAACATGTAATCCTATGCGTTTCACTTATGAAGCCTTCTAAACACACTCCTGTGCTAATTTAAGCAAATCAGAGAGTAATGATCAATGAAATCACACTAAACAATAATAAAAGGAAAGTTTGAATACACTATTAAAATCGAAACAAAAACGTATAACGAGACCACATAAATCAACCTTTAACCGATCAACTTCTGCCAAACTCATACAAAACACTCAATCACCATCTTTAAACACTCTTGCATTTTAAATGCACATGAATGAATCAAAATGACAACTCTCGGTCCACATAATCATTTATTATGCACTAGCGTAACATTAACCGTTGTAAAGTACCGAAATCTACTCTTATTCACTCAATATGAACCAATAATCAAGTCACAGTTGTCGATTGAACGTAATAAGACGTTAAGGATAAAACTCAATTTGTGATCAATGAAGAAAAACTCAAATCAAGGTAACAGGACCAAGTGAATTAGATTTCCATGAATTTCCAACAAAATTATGTAACAATATATTTGTGCATCAAAGTATTCGCGAAAGTTTACAATGAATCATGGGAAATGAACTATGTATACAAACTCATTAAACAACAATAGTTATTGCATTGATAGTTTTTGCTTGTAAAAACATGTAATCCTATGCCGTTTCACTTATGAAGCCTTCTAAACACACTCCTGTGCTAATTTAAGCAAATCAAAGAGTAATGATCAATGAAATCACACTAAACAATAATAAGGAAAGTTTGAATACACTATTAAAATCGAAACAAAAACGTATAACGAGACCACATAAATCAACCTTTAACCGATCAACTTCTGAATCACCACTTTAAACATTGCAAAATCAAATCAAGGTAACAGGACCAAGTGAATTAGATTTCCATGAATTTCCAACAAAATTATGTAACAATATATTTGTGCATCAAAGTATTCGCGAAAGTTTACAATGAATCATGGGAAATGAACTATGTATACAAACTCATTAAACAACAATAGTTATTGCATTGATAGTTTTTGCTTGTAAAAACATGTAATCCTATGCCGTTTCACTTATGAAGCCTTCTAAACACACTCCTGTGCTAATTTAAGCAAATCAGAGAGTAATGATCAATGAAATCACACTAAACAATAATAAAAGGAAAGTTTGAATACACTATTAAAATCGAAACAAAAACGTATAACGAGACCACATAAATCAACCTTTAACCGATCAACTTCTGCCAAACTCATACAAAACACTCAATCACCATCTTTAAACACTCTTGCATTTTAAATGCACATGAATGAATCAAAATGACAACTCTCGGTCCACATAATCATTTATTATGCACTAGCGTAACATTAACCGTTGTAAAGTACCGAAATCTACTCTTATTCACTCAATATGAACCAATAATCAAGTCACAGTTGTCGATTGAACGTAATAAGACGTTAAGGATAAAACTCAATTTGTGATCAATGAAGAAAAACTCAAATCAAGGTAACAGGACCAAGTGAATTAGATTTCCATGAATTTCCAACAAAATTATGTAACAATATATTTGTGCATCAAAGTATTCGCGAAAGTTTACAATGAATCATGGGAAATGAACTATGTATACAAACTCATTAAACAACAATAGTTATTGCATTGATAGTTTTTGCTTGTAAAAACATGTAATCCTATGTAGTTTCACTTATGAAGCCTTCTAAACACACTCCTGTGCTAATTTAAGCAAATCAAAGTGTAATGATCAATGAAATCACACTAAACAATAATAAAAGGAAAGTTTGAATACACTATTAAAATCGAAACAAAAACGTATAACGAGACCACATAAATCAACCTTTAACCGATCAACTTCTGCCAAACTCATACAAAACACTCAATCACCATCTTTAAACACTCTTGCATTTTAAATGCACATGAATGAATCAAAATGACAACTCTCGGTCCACATAATCATTTATTATGCACTAGCGTAACATTAACCGTTGTAAAGTACCGAAATCTACTCTTATTCACTCAATATGAACCAATAATCAAGTCACAGTTGTCGATTGAACGTAATAAGACGTTAAGGATAAAACTCAATTTGTGATCAATGAAGAAAAACTCAAATCAAGGTAACAGGACCAAGTGAATTAGATTTCCATGAATTTCCAACAAAATTATGTAACAATATATTTGTGCATCAAAGTATTCGCGAAAGTTTACAATGAATCATGGGAAATGAACTATGTATACAAACTCATTAAACAACAATAGTTATTGCATTGATAGTTTTTGCTTGTAAAAACATGTAATCCTATGCGTTTCACTTATGAAGCCTTCTAAACACACTCCTGTGCTAATTTAAGCAAATCAGAGAGTAATGATCAATGAAATCACACTAAACAATAATAAAAGGAAAGTTTGAATACACTATTAAAATCGAAACAAAAACGTATAACGAGACCACATAAATCAACCTTTAACCGATCAACTTCTGCCAAACTCATACAAAACACTCAATCACCATCTTTAAACACTCTTGCATTTTAAATGCACATGAATGAATCAAAATGACAACTCTCGGTCCACATAATCATTTATTATGCACTAGCGTAACATTAACCGTTGTAAAGTACCGAAATCTACTCTTATTCACTCAATATGAACCAATAATCAAGTCACAGTTGTCGATTGAACGTAATAAGACGTTAAGGATAAAACTCAATTTGTGATCAATGAAGAAAAACTCAAATCAAGGTAACAGGACCAAGTGAATTAGATTTCCATGAATTTCCAACAAAATTATGTAACAATATATTTGTGCATCAAAGTATTCGCGAAAGTTTACAATGAATCATGGGAAATGAACTATGTATACAAACTCATTAAACAACAATAGTTATTGCATTGATAGTTTTTGCTTGTAAAAACATGTAATCCTATGCCGTTTCACTTATGAAGCCTTCTAAACACACTCCTGTGCTAATTTAAGCAAATCAAAGAGTAATGATCAATGAAATCACACTAAACAATAATAAAAGGAAAGTTTGAATACACTATTAAAATCGAAACAAAAACGTATAACGAGACCACATAAATCAACCTTTAACCGATCAACTTCTGCCAAACTCATACAAAACACTCAATCACCATCTTTAAACACTCTTGCATTTTAAATGCACATGAATGAATCAAAATGACAACTCTCGGTCCACATAATCATTTATTATGCACTAGCGTAACATTAACCGTTGTAAAGTACCGAAATCTACTCTTATTCACTCAATATGAACCAATAATCAAGTCACAGTTGTCGATTGAACGTAATAAGACGTTAAGGATAAAACTCAATTTGTGATCAATGAAGAAAAACTCAAATCAAGGTAACAGGACCAAGTGAATTAGATTTCCATGAATTTCCAACAAAATTATGTAACAATATATTTGTGCATCAAAGTATTCGCGAAAGTTTACAATGAATCATGGGAAATGAACTATGTATACAAACTCATTAAACAACAATAGTTATTGCATTGATAGTTTTTGCTTGTAAAAACATGTAATCCTATGCCGTTTCACTTATGAAGCCTTCTAAACACACTCCTGTGCTAATTTAAGCAAATCAAGAGTAATGATCAATGAAATCACACTAAACAATAATAAAAGAAAGTTTGAATACACTATTAAAATCGAAACAAAAACGTATAACGAGACCACATAAATCAACCTTTAACCGATCAACTTCTGCCAAACTCATACAAAACACTCAATCACCATCTTTAAACACTCTTGCATTTTAAATGCACATGAATGAATCAAAATGACAACTCTCGGTCCACATAATCATTTATTATGCACTAGCGTAACATTAACCGTTGTAAAGTACCGAAATCTACTCTTATTCACTCAATATGAACCAATAATCAAGTCACAGTTGTCGATTGAACGTAATAAGACGTTAAGGATAAAACTCAATTTGTGATCAATGAAGAAAAACTCAAATCAAGGTAACAGGACCAAGTGAATTAGATTTCCATGAATTTCCAACAAAATTATGTAACAATATATTTGTGCATCAAAGTATTCGCGAAAGTTTACAATGAATCATGGGAAATGAACTATGTATACAAACTCATTAAACAACAATAGTTATTGCATTGATAGTTTTTGCTTGTAAAAACATGTAATCCTATGCCGTTTCACTTATGAAGCCTTCTAAACACACTCCTGTGCTAATTTAAGCAAATCAAAGAGTAATGATCAATGAAATCACACTAAACAATAATAAAAGGAAAGTTTGAATACACTATTAAAATCGAAACAAAAACGTATAACGAGACCACATAAATCAACCTTTAACCGATCAACTTCTGCCAAACTCATACAAAACACTCAATCACCATCTTTAAACACTCTTGCATTTTAAATGCACATGAATGAATCAAAATGACAACTCTCGGTCCACATAATCATTTATTATGCACTAGCGTAACATTAACCGTTGTAAAGTACCGAAATCTACTCTTATTCACTCAATATGAACCAATAATCAAGTCACAGTTGTCGATTGAACGTAATAAGACGTTAAGGATAAAACTCAATTTGTGATCAATGAAGAAAAACTCAAATCAAGGTAACAGGACCAAGTGAATTAGATTTCCATGAATTTCCAACAAAATTATGTAACAATATATTTGTGCATCAAAGTATTCGCGAAAGTTTACAATGAATCATGGGAAATGAACTATGTATACAAACTCATTAAACAACAATAGTTATTGCATTGATAGTTTTTGCTTGTAAAAACATGTAATCCTATGCCGTTTCACTTATGAAGCCTTCTAAACACACTCCTGTGCTAATTTAAGCAAATCAAGAGTAATGATCAATGAAATCACACTAAACAATAATAAAAGGAAAGTTTGAATACACTATTAAAATCGAAACAAAAACGTATAACGAGACCACATAAATCAACCTTTAACCGATCAACTTCTGCCAAACTCATACAAAACACTCAATCACCATCTTTAAACACTCTTGCATTTTAAATGCACATGAATGAATCAAAATGACAACTCTCGGTCCACATAATCATTTATTATGCACTAGCGTAACATTAACCGTTGTAAAGTACCGAAATCTACTCTTATTCACTCAATATGAACCAATAATCAAGTCACAGTTGTCGATTGAACGTAATAAGACGTTAAGGATAAAACTCAATTTGTGATCAATGAAGAAAAACTCAAATCAAGGTAACAGGACCAAGTGAATTAGATTTCCATGAATTTCCAACAAAATTATGTAACAATATATTTGTGCATCAAAGTATTCGCGAAAGTTTACAATGAATCATGGGAAATGAACTATGTATACAAACTCATTAAACAACAATAGTTATTGCATTGATAGTTTTTGCTTGTAAAAACATGTAATCCTATGTAGTTTCACTTATGAAGCCTTCTAAACACACTCCTGTGCTAATTTAAGCAAATCAAAGTGTAATGATCAATGAAATCACACTAAACAATAATAAAAGGAAAGTTTGAATACACTATTAAAATCGAAACAAAAACGTATAACGAGACCACATAAATCAACCTTTAACCGATCAACTTCTGCCAAACTCATACAAAACACTCAATCACCATCTTTAAACACTCTTGCATTTTAAATGCACATGAATGAATCAAAATGACAACTCTCGGTCCACATAATCATTTATTATGCACTAGCGTAACATTAACCGTTGTAAAGTACCGAAATCTACTCTTATTCACTCAATATGAACCAATAATCAAGTCACAGTTGTCGATTGAACGTAATAAGACGTTAAGGATAAAACTCAATTTGTGATCAATGAAGAAAAACTCAAATCAAGGTAACAGGACCAAGTGAATTAGATTTCCATGAATTTCCAACAAAATTATGTAACAATATATTTGTGCATCAAAGTATTCGCGAAAGTTTACAATGAATCATGGGAAATGAACTATGTATACAAACTCATTAAACAACAATAGTTATTGCATTGATAGTTTTTGCTTGTAAAAACATGTAATCCTATGCCGTTTCACTTATGAAGCCTTCTAAACACACTCCTGTGCTAATTTAAGCAAATCAAAGAGTAATGATCAATGAAATCACACTAAACAATAATAAAAGGAAAGTTTGAATACACTATTAAAATCGAAACAAAAACGTATAACGAGACCACATAAATCAACCTTTAACCGATCAACTTCTGCCAAACTCATACAAAACACTCAATCACCATCTTTAAACACTCTTGCATTTTAAATGCACATGAATGAATCAAAATGACAACTCTCGGTCCACATAATCATTTATTATGCACTAGCGTAACATTAACCGTTGTAAAGTACCGAAATCTACTCTTATTCACTCAATATGAACCAATAATCAAGTCACAGTTGTCGATTGAACGTAATAAGACGTTAAGGATAAAACTCAATTTGTGATCAATGAAGAAAAACTCAAATCAAGGTAACAGGACCAAGTGAATTAGATTTCCATGAATTTCCAACAAAATTATGTAACAATATATTTGTGCATCAAAGTATTCGCGAAAGTTTACAATGAATCATGGGAAATGAACTATGTATACAAACTCATTAAACAACAATAGTTATTGCATTGATAGTTTTTGCTTGTAAAAACATGTAATCCTATGTAGTTTCACTTATGAAGCCTTCTAAACACACTCCTGTGCTAATTTAAGCAAATCAAAGTGTAATGATCAATGAAATCACACTAAACAATAATAAAAGGAAAGTTTGAATACACTATTAAAATCGAAACAAAAACGTATAACGAGACCACATAAATCAACCTTTAACCGATCAACTTCTGCCAAACTCATACAAAACACTCAATCACCATCTTTAAACACTCTTGCATTTTAAATGCACATGAATGAATCAAAATGACAACTCTCGGTCCACATAATCATTTATTATGCACTAGCGTAACATTAACCGTTGTAAAGTACCGAAATCTACTCTTATTCACTCAATATGAACCAATAATCAAGTCACAGTTGTCGATTGAACGTAATAAGACGTTAAGGATAAAACTCAATTTGTGATCAATGAAGAAAAACTCAAATCAAGGTAACAGGACCAAGTGAATTAGATTTCCATGAATTTCCAACAAAATTATGTAACAATATATTTGTGCATCAAAGTATTCGCGAAAGTTTACAATGAATCATGGGAAATGAACTATGTATACAAACTCATTAAACAACAATAGTTATTGCATTGATAGTTTTTGCTTGTAAAAACATGTAATCCTATGCAGTTTCACTTATGAAGCCTTCTAAACACACTCCTGTGCTAATTTAAGCAAATCAAAGAGTAATGATCAATGAAATCACACTAAACAATAATAAAAGGAAAGTTTGAATACACTATTAAAATCGAAACAAAAACGTATAACGAGACCACATAAATCAACCTTTAACCGATCAACTTCTGCCAAACTCATACAAAACACTCAATCACCATCTTTAAACACTCTTGCATTTTAAATGCACATGAATGAATCAAAATGACAACTCTCGGTCCACATAATCATTTATTATGCACTAGCGTAACATTAACCGTTGTAAAGTACCGAAATCTACTCTTATTCACTCAATATGAACCAATAATCAAGTCACACTTGTCGATTGAACGTAATAAGACGTTAAGGATAAAACTCAATTTGTGATCAATGAAGAAAAACTCAAATCAAGGTAACAGGACCAAGTGAATTAGATTTCCATGAATTTCCAACAAAATTATGTAACAATATATTTGTGCATCAAAGTATTCGCGAAAGTTTACAATGAATCATGGGAAATGAACTATGTATACAAACTCATTAAACAACAATAGTTATTGCATTGATAGTTTTTGCTTGTAAAAACATGTAATCCTATGCCGTTTCACTTACGAAGCCTTCTAAACACACTCCTGTGCTAATTTAAGCAAATCAAAGAGTAATGATCAATGAAATCACACTAAACAATAATAAAAGGAAAGTTTGAATACACTATTAAAATCGAAACAAAAACGTATAACGAGACCACATAAATCAACCTTTAACCGATCAACTTCTGCGAAACTCATACAAAACACTCAATCACCATCTTTAAACACTCTTGCATTTTAAATGCACATGAATGAATCAAAATGACAACTCTCGGTCCACATAATCATTTATTATGCACTAGCGTAACATTAACCGTTGTAAAGTACCGAAATCTACTCTTATTCACTCAATATGAACCAATAATCAAGTCACAGTTGTCGATTGAACGTAATAAGACGTTAAGGATAAAACTCAATTTGTGATCAATGAAGAAAAACTCAAATCAAGGTAACAGGACCAAGTGAATTAGATTTCCATGAATTTCCAACAAAATTATGTAACAATATATTTGTGCATCAAAGTATTCGCGAAAGTTTACAATGAATCATGGGAAATGAACTATGTATACAAACTCATTAAACAACAATAGTTATTGCATTGATAGTTTTTGCTTGTAAAAACATGTAATCCTATGCAGTTTCACTTATGAAGCCTTCTAAACACACTCCTGTGCTAATTTAAGCAAATCAAGAGTAATGATCAATGAAATCACACTAAACAATAATAAAAGGAAAGTTTGAATACACTATTAAAATCGAAACAAAAACGTATAACGAGACCACATAAATCAACCTTTAACCGATCAACTTCTGCCAAACTCATACAAAACACTCAATCACCATCTTTAAACACTCTTGCATTTTAAATGCACATGAATGAATCAAAATGACAACTCTCGGTCCACATAATCATTTATTATGCACTAGCGTAACATTAACCGTTGTAAAGTACCGAAATCTACTCTTATTCACTCAATATGAACCAATAATCAAGTCACAGTTGTCGATTGAACGTAATAAGACGTTAAGGATAAAACTCAATTTGTGATCAATGAAGAAAAACTCAAATCAAGGTAACAGGACCAAGTGAATTAGATTTCCATGAATTTCCAACAAAATTATGTAACAATATATTTGTGCATCAAAGTATTCGCGAAAGTTTACAATGAATCATGGGAAATGAACTATGTATACAAACTCATTAAACAACAATAGTTATTGCATTGATAGTTTTTGCTTGTAAAAACATGTAATCCTATGTAGTTTCACTTATGAAGCCTTCTAAACACACTCCTGTGCTAATTTAAGCAAATCAAAGTGTAATGATCAATGAAATCACACTAAACAATAATAAAAGGAAAGTTTGAATACACTATTAAAATCGAAACAAAAACGTATAACGAGACCACATAAATCAACCTTTAACCGATCAACTTCTGCCAAACTCATACAAAACACTCAATCACCATCTTTAAACACTCTTGCATTTTAAATGCACATGAATGAATCAAAATGACAACTCTCGGTCCACATAATCATTTATTATGCACTAGCGTAACATTAACCGTTGTAAAGTACCGAAATCTACTCTTATTCACTCAATATGAACCAATAATCAAGTCACAGTTGTCGATTGAACGTAATAAGACGTTAAGGATAAAACTCAATTTGTGATCAATATGAAAAAACTCAAATCAAGGTAACAGGACCAAGTGAATTAGATTTCCATGAATTTCCAACAAAATTATGTAACAATATATTTGTGCATCAAAGTATTCGCGAAAGTTTACAATGAATCATGGGAAATGAACTATGTATACAAACTCATTAAACAACAATAGTTATTGCATTGATAGTTTTTGCTTGTAAAAACATGTAATCCTATGCCGTTTCACTTATGAAGCCTTCTAAACACACTCCTGTGCTAATTTAAGCAAATCAGAGAGTAATGATCAATGAAATCACACTAAACAATAATAAAAGGAAAGTTTGAATACACTATTAAAATCGAAACAAAAACGTATAACGAGACCACATAAATCAACCTTTAACCGATCAACTTCTGCCAAACTCATACAAAACACTCAATCACCATCTTTAAACACTCTTGCATTTTAAATGCACATGAATGAATCAAAATGACAACTCTCGGTCCACATAATCATTTATTATGCACTAGCGTAACATTAACCGTTGTAAAGTACCGAAATCTACTCTTATTCACTCAATATGAACCAATAATCAAGTCACAGTTGTCGATTGAACGTAATAAGACGTTAAGGATAAAACTCAATTTGTGATCAATGAAGAAAAACTCAAATCAAGGTAACAGGACCAAGTGAATTAGATTTCCATGAATTTCCAACAAAATTATGTAACAATATATTTGTGCATCAAAGTATTCGCGAAAGTTTACAATGAATCATGGGAAATGAACTATGTATACAAACTCATTAAACAACAATAGTTATTGCATTGATAGTTTTTGCTTGTAAAAACATGTAATCCTATGTAGTTTCACTTATGAAGCCTTCTAAACACACTCCTGTGCTAATTTAAGCAAATCAAAGTGTAATGATCAATGAAATCACACTAAACAATAATAAAAGGAAAGTTTGAATACACTATTAAAATCGAAACAAAAACGTATAACGAGACCACATAAATCAACCTTTAACCGATCAACTTCTGCCAAACTCATACAAAACACTCAATCACCATCTTTAAACACTCTTGCATTTTAAATGCACATGAATGAATCAAAATGACAACTCTCGGTCCACATAATCATTTATTATGCACTAGCGTAACATTAACCGTTGTAAAGTACCGAAATCTACTCTTATTCACTCAATATGAACCAATAATCAAGTCACAGTTGTCGATTGAACGTAATAAGACGTTAAGGATAAAACTCAATTTGTGATCAATGAAGAAAAACTCAAATCAAGGTAACAGGACCAAGTGAATTAGATTTCCATGAATTTCCAACAAAATTATGTAACAATATATTTGTGCATCAAAGTATTCGCGAAAGTTTACAATGAATCATGGGAAATGAACTATGTATACAAACTCATTAAACAACAATAGTTATTGCATTGATAGTTTTTGCTTGTAAAAACATGTAATCCTATGCAGTTTCACTTATGAAGCCTTCTAAACACACTCCTGTGCTAATTTAAGCAAATCAAAGAGTAATGATCAATGAAATCACACTAAACAATAATAAAAGGAAAGTTTGAATACACTATTAAAATCGAAACAAAAACGTATAACGAGACCACATAAATCAACCTTTAACCGATCAACTTCTGCCAAACTCATACAAAACACTCAATCACCATCTTTAAACACTCTTGCATTTTAAATGCACATGAATGAATCAAAATGACAACTCTCGGTCCACATAATCATTTATTATGCACTAGCGTAACATTAACCGTTGTAAAGTACCGAAATCTACTCTTATTCACTCAATATGAACCAATAATCAAGTCACACTTGTCGATTGAACGTAATAAGACGTTAAGGATAAAACTCAATTTGTGATCAATGAAGAAAAACTCAAATCAAGGTAACAGGACCAAGTGAATTAGATTTCCATGAATTTCCAACAAAATTATGTAACAATATATTTGTGCATCAAAGTATTCGCGAAAGTTTACAATGAATCATGGGAAATGAACTATGTATACAAACTCATTAAACAACAATAGTTATTGCATTGATAGTTTTTGCTTGTAAAAACATGTAATCCTATGCCGTTTCACTTATGAAGCCTTCTAAACACACTCCTGTGCTAATTTAAGCAAATCAGAGAGTAATGATCAATGAAATCACACTAAACAATAATAAAAGGAAAGTTTGAATACACTATTAAAATCGAAACAAAAACGTATAACGAGACCACATAAATCAACCTTTAACCGATCAACTTCTGCCAAACTCATACAAAACACTCAATCACCATCTTTAAACACTCTTGCATTTTAAATGCACATGAATGAATCAAAATGACAACTCTCGGTCCACATAATCATTTATTATGCACTAGCGTAACATTAACCGTTGTAAAGTACCGAAATCTACTCTTATTCACTCAATATGAACCAATAATCAAGTCACAGTTGTCGATTGAACGTAATAAGACGTTAAGGATAAAACTCAATTTGTGATCAATGAAGAAAAACTCAAATCAAGGTAACAGGACCAAGTGAATTAGATTTCCATGAATTTCCAACAAAATTATGTAACAATATATTTGTGCATCAAAGTATTCGCGAAAGTTTACAATGAATCATGGGAAATGAACTATGTATACAAACTCATTAAACAACAATAGTTATTGCATTGATAGTTTTTGCTTGTAAAAACATGTAATCCTATGCGTTTCACTTATGAAGCCTTCTAAACACACTCCTGTGCTAATTTAAGCAAATCAAAGAGTAATGATCAATGAAATCACACTAAACAATAATAAAAGGAAAGTTTGAATACACTATTAAAATCGAAACAAAAACGTATAACGAGACCACATAAATCAACCTTTAACCGATCAACTTCTGCCAAACTCATACAAAACACTCAATCACCATCTTTAAACACTCTTGCATTTTAAATGCACATGAATGAATCAAAATGACAACTCTCGGTCCACATAATCATTTATTATGCACTAGCGTAACATTAACCGTTGTAAAGTACCGAAATCTACTCTTATTCACTCAATATGAACCAATAATCAAGTCACACTTGTCGATTGAACGTAATAAGACGTTAAGGATAAAACTCAATTTGTGATCAATGAAGAAAAACTCAAATCAAGGTAACAGGACCAAGTGAATTAGATTTCCATGAATTTCCAACAAAATTATGTAACAATATATTTGTGCATCAAAGTATTCGCGAAAGTTTACAATGAATCATGGGAAATGAACTATGTATACAAACTCATTAAACAACAATAGTTATTGCATTGATAGTTTTTGCTTGTAAAAACATGTAATCCTATGCCGTTTCACTTATGAAGCCTTCTAAACACACTCCTGTGCTAATTTAAGCAAATCAGAGAGTAATGATCAATGAAATCACACTAAACAATAATAAAAGGAAAGTTTGAATACACTATTAAAATCGAAACAAAAACGTATAACGAGACCACATAAATCAACCTTTAACCGATCAACTTCTGCCAAACTCATACAAAACACTCAATCACCATCTTTAAACACTCTTGCATTTTAAATGCACATGAATGAATCAAAATGACAACTCTCGGTCCACATAATCATTTATTATGCACTAGCGTAACATTAACCGTTGTAAAGTACCGAAATCTACTCTTATTCACTCAATATGAACCAATAATCAAGTCACAGTTGTCGATTGAACGTAATAAGACGTTAAGGATAAAACTCAATTTGTGATCAATGAAGAAAAACTCAAATCAAGGTAACAGGACCAAGTGAATTAGATTTCCATGAATTTCCAACAAAATTATGTAACAATATATTTGTGCATCAAAGTATTCGCGAAAGTTTACAATGAATCATGGGAAATGAACTATGTATACAAACTCATTAAACAACAATAGTTATTGCATTGATAGTTTTTGCTTGTAAAAACATGTAATCCTATGCGTTTCACTTATGAAGCCTTCTAAACACACTCCTGTGCTAATTTAAGCAAATCAAAGAGTAATGATCAATGAAATCACACTAAACAATAATAAAAGGAAAGTTTGAATACACTATTAAAATCGAAACAAAAACGTATAACGAGACCACATAAATCAACCTTTAACCGATCAACTTCTGCCAAACTCATACAAAACACTCAATCACCATCTTTAAACACTCTTGCATTTTAAATGCACATGAATGAATCAAAATGACAACTCTCGGTCCACATAATCATTTATTATGCACTAGCGTAACATTAACCGTTGTAAAGTACCGAAATCTACTCTTATTCACTCAATATGAACCAATAATCAAGTCACAGTTGTCGATTGAACGTAATAAGACGTTAAGGATAAAACTCAATTTGTGATCAATGAAGAAAAACTCAAATCAAGGTAACAGGACCAAGTGAATTAGATTTCCATGAATTTCCAACAAAATTATGTAACAATATATTTGTGCATCAAAGTATTCGCGAAAGTTTACAATGAATCATGGGAAATGAACTATGTATACAAACTCATTAAACAACAATAGTTATTGCATTGATAGTTTTTGCTTGTAAAAACATGTAATCCTATGCCGTTTCACTTATGAAGCCTTCTAAACACACTCCTGTGCTAATTTAAGCAAATCAGAGAGTAATGATCAATGAAATCACACTAAACAATAATAAAAGGAAAGTTTGAATACACTATTAAAATCGAAACAAAAACGTATAACGAGACCACATAAATCAACCTTTAACCGATCAACTTCTGCCAAACTCATACAAAACACTCAATCACCATCTTTAAACACTCTTGCATTTTAAATGCACATGAATGAATCAAAATGACAACTCTCGGTCCACATAATCATTTATTATGCACTAGCGTAACATTAACCGTTGTAAAGTACCGAAATCTACTCTTATTCACTCAATATGAACCAATAATCAAGTCACAGTTGTCGATTGAACGTAATAAGACGTTAAGGATAAAACTCAATTTGTGATCAATGAAGAAAAACTCAAATCAAGGTAACAGGACCAAGTGAATTAGATTTCCATGAATTTCCAACAAAATTATGTAACAATATATTTGTGCATCAAAGTATTCGCGAAAGTTTACAATGAATCATGGGAAATGAACTATGTATACAAACTCATTAAACAACAATAGTTATTGCATTGATAGTTTTTGCTTGTAAAAACATGTAATCCTATGCAGTTTCACTTATGAAGCCTTCTAAACACACTCCTGTGCTAATTTAAGCAAATCAAGAGTAATGATCAATGAAATCACACTAAACAATAATAAAAGGAAAGTTTGAATACACTATTAAAATCGAAACAAAAACGTATAACGAGACCACATAAATCAACCTTTAACCGATCAACTTCTGCCAAACTCATACAAAACACTCAATCACCATCTTTAAACACTCTTGCATTTTAAATGCACATGAATGAATCAAAATGACAACTCTCGGTCCACATAATCATTTATTATGCACTAGCGTAACATTAACCGTTGTAAAGTACCGAAATCTACTCTTATTCACTCAATATGAACCAATAATCAAGTCACAGTTGTCGATTGAACGTAATAAGACGTTAAGGATAAAACTCAATTTGTGATCAATGAAGAAAAACTCAAATCAAGGTAACAGGACCAAGTGAATTAGATTTCCATGAATTTCCAACAAAATTATGTAACAATATATTTGTGCATCAAAGTATTCGCGAAAGTTTACAATGAATCATGGGAAATGAACTATGTATACAAACTCATTAAACAACAATAGTTATTGCATTGATAGTTTTTGCTTGTAAAAACATGTAATCCTATGCGTTTCACTTATGAAGCCTTCTAAACACACTCCTGTGCTAATTTAAGCAAATCAAAGAGTAATGATCAATGAAATCACACTAAACAATAATAAAAGGAAAGTTTGAATACACTATTAAAATCGAAACAAAAACGTATAACGAGACCACATAAATCAACCTTTAACCGATCAACTTCTGCCAAACTCATACAAAACACTCAATCACCATCTTTAAACACTCTTGCATTTTAAATGCACATGAATGAATCAAAATGACAACTCTCGGTCCACATAATCATTTATTATGCACTAGCGTAACATTAACCGTTGTAAAGTACCGAAATCTACTCTTATTCACTCAATATGAACCAATAATCAAGTCACACTTGTCGATTGAACGTAATAAGACGTTAAGGATAAAACTCAATTTGTGATCAATGAAGAAAAACTCAAATCAAGGTAACAGGACCAAGTGAATTAGATTTCCATGAATTTCCAACAAAATTATGTAACAATATATTTGTGCATCAAAGTATTCGCGAAAGTTTACAATGAATCATGGGAAATGAACTATGTATACAAACTCATTAAACAACAATAGTTATTGCATTGATAGTTTTTGCTTGTAAAAACATGTAATCCTATGCCGTTTCACTTATGAAGCCTTCTAAACACACTCCTGTGCTAATTTAAGCAAATCAGAGAGTAATGATCAATGAAATCACACTAAACAATAATAAAAGGAAAGTTTGAATACACTATTAAAATCGAAACAAAAACGTATAACGAGACCACATAAATCAACCTTTAACCGATCAACTTCTGCCAAACTCATACAAAACACTCAATCACCATCTTTAAACACTCTTGCATTTTAAATGCACATGAATGAATCAAAATGACAACTCTCGGTCCACATAATCATTTATTATGCACTAGCGTAACATTAACCGTTGTAAAGTACCGAAATCTACTCTTATTCACTCAATATGAACCAATAATCAAGTCACAGTTGTCGATTGAACGTAATAAGACGTTAAGGATAAAACTCAATTTGTGATCAATGAAGAAAAACTCAAATCAAGGTAACAGGACCAAGTGAATTAGATTTCCATGAATTTCCAACAAAATTATGTAACAATATATTTGTGCATCAAAGTATTCGCGAAAGTTTACAATGAATCATGGGAAATGAACTATGTATACAAACTCATTAAACAACAATAGTTATTGCATTGATAGTTTTTGCTTGTAAAAACATGTAATCCTATGCGTTTCACTTATGAAGCCTTCTAAAACACTCCTGTGCTAATTTAAGCAAATCAAGAGTAATGATCAATGAAATCACACTAAACAATAATAAAAGGAAAGTTTGAATACACTATTAAAATCGAAACAAAAACGTATAACGAGACCACATAAATCAACCTTTAACCGATCAACTTCTGCCAAACTCATACAAAACACTCAATCACCATCTTTAAACACTCTTGCATTTTAAATGCACATGAATGAATCAAAATGACAACTCTCGGTCCACATAATCATTTATTATGCACTAGCGTAACATTAACCGTTGTAAAGTACCGAAATCTACTCTTATTCACTCAATATGAACCAATAATCAAGTCACACTTGTCGATTGAACGTAATAAGACGTTAAGGATAAAACTCAATTTGTGATCAATGAAGAAAAACTCAAATCAAGGTAACAGGACCAAGTGAATTAGATTTCCATGAATTTCCAACAAAATTATGTAACAATATATTTGTGCATCAAAGTATTCGCGAAAGTTTACAATGAATCATGGGAAATGAACTATGTATACAAACTCATTAAACAACAATAGTTATTGCATTGATAGTTTTTGCTTGTAAAAACATGTAATCCTATGCCGTTTCACTTATGAAGCCTTCTAAACACACTCCTGTGCTAATTTAAGCAAATCAGAGAGTAATGATCAATGAAATCACACTAAACAATAATAAAAGGAAAGTTTGAATACACTATTAAAATCGAAACAAAAACGTATAACGAGACCACATAAATCAACCTTTAACCGATCAACTTCTGCCAAACTCATACAAAACACTCAATCACCATCTTTAAACACTCTTGCATTTTAAATGCACATGAATGAATCAAAATGACAACTCTCGGTCCACATAATCATTTATTATGCACTAGCGTAACATTAACCGTTGTAAAGTACCGAAATCTACTCTTATTCACTCAATATGAACCAATAATCAAGTCACAGTTGTCGATTGAACGTAATAAGACGTTAAGGATAAAACTCAATTTGTGATCAATGAAGAAAAACTCAAATCAAGGTAACAGGACCAAGTGAATTAGATTTCCATGAATTTCCAACAAAATTATGTAACAATATATTTGTGCATCAAAGTATTCGCGAAAGTTTACAATGAATCATGGGAAATGAACTATGTATACAAACTCATTAAACAACAATAGTTATTGCATTGATAGTTTTTGCTTGTAAAAACATGTAATCCTATGTAGTTTCACTTATGAAGCCTTCTAAACACACTCCTGTGCTAATTTAAGCAAATCAAAGTGTAATGATCAATGAAATCACACTAAACAATAATAAAAGGAAAGTTTGAATACACTATTAAAATCGAAACAAAAACGTATAACGAGACCACATAAATCAACCTTTAACCGATCAACTTCTGCCAAACTCATACAAAACACTCAATCACCATCTTTAAACACTCTTGCATTTTAAATGCACATGAATGAATCAAAATGACAACTCTCGGTCCACATAATCATTTATTATGCACTAGCGTAACATTAACCGTTGTAAAGTACCGAAATCTACTCTTATTCACTCAATATGAACCAATAATCAAGTCACAGTTGTCGATTGAACGTAATAAGACGTTAAGGATAAAACTCAATTTGTGATCAATGAAGAAAAACTCAAATCAAGGTAACAGGACCAAGTGAATTAGATTTCCATGAATTTCCAACAAAATTATGTAACAATATATTTGTGCATCAAAGTATTCGCGAAAGTTTACAATGAATCATGGGAAATGAACTATGTATACAAACTCATTAAACAACAATAGTTATTGCATTGATAGTTTTTGCTTGTAAAAACATGTAATCCTATGCCGTTTCACTTATGAAGCCTTCTAAACACACTCCTGTGCTAATTTAAGCAAATCAGAGAGTAATGATCAATGAAATCACACTAAACAATAATAAAAGGAAAGTTTGAATACACTATTAAAATCGAAACAAAAACGTATAACGAGACCACATAAATCAACCTTTAACCGATCAACTTCTGCCAAACTCATACAAAACACTCAATCACCATCTTTAAACACTCTTGCATTTTAAATGCACATGAATGAATCAAAATGACAACTCTCGGTCCACATAATCATTTATTATGCACTAGCGTAACATTAACCGTTGTAAAGTACCGAAATCTACTCTTATTCACTCAATATGAACCAATAATCAAGTCACAGTTGTCGATTGAACGTAATAAGACGTTAAGGATAAAACTCAATTTGTGATCAATGAAGAAAAACTCAAATCAAGGTAACAGGACCAAGTGAATTAGATTTCCATGAATTTCCAACAAAATTATGTAACAATATATTTGTGCATCAAAGTATTCGCGAAAGTTTACAATGAATCATGGGAAATGAACTATGTATACAAACTCATTAAACAACAATAGTTATTGCATTGATAGTTTTTGCTTGTAAAAACATGTAATCCTATGTAGTTTCACTTATGAAGCCTTCTAAACACACTCCTGTGCTAATTTAAGCAAATCAAAGTGTAATGATCAATGAAATCACACTAAACAATAATAAAAGGAAAGTTTGAATACACTATTAAAATCGAAACAAAAACGTATAACGAGACCACATAAATCAACCTTTAACCGATCAACTTCTGCCAAACTCATACAAAACACTCAATCACCATCTTTAAACACTCTTGCATTTTAAATGCACATGAATGAATCAAAATGACAACTCTCGGTCCACATAATCATTTATTATGCACTAGCGTAACATTAACCGTTGTAAAGTACCGAAATCTACTCTTATTCACTCAATATGAACCAATAATCAAGTCACAGTTGTCGATTGAACGTAATAAGACGTTAAGGATAAAACTCAATTTGTGATCAATGAAGAAAAACTCAAATCAAGGTAACAGGACCAAGTGAATTAGATTTCCATGAATTTCCAACAAAATTATGTAACAATATATTTGTGCATCAAAGTATTCGCGAAAGTTTACAATGAATCATGGGAAATGAACTATGTATACAAACTCATTAAACAACAATAGTTATTGCATTGATAGTTTTTGCTTGTAAAAACATGTAATCCTATGCCGTTTCACTTATGAAGCCTTCTAAACACACTCCTGTGCTAATTTAAGCAAATCAAGAGTAATGATCAATGAAATCACACTAAACAATAATAAAAGGAAAGTTTGAATACACTATTAAAATCGAAACAAAAACGTATAACGAGACCACATAAATCAACCTTTAACCGATCAACTTCTGCCAAACTCATACAAAACACTCAATCACCATCTTTAAACACTCTTGCATTTTAAATGCACATGAATGAATCAAAATGACAACTCTCGGTCCACATAATCATTTATTATGCACTAGCGTAACATTAACCGTTGTAAAGTACCGAAATCTACTCTTATTCACTCAATATGAACCAATAATCAAGTCACACTTGTCGATTGAACGTAATAAGACGTTAAGGATAAAACTCAATTTGTGATCAATGAAGAAAAACTCAAATCAAGGTAACAGGACCAAGTGAATTAGATTTCCATGAATTTCCAACAAAATTATGTAACAATATATTTGTGCATCAAAGTATTCGCGAAAGTTTACAATGAATCATGGGAAATGAACTATGTATACAAACTCATTAAACAACAATAGTTATTGCATTGATAGTTTTTGCTTGTAAAAACATGTAATCCTATGTAGTTTCACTTATGAAGCCTTCTAAACACACTCCTGTGCTAATTTAAGCAAATCAAAGTGTAATGATCAATGAAATCACACTAAACAATAATAAAAGGAAAGTTTGAATACACTATTAAAAGCGAAACAAAAACGTATAACGAGACCACATAAATCAACCTTTAACCGATCAACTTCTGCCAAAGTCATACAAAACACTCAATCACAATCTTTAAACACTCTTGCATTTTAAATGCACATGAATGAATCAAAATGACAACTCTCGGTCCACATAATCATTTATTATGCACTAGCGTAACATTAACCGTTGTAAAGTAACGAAATCTACTCTTATTCACTCAATATGAACCAATAATCAAGTCACAGTTGTCGATTGAACGTAATCAGACGTTAAGGATAAAACTCAATTTGTGATCAATGAAGAAAAACTCAAATCAAGGTAACAGGACCAAGTGAATTAGATTTCCATGAATTTGCAACAATATATTTGTGCATCAAAGTATTCGCGAAAGTTTACAATGAATCATGGGAAAAGAACTATGTATACAAACTCATTAAACAACAATAGTTATTGCATTGATAGTTTTTGCTTGAAAAACATGTAATCCTATGCCGTTTCACTTATGAAGCCTTCTAAACACACTCCTGTGCTAATTTAAGCAAATCAGAGAGTAATGATCAATGAAATCACACTAAACAATAATAAAAGGAAAGTTTGAATACACTATTAAAATCGAAACAAAAACGTATAACGAGACCACATAAATCAACCTTTAACCGATCAACTTCTGCCAAACTCATACAAAACACTCAATCACCATCTTTAAACACTCTTGCATTTTAAATGCACATGAATGAATCAAAATGACAACTCTCGGTCCACATAATCATTTATTATGCACTAGCGTAACATTAACCGTTGTAAAGTACCGAAATCTACTCTTATTCACTCAATATGAACCAATAATCAAGTCACAGTTGTCGATTGAACGTAATAAGACGTTAAGGATAAAACTCAATTTGTGATCAATGAAGAAAAACTCAAATCAAGGTAACAGGACCAAGTGAATTAGATTTCCATGAATTTCCAACAAAATTATGTAACAATATATTTGTGCATCAAAGTATTCGCGAAAGTTTACAATGAATCATGGGAAATGAACTATGTATACAAACTCATTAAACAACAATAGTTATTGCATTGATAGTTTTTGCTTGTAAAAACATGTAATCCTATGCCGTTTCACTTATGAAGCCTTCTAAACACACTCCTGTGCTAATTTAAGCAAATCAGAGAGTAATGATCAATGAAATCACACTAAACAATAATAAAAGGAAAGTTTGAATACACTATTAAAATCGAAACAAAAACGTATAACGAGACCACATAAATCAACCTTTAACCGATCAACTTCTGCCAAACTCATACAAAACACTCAATCACCATCTTTAAACACTCTTGCATTTTAAATGCACATGAATGAATCAAAATGACAACTCTCGGTCCACATAATCATTTATTATGCACTAGCGTAACATTAACCGTTGTAAAGTACCGAAATCTACTCTTATTCACTCAATATGAACCAATAATCAAGTCACAGTTGTCGATTGAACGTAATAAGACGTTAAGGATAAAACTCAATTTGTGATCAATGAAGAAAAACTCAAATCAAGGTAACAGGACCAAGTGAATTAGATTTCCATGAATTTCCAACAAAATTATGTAACAATATATTTGTGCATCAAAGTATTCGCGAAAGTTTACAATGAATCATGGGAAATGAACTATGTATACAAACTCATTAAACAACAATAGTTATTGCATTGATAGTTTTTGCTTGTAAAAACATGTAATCCTATGCGTTTCACTTATGAAGCCTTCTAAACACACTCCTGTGCTAATTTAAGCAAATCAAAGTGTAATGATCAATGAAATCACACTAAACAATAATAAAAGGAAAGTTTGAATACACTATTAAAATCGAAACAAAAACGTATAACGAGACCACATAAATCAACCTTTAACCGATCAACTTCTGCCAAACTCATACAAAACACTCAATCACCATCTTTAAACACTCTTGCATTTTAAATGCACATGAATGAATCAAAATGACAACTCTCGGTCCACATAATCATTTATTATGCACTAGCGTAACATTAACCGTTGTAAAGTACCGAAATCTACTCTTATTCACTCAATATGAACCAATAATCAAGTCACAGTTGTCGATTGAACGTAATCAGACGTTAAGGATAAAACTCAATTTGTGATCAATGAAGAAAAACTCAAATCAAGGTAACAGGACCAAGTGAATTAGATTTCCATGAATTTCCAACAAAATTATGTAACAATATATTTGTGCATCAAAGTATTCGCGAAAGTTTACAATGAATCATGGGAAATGAACTATGTATACAAACTCATTAAACAACAATAGTTATTGCATTAATAGTTTTTGCTTGTAAAAACATGTAATCCTATGCAGTTTCACTTATGAAGCCTTCTAAACACACTCCTGTGCTAATTTAAGCAAATCAGAGAGTAATGATCAATGAAATCACACTAAACAATAATAAAAGGAAAGTTTGAATACACTATTAAAATCGAAACAAAAACATATAACGAGACCACATAAATCAACCTTTAACCGATCAACTTCTGCCAAACTCATACAAAACACTCAATCACCATCTTTAAACACTCTTGCATTTTAAATGCACATGAATGAATCAAAATGACAACTCTCGGTCCACATAATCATTTATTATGCACTAGCGTAACATTAACCGTTGTAAAGTACCGAAATCTACTCTTATTCACTCAATATGAACCAATAATCAAGTCACACTTGTCGATTGAACGTAATAAGACGTTAAGGATAAAACTCAATTTGTGATCAATGAAGAAAAACTCAAATCAAGGTAACAGGACCAAGTGAATTAGATTTCCATGAATTTCCAACAAAATTATGTAACAATATATTTGTGCATCAAAGTATTCGCGAAAGTTTACAATGAATCATGGGAAAAGAACTATGTATACAAACTCATTAAACAACAATAGTTATTGCATTGATAGTTTTTGCTTGTAAAAACATGTAATCCTATGCCGTTTCACTTATGAAGCCTTCTAAACACACTCCTGTGCTAATTTAAGCAAATCAGAGAGTAATGATCAATGAAATCACACTAAACAATAATAAAAGGAAAGTTTGAATACACTATTAAAATCGAAACAAAAACGTATAACGAGACCACATAAATCAACCTTTAACCGATCAACTTCTGCCAAACTCATACAAAACACTCAATCACCATCTTTAAACACTCTTGCATTTTAAATGCACATGAATGAATCAAAATGACAACTCTCGGTCCACATAATCATTTATTATGCACTAGCGTAACATTAACCGTTGTAAAGTACCGAAATCTACTCTTATTCACTCAATATGAACCAATAATCAAGTCACACTTGTCGATTGAACGTAATAAGACGTTAAGGATAAAACTCAATTTGTGATCAATGAAGAAAAACTCAAATCAAGGTAACAGGACCAAGTGAATTAGATTTCCATGAATTTCCAACAAAATTATGTAACAATATATTTGTGCATCAAAGTATTCGCGAAAGTTTACAATGAATCATGGGAAAGAACTATGTATACAAACTCATTAAACAACAATAGTTATTGCATTGATAGTTTTTGCTTGTAAAAACATGTAATCCTATGCCGTTTCACTTATGAAGCCTTCTAAACACACTCCTGTGCTAATTTAAGCAAATCAGAGAGTAATGATCAATGAAATCACACTAAACAATAATAAAAGGAAAGTTTGAATACACTATTAAAATCGAAACAAAAACGTATAACGAGACCACATAAATCAACCTTTAACCGATCAACTTCTGCCAAACTCATACAAAACACTCAATCACCATCTTTAAACACTCTTGCATTTTAAATGCACATGAATGAATCAAAATGACAACTCTCGGTCCACATAATCATTTATTATGCACTAGCGTAACATTAACCGTTGTAAAGTACCGAAATCTACTCTTATTCACTCAATATGAACCAATAATCAAGTCACAGTTGTCGATTGAACGTAATAAGACGTTAAGGATAAAACTCAATTTGTGATCAATGAAGAAAAACTCAAATCAAGGTAACAGGACCAAGTGAATTAGATTTCCATGAATTTCCAACAAAATTATGTAACAATATATTTGTGCATCAAAGTATTCGCGAAAGTTTACAATGAATCATGGGAAAAGAACTATGTATACAAACTCATTAAACAACAATAGTTATTGCATTGATAGTTTTTGCTTGTAAAAACATGTAATCCTATGCCGTTTCACTTATGAAGCCTTCTAAACACACTCCTGTGCTAATTTAAGCAAATCAGAGAGTAATGATCAATGAAATCACACTAAACAATAATAAAAGGAAAGTTTGAATACACTATTAAAATCGAAACAAAAACGTATAACGAGACCACATAAATCAACCTTTAACCGATCAACTTCTGCCAAACTCATACAAAACACTCAATCACCATCTTTAAACACTCTTGCATTTTAAATGCACATGAATGAATCAAAATGACAACTCTCGGTCCACATAATCATTTATTATGCACTAGCGTAACATTAACCGTTGTAAAGTACCGAAATCTACTCTTATTCACTCAATATGAACCAATAATCAAGTCACACTTGTCGATTGAACGTAATAAGACGTTAAGGATAAAACTCAATTTGTGATCAATGAAGAAAAACTCAAATCAAGGTAACAGGACCAAGTGAATTAGATTTCCATGAATTTCCAACAAAATTATGTAACAATATATTTGTGCATCAAAGTATTCGCGAAAGTTTACAATGAATCATGGGAAAAGAACTATGTATACAAACTCATTAAACAACAATAGTTATTGCATTGATAGTTTTTGCTTGTAAAAACATGTAATCCTATGCCGTTTCACTTATGAAGCCTTCTAAACACACTCCTGTGCTAATTTAAGCAAATCAGAGAGTAATGATCAATGAAATCACACTAAACAATAATAAAAGGAAAGTTTGAATACACTATTAAAATCGAAACAAAAACGTATAACGAGACCACATAAATCAACCTTTAACCGATCAACTTCTGCCAAACTCATACAAAACACTCAATCACCATCTTTAAACACTCTTGCATTTTAAATGCACATGAATGAATCAAAATGACAACTCTCGGTCCACATAATCATTTATTATGCACTAGCGTAACATTAACCGTTGTAAAGTACCGAAATCTACTCTTATTCACTCAATATGAACCAATAATCAAGTCACACTTGTCGATTGAACGTAATAAGACGTTAAGGATAAAACTCAATTTGTGATCAATGAAGAAAAACTCAAATCAAGGTAACAGGACCAAGTGAATTAGATTTCCATGAATTTCCAACAAAATTATGTAACAATATATTTGTGCATCAAAGTATTCGCGAAAGTTTACAATGAATCATGGGAAATGAACTATGTATACAAACTCATTAAACAACAATAGTTATTGCATTGATAGTTTTTGCTTGTAAAAACATGTAATCCTATGCCGTTTCACTTATGAAGCCTTCTAAACACACTCCTGTGCTAATTTAAGCAAATCAGAGAGTAATGATCAATGAAATCACACTAAACAATAATAAAAGGAAAGTTTGAATACACTATTAAAATCGAAACAAAAACGTATAACGAGACCACATAAATCAACCTTTAACCGATCAACTTCTGCCAAACTCATACAAAACACTCAATCACCATCTTTAAACACTCTTGCATTTTAAATGCACATGAATGAATCAAAATGACAACTCTCGGTCCACATAATCATTTATTATGCACTAGCGTAACATTAACCGTTGTAAAGTACCGAAATCTACTCTTATTCACTCAATATGAACCAATAATCAAGTCACACTTGTCGATTGAACGTAATAAGACGTTAAGGATAAAACTCAATTTGTGATCAATGAAGAAAAACTCAAATCAAGGTAACAGGACCAAGTGAATTAGATTTCCATGAATTTCCAACAAAATTATGTAACAATATATTTGTGCATCAAAGTATTCGCGAAAGTTTACAATGAATCATGGGAAATGAACTATGTATACAAACTCATTAAACAACAATAGTTATTGCATTGATAGTTTTTGCTTGTAAAAACATGTAATCCTATGCCGTTTCACTTATGAAGCCTTCTAAACACACTCCTGTGCTAATTTAAGCAAATCAGAGAGTAATGATCAATGAAATCACACTAAACAATAATAAAAGGAAAGTTTGAATACACTATTAAAATCGAAACAAAAACGTATAACGAGACCACATAAATCAACCTTTAACCGATCAACTTCTGCCAAACTCATACAAAACACTCAATCACCATCTTTAAACACTCTTGCATTTTAAATGCACATGAATGAATCAAAATGACAACTCTCGGTCCACATAATCATTTATTATGCACTAGCGTAACATTAACCGTTGTAAAGTACCGAAATCTACTCTTATTCACTCAATATGAACCAATAATCAAGTCACACTTGTCGATTGAACGTAATAAGACGTTAAGGATAAAACTCAATTTGTGATCAATGAAGAAAAACTCAAATCAAGGTAACAGGACCAAGTGAATTAGATTTCCATGAATTTCCAACAAAATTATGTAACAATATATTTGTGCATCAAAGTATTCGCGAAAGTTTACAATGAATCATGGGAAAGAACTATGTATACAAACTCATTAAACAACAATAGTTATTGCATTGATAGTTTTTGCTTGTAAAAACATGTAATCCTATGCAGTTTCACTTATGAAGCCTTCTAAACACACTCCTGTGCTAATTTAAGCAAATCAAGAGTAATGATCAATGAAATCACACTAAACAATAATAAAAGGAAAGTTTGAATACACTATTAAAATCGAAACAAAAACGTATAACGAGACCACATAAATCAACCTTTAACCGATCAACTTCTGCCAAACTCATACAAAACACTCAATCACCATCTTTAAACACTCTTGCATTTTAAATGCACATGAATGAATCAAAATGACAACTCTCGGTCCACATAATCATTTATTATGCACTAGCGTAACATTAACCGTTGTAAAGTACCGAAATCTACTCTTATTCACTCAATATGAACCAATAATCAAGTCACAGTTGTCGATTGAACGTAATAAGACGTTAAGGATAAAACTCAATTTGTGATCAATGAAGAAAAACTCAAATCAAGGTAACAGGACCAAGTGAATTAGATTTCCATGAATTTCCAACAAAATTATGTAACAATATATTTGTGCATCAAAGTATTCGCGAAAGTTTACAATGAATCATGGGAAAGAACTATGTATACAAACTCATTAAACAACAATAGTTATTGCATTGATAGTTTTTGCTTGTAAAAACATGTAATCCTATGCCGTTTCACTTATGAAGCCTTCTAAACACACTCCTGTGCTAATTTAAGCAAATCAGAGAGTAATGATCAATGAAATCACACTAAACAATAATAAAAGGAAAGTTTGAATACACTATTAAAATCGAAACAAAAACGTATAACGAGACCACATAAATCAACCTTTAACCGATCAACTTCTGCCAAACTCATACAAAACACTCAATCACCATCTTTAAACACTCTTGCATTTTAAATGCACATGAATGAATCAAAATGACAACTCTCGGTCCACATAATCATTTATTATGCACTAGCGTAACATTAACCGTTGTAAAGTACCGAAATCTACTCTTATTCACTCAATATGAACCAATAATCAAGTCACACTTGTCGATTGAACGTAATAAGACGTTAAGGATAAAACTCAATTTGTGATCAATGAAGAAAAACTCAAATCAAGGTAACAGGACCAAGTGAATTAGATTTCCATGAATTTCCAACAAAATTATGTAACAATATATTTGTGCATCAAAGTATTCGCGAAAGTTTACAATGAATCATGGGAAAAGAACTATGTATACAAACTCATTAAACAACAATAGTTATTGCATTGATAGTTTTTGCTTGTAAAAACATGTAATCCTATGCCGTTTCACTTATGAAGCCTTCTAAACACACTCCTGTGCTAATTTAAGCAAATCAGAGAGTAATGATCAATGAAATCACACTAAACAATAATAAAAGGAAAGTTTGAATACACTATTAAAATCGAAACAAAAACGTATAACGAGACCACATAAATCAACCTTTAACCGATCAACTTCTGCCAAACTCATACAAAACACTCAATCACCATCTTTAAACACTCTTGCATTTTAAATGCACATGAATGAATCAAAATGACAACTCTCGGTCCACATAATCATTTATTATGCACTAGCGTAACATTAACCGTTGTAAAGTACCGAAATCTACTCTTATTCACTCAATATGAACCAATAATCAAGTCACACTTGTCGATTGAACGTAATAAGACGTTAAGGATAAAACTCAATTTGTGATCAATGAAGAAAAACTCAAATCAAGGTAACAGGACCAAGTGAATTAGATTTCCATGAATTTCCAACAAAATTATGTAACAATATATTTGTGCATCAAAGTATTCGCGAAAGTTTACAATGAATCATGGGAAAAGAACTATGTATACAAACTCATTAAACAACAATAGTTATTGCATTGATAGTTTTTGCTTGTAAAAACATGTAATCCTATGCAGTTTCACTTATGAAGCCTTCTAAACACACTCCTGTGCTAATTTAAGCAAATCAAAGTGTAATGATCAATGAAATCACACTAAACAATAATAAAAGGAAAGTTTGAATACACTATTAAAATCGAAACAAAAACGTATAACGAGACCACATAAATCAACCTTTAACCGATCAACTTCTGCCAAACTCATACAAAACACTCAATCACCATCTTTAAACACTCTTGCATTTTAAATGCACATGAATGAATCAAAATGACAACTCTCGGTCCACATAATCATTTATTATGCACTAGCGTAACATTAACCGTTGTAAAGTACCGAAATCTACTCTTATTCACTCAATATGAACCAATAATCAAGTCACACTTGTCGATTGAACGTAATAAGACGTTAAGGATAAAACTCAATTTGTGATCAATGAAGAAAAACTCAAATCAAGGTAACAGGACCAAGTGAATTAGATTTCCATGAATTTCCAACAAAATTATGTAACAATATATTTGTGCATCAAAGTATTCGCGAAAGTTTACAATGAATCATGGAAAAGAACTATGTATACAAACTCATTAAACAACAATAGTTATTGCATTGATAGTTTTTGCTTGTAAAAACATGTAATCCTATGCCGTTTCACTTATGAAGCCTTCTAAACACACTCCTGTGCTAATTTAAGCAAATCAGAGAGTAATGATCAATGAAATCACACTAAACAATAATAAAAGGAAAGTTTGAATACACTATTAAAATCGAAACAAAAACGTATAACGAGACCACATAAATCAACCTTTAACCGATCAACTTCTGCCAAACTCATACAAAACACTCAATCACCATCTTTAAACACTCTTGCATTTTAAATGCACATGAATGAATCAAAATGACAACTCTCGGTCCACATAATCATTTATTATGCACTAGCGTAACATTAACCGTTGTAAAGTACCGAAATCTACTCTTATTCACTCAATATGAACCAATAATCAAGTCACAGTTGTCGATTGAACGTAATAAGACGTTAAGGATAAAACTCAATTTGTGATCAATGAAGAAAAACTCAAATCAAGGTAACAGGACCAAGTGAATTAGATTTCCATGAATTTCCAACAAAATTATGTAACAATATATTTGTGCATCAAAGTATTCGCGAAAGTTTACAATGAATCATGGGAAAGAACTATGTATACAAACTCATTAAACAACAATAGTTATTGCATTGATAGTTTTTGCTTGTAAAAACATGTAATCCTATGCCGTTTCACTTATGAAGCCTTCTAAACACACTCCTGTGCTAATTTAAGCAAATCAGAGAGTAATGATCAATGAAATCACACTAAACAATAATAAAAGGAAAGTTTGAATACACTATTAAAATCGAAACAAAAACGTATAACGAGACCACATAAATCAACCTTTAACCGATCAACTTCTGCCAAACTCATACAAAACACTCAATCACCATCTTTAAACACTCTTGCATTTTAAATGCACATGAATGAATCAAAATGACAACTCTCGGTCCACATAATCATTTATTATGCACTAGCGTAACATTAACCGTTGTAAAGTACCGAAATCTACTCTTATTCACTCAATATGAACCAATAATCAAGTCACACTTGTCGATTGAACGTAATAAGACGTTAAGGATAAAACTCAATTTGTGATCAATGAAGAAAAACTCAAATCAAGGTAACAGGACCAAGTGAATTAGATTTCCATGAATTTCCAACAAAATTATGTAACAATATATTTGTGCATCAAAGTATTCGCGAAAGTTTACAATGAATCATGGGAAATGAACTATGTATACAAACTCATTAAACAACAATAGTTATTGCATTGATAGTTTTTGCTTGTAAAAACATGTAATCCTATGCCGTTTCACTTATGAAGCCTTCTAAACACACTCCTGTGCTAATTTAAGCAAATCAGAGAGTAATGATCAATGAAATCACACTAAACAATAATAAAAGGAAAGTTTGAATACACTATTAAAATCGAAACAAAAACGTATAACGAGACCACATAAATCAACCTTTAACCGATCAACTTCTGCCAAACTCATACAAAACACTCAATCACCATCTTTAAACACTCTTGCATTTTAAATGCACATGAATGAATCAAAATGACAACTCTCGGTCCACATAATCATTTATTATGCACTAGCGTAACATTAACCGTTGTAAAGTACCGAAATCTACTCTTATTCACTCAATATGAACCAATAATCAAGTCACATTGTCGATTGAACGTAATAAGACGTTAAGGATAAAACTCAATTTGTGATCAATGAAGAAAAACTCAAATCAAGGTAACAGGACCAAGTGAATTAGATTTCCATGAATTTCCAACAAAATTATGTAACAATATATTTGTGCATCAAAGTATTCGCGAAAGTTTACAATGAATCATGGGAAATGAACTATGTATACAAACTCATTAAACAACAATAGTTATTGCATTGATAGTTTTTGCTTGTAAAAACATGTAATCCTATGCAGTTTCACTTATGAAGCCTTCTAAACACACTCCTGTGCTAATTTAAGCAAATCAGAGTGTAATGATCAATGAAATCACACTAAACAATAATAAAAGGAAAGTTTGAATACACTATTAAAATCGAAACAAAAACGTATAACGAGACCACATAAATCAACCTTTAACCGATCAACTTCTGCCAAACTCATACAAAACACTCAATCACCATCTTTAAACACTCTTGCATTTTAAATGCACATGAATGAAGCACTAGCGTAACATTAACCGTTGTAAAGTACCGAAATCTACTCTTATTCACTCAATATGAACCAATAATCAAGTCACAGTTGTCGATTGAACGTAATAAGACGTTAAGGATAAAACTCAATTTGTGATCAATGAAGAAAAACTCAAATCAAGGTAACAGGACCAAGTGAATTAGATTTCCATGAATTTCCAACAAAATTATGTAACAATATATTTGTGCATCAAAGTATTCGCGAAAGTTTACAATGAATCATGGGAAATGAACTATGTATACAAACTCATTAAACAACAATAGTTATTGCATTGATAGTTTTTGCTTGTAAAAACATGTAATCCTATGCCGTTTCACTTATGAAGCCTTCTAAACACACTCCTGTGCTAATTTAAGCAAATCAGAGAGTAATGATCAATGAAATCACACTAAACAATAATAAAAGGAAAGTTTGAATACACTATTAAAATCGAAACAAAAACGTATAACGAGACCACATAAATCAACCTTTAACCGATCAACTTCTGCCAAACTCATACAAAACACTCAATCACCATCTTTAAACACTCTTGCATTTTAAATGCACATGAATGAATCAAAATGACAACTCTCGGTCCACATAATCATTTATTATGCACTAGCGTAACATTAACCGTTGTAAAGTACCGAAATCTACTCTTATTCACTCAATATGAACCAATAATCAAGTCACACTTGTCGATTGAACGTAATAAGACGTTAAGGATAAAACTCAATTTGTGATCAATGAAGAAAAACTCAAATCAAGGTAACAGGACCAAGTGAATTAGATTTCCATGAATTTCCAACAAAATTATGTAACAATATATTTGTGCATCAAAGTATTCGCGAAAGTTTACAATGAATCATGGGAAAAGAACTATGTATACAAACTCATTAAACAACAATAGTTATTGCATTGATAGTTTTTGCTTGTAAAAACATGTAATCCTATGCCGTTTCACTTATGAAGCCTTCTAAACACACTCCTGTGCTAATTTAAGCAAATCAGAGAGTAATGATCAATGAAATCACACTAAACAATAATAAAAGGAAAGTTTGAATACACTATTAAAATCGAAACAAAAACGTATAACGAGACCACATAAATCAACCTTTAACCGATCAACTTCTGCCAAACTCATACAAAACACTCAATCACCATCTTTAAACACTCTTGCATTTTAAATGCACATGAATGAATCAAAATGACAACTCTCGGTCCACATAATCATTTATTATGCACTAGCGTAACATTAACCGTTGTAAAGTACCGAAATCTACTCTTATTCACTCAATATGAACCAATAATCAAGTCACAGTTGTCGATTGAACGTAATAAGACGTTAAGGATAAAACTCAATTTGTGATCAATGAAGAAAAACTCAAATCAAGGTAACAGGACCAAGTGAATTAGATTTCCATGAATTTCCAACAAAATTATGTAACAATATATTTGTGCATCAAAGTATTCGCGAAAGTTTACAATGAATCATGGGAAATGAACTATGTATACAAACTCATTAAACAACAATAGTTATTGCATTGATAGTTTTTGCTTGTAAAAACATGTAATCCTATGTAGTTTCACTTATGAAGCCTTCTAAACACACTCCTGTGCTAATTTAAGCAAATCAAAGTGTAATGATCAATGAAATCACACTAAACAATAATAAAAGGAAAGTTTGAATACACTATTAAAATCGAAACAAAAACGTATAACGAGACCACATAAATCAACCTTTAACCGATCAACTTCTGCCAAACTCATACAAAACACTCAATCACCATCTTTAAACACTCTTGCATTTTAAATGCACATGAATGAATCAAAATGACAACTCTCGGTCCACATAATCATTTATTATGCACTAGCGTAACATTAACCGTTGTAAAGTACCGAAATCTACTCTTATTCACTCAATATGAACCAATAATCAAGTCACACTTGTCGATTGAACGTAATAAGACGTTAAGGATAAAACTCAATTTGTGATCAATGAAGAAAAACTCAAATCAAGGTAACAGGACCAAGTGAATTAGATTTCCATGAATTTCCAACAAAATTATGTAACAATATATTTGTGCATCAAAGTATTCGCGAAAGTTTACAATGAATCATGGGAAAAGAACTATGTATACAAACTCATTAAACAACAATAGTTATTGCATTGATAGTTTTTGCTTGTAAAAACATGTAATCCTATGCCGTTTCACTTATGAAGCCTTCTAAACACACTCCTGTGCTAATTTAAGCAAATCAGAGAGTAATGATCAATGAAATCACACTAAACAATAATAAAAGGAAAGTTTGAATACACTATTAAAATCGAAACAAAAACGTATAACGAGACCACATAAATCAACCTTTAACCGATCAACTTCTGCCAAACTCATACAAAACACTCAATCACCATCTTTAAACACTCTTGCATTTTAAATGCACATGAATGAATCAAAATGACAACTCTCGGTCCACATAATCATTTATTATGCACTAGCGTAACATTAACCGTTGTAAAGTACCGAAATCTACTCTTATTCACTCAATATGAACCAATAATCAAGTCACACTTGTCGATTGAACGTAATAAGACGTTAAGGATAAAACTCAATTTGTGATCAATGAAGAAAAACTCAAATCAAGGTAACAGGACCAAGTGAATTAGATTTCCATGAATTTCCAACAAAATTATGTAACAATATATTTGTGCATCAAAGTATTCGCGAAAGTTTACAATGAATCATGGGAAATGAACTATGTATACAAACTCATTAAACAACAATAGTTATTGCATTGATAGTTTTTGCTTGTAAAAACATGTAATCCTATGCCGTTTCACTTATGAAGCCTTCTAAAACACTCCTGTGCTAATTTAAGCAAATCAGAGAGTAATGATCAATGAAATCACACTAAACAATAATAAAAGGAAAGTTTGAATACACTATTAAAATCGAAACAAAAACGTATAACGAGACCACATAAATCAACCTTTAACCGATCAACTTCTGCCAAACTCATACAAAACACTCAATCACCATCTTTAAACACTCTTGCATTTTAAATGCACATGAATGAATCAAAATGACAACTCTCGGTCCACATAATCATTTATTATGCACTAGCGTAACATTAACCGTTGTAAAGTACCGAAATCTACTCTTATTCACTCAATATGAACCAATAATCAAGTCACATTTGTCGATTGAACGTAATAAGACGTTAAGGATAAAACTCAATTTGTGATCAATGAATAAAAACTCAAATCAAGGTAACCGGACCAAGTGAATTAGATTTTCATGAATTTCCAACAAAATTATGTAATAATATATTTGTGCATCAAAGTATTCTCGAAAGTTTACAATGAATAATGGGAAATGAACTATGTATACAAACTCATTAAACAACAATAGTTATTGCATTGATAGTTTTTGCTTGTAAAAACATGTAATCCTATGCAGTTTCACTTATGAAGCCTTCTAAACAAACTCCTGTGCTAATTTAAGCAAATCAAAGTGTAATGATCAATGAAATCACACTAAACAATAATAAATTGAAAGTTTGAATACACTATTAAAATCGAAACAAAAACGTATAACGAGACCACATAAATCAACCTTTAACCGATCAACTTCTGCCAAACTAATACAAAACACTCAATCTTCATCTTTAAACACTCTTGCATTTTAAATGCACATGAATAAATCAAAAACTCTCGGTCCACATAATCATTTATTATGCACTAGTGTAACATTAACCATTGTAAAGTACCGAAATCTACTCTTATTCATTCAATATGAACCAATAATCAAGTCACAGTTGTCGATTAAATGTAATCAGACGTTAAGGATAAAACTCAATTTGTATCAATGAAGAAAAACTCAAACAGGTAACAGGACCAAGTGAATTAGATTTCCATGAATTTCCAACAAAATTATGTAATAATATATTTGTGCATCAAAGTATTCGTGAAAGTTTACAATGTATCATGGGAAATGAACTATGTATACAAACTCATTAAACAACAATAGTTATTGCATTGAAAGTTTTTTCTTGTAAAAACATGTAATCCTATGCCGTTTCACTTATGAAGCCTTCTAAACACACTCCTGTGCTAATTAAAGGAAATCAGAGAGTAATGATCAATTAAATCACACTAAACAATAATAAAAGGAAAGTTTGAATGCACTATTAAAATCAAAACAAAAACGTATAACGAGACCACATAAATCAACTTTTAACGATCAACTTCTGCCAAACTCATACAAAACACTCAATCACCATCTTTAAACACTCTTGCATTTTAGCACATGAATGAATCAAAATGACAACTCTCGGTCCAAATAATCATTTATTATGCACTAGCGTAACATTAACCATTGTAAAGTACCGAAATCTACTCTTATTCACTCAATATGAACCAATAATCAAGTCACACTTGTCGATTGAACGTAATAAGACGTTAAGGATAAAACTCAATTTGTGATCATTGAAGAAAAACTCAAATCAAGGTAACAGGACAAAGTGAATTAGATTTCCATGAATTTCCAACAAAATTATGTAACAATATATTTGTGCATCAAAGTATTCGCGAAAGTTTACAATGAATCATGGGAAAAGAACTATGTATACAAACTCATTAAACAACAATAGTTATTGCATTGATAGTTTTTGCTTGTAAAAACATGTAATCCTATGCCGTTTCACTTATGAAGCCTTCTAAACACACTCCTGTGCTAATTTAAGCAAATCAGAGAGTAATGATCAATGAAATCACACTAAACAATAATAAAAGGAAAGTTTGAATACACTATTAAAATCGAAACAAAAACGTATAACGAGACCACATAAATCAACCTTTAACCGATCAACTTCTGCCAAACTCATACAAAACACTCAATCACCATCTTTAAACACTCTTGCATTTTAAATGCACATAAATGAATCAAAATGACAACTCTCGGTCCACATAATCATTTATTATGCGCTAGCGTAACATTAACCGTTGTAAAGTACCGAAATCTACTCTTATTCACTCAATATGAACCAATAATCAAGTCACAATTGTCGATTGAACGTAATCAGACGTTAAGGATAAAACTCAATTTGTGATCAATGAAAAAAAACTCAAATCAAGGAAACAGGACCAAGTGAATTAGATTTCCATAAATTTCCAACAAAATTATGTAACAATATATTTGTGCATCAAAGTATTCGTGAAAGTTTACACTGAATCACGGGAAATGAACTATGTATACAAACTCATTAAACAACAATAGTAATTGCATTAATAGTATTTGCTTGTAAAAACATGTAATCCTATGCAGTTTCACTTATGAAGCCTTCTAAACACACTCCTGTGTTAATTTAAGCAAATCAAAGAGGAATAATCAATGAAATCACACTAAACAATAATAAAAGGAAAGTTTGAATACACTATTAAAACCGAAACAAAAACGTATAACGAGACCACATAAATCAACCTTTAACCGATCAACTTCTGCCAAACTCATACAAAACACTCAATCACCATCTTTAAACACTCTTGCATTTTAAATGCACATGAATGAATCAAAATGACAACTCTCGGTCCAAATAATCATTTATTATGCACTAGCGTAACATTAACCGTTGTAAAGTACCGAAATCTACTCTTATTCACTCAATATGAACAAGTAATCAAGTCACACTTGTCGATTGAACGTAATAAGATGTTAAGGATAAAACTCAATTTGTGATCATTGAAGAAAAACTCAAATCAAGGCAACAAGACAAAGTGAATTAGATTTCCATGAATTTCCAACAAAATTATGTAACAATATATTTGTGCATCAAAGTATTCGCGAAAGTTTACAATGAATCATGGGAAAAGAACTATGTATACAAACTCATTAAACAACAATAGTTATTGCATTGATAGTTTTTGCTTGTAAAAACATGTAATCCTATGCCGTTTCACTTATGAAGCCTTCTAAACACACTCCTGTGCTAATTTAAGCAAATCAGAGAGTAATGATCAATGAAATCACACTAAACAATAATAAAAGGAAAGTTTGAATACACTATTAAAATCGAAACAAAAACGTATAACGAGACCACATAAATCAACCTTTAACCGATCAACTTCTGCCAAACTCATACAAAACACTCAATCACCATCTTTAAACACTCTTGCATTTTAAATGCACATGAATGAATCAAAATGACAACTCTCGGTCCACATAATCATTTATTATGCACTAGCGTAACATTAACCGTTGTAAAGTACCGAAATCTACTCTTATTCACTCAATATGAACCAATAATCAAGTCACACTTGTCGATTGAACGTAATAAGACGTTAAGGATAAAACTCAATTTGTGATCAATGAAGAAAAACTCAAATCAAGGTAACAGGACCAAGTGAATTAGATTTCCATGAATTTCCAACAAAATTATGTAACAATATATTTGTGCATCAAAGTATTCGCGAAAGTTTACAATGAATCATGGGAAATGAACTATGTATACAAACTCATTAAACAACAATAGTTATTGCATTGATAGTTTTTGCTTGTAAAAACATGTAATCCTATGCCGTTTCACTTATGAAGCCTTCTAAAACACTCCTGTGCTAATTTAAGCAAATCAGAGAGTAATGATCAATGAAATCACACTAAACAATAATAAAAGGAAAGTTTGAATACACTATTAAAATCGAAACAAAAACGTATAACGAGACCACATAAATCAACCTTTAACCGATCAACTTCTGCCAAACTCATACAAAACACTCAATCACCATCTTTAAACACTCTTGCATTTTAAATGCACATGAATGAATCAAAATGACAACTCTCGGTCCACATAATCATTTATTATGCACTAGCGTAACATTAACCGTTGTAAAGTACCGAAATCTACTCTTATTCACTCAATATGAACCAATAATCAAGTCACATTGTCGATTGAACGTAATAAGACGTTAAGGATAAAACTCAATTTGTGATCAATGAAGAAAAACTCAAATCAAGGTAACAGGACCAAGTGAATTAGATTTCCATGAATTTCCAACAAAATTATGTAACAATATATTTGTGCATCAAAGTATTCGCGAAAGTTTACAATGAATCATGGGAAATGAACTATGTATACAAACTCATTAAACAACAATAGTTATTGCATTGATAGTTTTTGCTTGTAAAAACATGTAATCCTATGTAGTTTCACTTATGAAGCCTTCTAAACACACTCCTGTGCTAATTTAAGCAAATCAAAGTGTAATGATCAATGAAATCACACTAAACAATAATAAAAGGAAAGTTTGAATACACTATTAAAATCGAAACAAAAACGTATAACGAGACCACATAAATCAACCTTTAACCGATCAACTTCTGCCAAACTCATACAAAACACTCAATCACCATCTTTAAACACTCTTGCATTTTAAATGCACATGAATGAATCAATCAAAAACTCTCGGTCCACATAATCATTTATTATGCACTAGCGTAACATTAACCGTTGTAAAGTACCGAAATCTACTCTTATTCACTCAATATGAACCAATAATCAAGTCACAGTTGTCGATTGAACGTAATAAGACGTTAAGGATAAAACTCAATTTGTGATCAATGAAGAAAAACTCAAATCAAGGTAACAGGACCAAGTGAATTAGATTTCCATGAATTTCCAACAAAATTATGTAACAATATATTTGTGCATCAAAGTATTCGCGAAAGTTTACAATGAATCATGGGAAATGAACTATGTATACAAACTCATTAAACAACAATAGTTATTGCATTGATAGTTTTTGCTTGTAAAAACATGTAATCCTATGCCGTTTCACTTATGAAGCCTTCTAAACACACTCCTGTGCTAATTTAAGCAAATCAGAGAGTAATGATCAATGAAATCACACTAAACAATAATAAAAGGAAAGTTTGAATACACTATTAAAATCGAAACAAAAACGTATAACGAGACCACATAAATCAACCTTTAACCGATCAACTTCTGCCAAACTCATACAAAACACTCAATCACCATCTTTAAACACTCTTGCATTTTAAATGCACATGAATGAATCAAAATGACAACTCTCGGTCCACATAATCATTTATTAAGCACTAGCGTAACATTAACCGTTGTAAAGTACCGAAATCTACTCTTATTCACTCAATATGAACCAATAATCAAGTCACACTTGTCGATTGAACGTAATAAGACGTTAAGGATAAAACTCAATTTGTGATCAATGAAGAAAAACTCAAATCAAGGTAACAGGACCAAGTGAATTAGATTTCCATGAATTTCCAACAAAATTATGTAACAATATATTTGTGCATCAAAGTATTCGCGAAAGTTTACAATGAATCATAGGAAAAGAACTATGTATACAAACTCATTAAACAACAATAGTTATTGCATTGATAGTTTTTGCTTGTAAAAACATGTAATCCTATGCCGTTTCACTTATGAAGCCTTCTAAACACACTCCTGTGCTAATTTAAGCAAATCAGAGAGTAATGATCAATGAAATCACACTAAACAATAATAAAAGGAAAGTTTGAATACACTATTAAAATTGAAACAAAAACGTATAACGAGACCACATAAATCAACCTTTAACCGATCAACTTCTGCCAAACTCATACAAAACACTCAATCACCATCTTTAAACACTCTTGCATTTTAAATGCACATGAATGAATCAAAATGACAACTCTTGGTCCACATAATCATTTATTATGCACTAGCGTAACATTAACCGTTGTAAAGTACCGAAATCTACTCTTATTCACTCAATATGAACCAATAATCAAGTCACACTTTTCGATTGAACGTAATAAGACGTTCAGGATAAAACTCAATTTGTGATCAATGAAAAAAACTCAAATCAAGGTAACAGGACCAAGTGAATTAGATTTCCATGAATTTCCAACAAAATTATGTAACAATATATTTGTGCATCAAAGTATTCGCGAAAGTTTACAATAAATCATGGGAAATGAACTATGTATACAAACTCATTAAACAACAATAGTTATTGCATTGATAGTTTTTGCTTGTAAAAACATGTAATCCTATGCAGTTTCACTTATGAAGTCTTCTAAACACACTCCTGTGCTAATTTAAGCAAATCAAAGAGGAATGATCAATAAAATCACACTAAACAATAATAAAATGAAAGTTTGAATACACTATTAAAATCGAAACAAAAACGTATAACGAGACCACATAAATCAACCTTTAACCGATCAACTTCTGCCAAACTCATACAAAACACTCAATCACCATCTTTAAACACTCTTGCATTTTAAATGCACATGAATGAATCAAAATGACAACTCTCGGTCCACATAATCATTTATTATGCACTAGCGTAACATTAACCGTTGTAAAGTACCGAAATCTACTCTTATTCACTCAATATGAACCAATAATCAAGTCACAGTTGTCGATTGAACGTAATAAGACGTTAAGGATAAAACTCAATTTGTGATCAATGAAGAAAAACTCAAATCAAGGTAACAGGACCAAGTGAATTAGATTTCCATGAATTTCCAACAAAATTATGTAACAATATATTTGTGCATCAAAGTATTCGCGAAAGTTTACAATGAATCATGGGAAAAGAACTATGTATACAAACTCATTAAACAACAATAGTTATTGCATTGATAGTTTTTGCTTGTAAAAACATGTAATCCTATGCCGTTTCACTTATGAAGCCTTCTAAACACACTCCTGTGCTAATTTAAGCAAATCAGAGAGTAATGATCAATGAAATCACACTAAACAATAATAAAAGGAAAGTTTGAATACACTATTAAAATCGAAACAAAAACGTATAACGAGACCACATAAATCAACCTTTAACCGATCAACTTCTGCCAAACTCATACAAAACACTCAATCACCATCTTTAAACACTCTTGCATTTTAAATGCACATGAATGAATCAAAATGACAACTCTCGGTCCACATAATCATTTATTATGCACTAGCGTAACATTAACCGTTGTAAAGTACCGAAATCTACTCTTATTCACTCAATATGAACCAATAATCAAGTCACACTTGTCGATTGAACGTAATAAGACGTTAAGGATAAAACTCAATTTGTGATCAATGAAGAAAAACTCAAATCAAGGTAACAGGACCAAGTGAATTAGATTTCCATGAATTTCCAACAAAATTATGTAACAATATATTTGTGCATCAAAGTATTCGTGAAAGTTTACAATGAATCATGGGAAAAGAACTATGTATACAAACTCATTAAACAACAATAGTTATTGCATTGATAGTTTTTGCTTGTAAAAACATGTAATCCTATGCCGTTTCACTTATGAAGCCTTCTAAACACACTCCTGTGCTAATTTAAGCAAATTAAAGAGTAGTGATCAATGAAATCACACTAAACAATAATAAAGTAAAGTTTGAATACACTATTAAAATCGAAACAAAAACGTATAACAAGACCACATAAATCAACCTTTAACCGATCAACTTCTGCCAAACTCATACAAAACACTCAATCACCATCTTTAAACACTCTTGCATTTTAAATGCACATGAATGAATCAAAATGACAACTCTCGGTCCACATAATCATTTATTATGCACTAGCGTAACATTAACCGTTGTAAAGTACCGAAATCTACTCTTATTCACTCAATATGAACCAATAATCAAGTCACACTTGTCGATTGAACGTAATAAGACGTTCAGGATAAAACTCATTTTGTGATCAATGAAGAAAACTTCAAATCAAGGTAACAGGACCAAGTGAATTAGATTTCCACGAATTTCCAACAAAATTATGTAACAATATATTTGTGCATCAAATTATTCGCGAAAGTTTACAATGAATCATGGGAAATGAACTATGTATACAAACTCATTAAACAACAATAGTTATTGCATTGATAGTTTTTGCTTGTAAAAACATGTAATCCTATGTAGTTTCACTTATGAAGCCTTTTAAACACACTCCTGTGCTAATTTAAGCAAATCAAAGAGGAATGATCAATAAAATCACACTAAATAATAATAAAAGGAAAGTTTGAATACACTATTAAAATCGAAACAAAAAAGTATAACGAGACCACATAAATCAACCTTTAACCGATCAACTTCTGCCAAACTCATACAAAACACTCAATCACCATCTTTAAACACTCTTGCATTTTAAATGCACATGAATGAATCAAAATGACAACTCTCGGTCCACATAATCATTTATTATGCACTAGCGTAACATTAACCGTTGTAAAGTACCGAAATCTACTCTTATTCACTCAATATGAACCAATAATCAAGTCACAGTTGTCGATTGAACGTAATAAGACGTTAAGGATAAAACTCAATTTGTGATCAATGAAGAAAAACTCAAATCAAAGTAGCAGGACCAAGTGAATTAGATATCCATGAATTTCCAACAAAATTATGTGACAATATATTTGTGCATCAAAGTATTCGCGAAAGTTTACAATGAATCATAGGAAAAGAACTATGTATACAAACTCATTAAACAACAATAGTTATTGCATTGATAGTTTTTGCTTGTAAAAACATGTAATCCTATGCCGTTTCACTTATGAAGCCTTCTAAACACACTCCTGTGCTAATTTAAGCAAATCAAAGAGTAATGATCAATGAAATCACACTAAACAATAATAAAAGGAAAGTTTGAATACACTATTAAAATCGAAACAAAAACGTATAACGAGACCACATAAATCAACCTTTAACCGATCAACTTCTGCCAAACTCATACAAAACACTCAATCACCATCTTTAAACACTCTTGCATTTTAAATGCACATGAATGAATCAAAATGACAACTCTCGGTCCACATAATCATTTATTATGCACTAGCGTAACATTAACCGTTGTAAAGTACCGAAATCTACTCTTATTCACTCAATATGAACCAATAATCAAGTCACACTTGTCGATTGAACGTAATAAGACGTTCAGGATAAAACTCAATTTGTGATCAATGAAGAAAACTTCAAATCAAGGTAACAGGACCAAGTGAATTAGATTTCCAAGAATTTCCAACAAAATTATGTAACAATATATTTGTGCATCAAAGTATTCGCGAAAGTTTACAATGAATCATGGGAAAAGAACTATGTATACAAACTCATTAAACAACAATAGTTATTGCATTGATAGTTTTTGCTTGAAAAACATGTAATCCTATGCCGTTTCACTTACGAAGCCTTCTAAACACACTCCTGTGCTAATTTAAGCAAATCAGAGAGTAATGATCAATGAAATCACACTAAACAATAATAAAAGGAAAGTTTGAATACACTATTAAAATCGAAACAAAAACGTATAACGAGACCACATAAATCAACCTTTAACCGATCAACTTCTGCCAAACTCATACAAAACACTCAATCACCATCTTTAAACACTCTTGCATTTTAAATGCACATGAATGAATCAAAATGACAACTCTCGGTCCACATAATCATTTATTATGCACTAGCGTAACATTAACCGTTGTAAAGTACCGAAATCTACTCTTATTCACTCAATATGAACCAATAATCAAGTCACACTTGTTGATTGAACGTAATAAGACGTTAAGGATAAAACTCAATTTGTGATCAATGAAGAAAAACTCATATCAAGGTAACAGGACCAAGTGAATTAGATTTCCATGAATTTCCAACAAAATTATGTAACAATATATTTGTGCATCAAAGTATTCGTGAAAGTTTACAATGAATCATGGGAAATGAACTATGTATACAAACTCATTAAACAACAATAATTATTGCATTGATAGTTTTTACTTGTAAAAACATGTAATACTATGCCGTTTCACTTATGAAGCCTTCTAAACACACTCCTGTGCTAATTTAAGCAAATCAGAGAGTAATGATCAATGAAATCACACTAAACAAAAATAAAAGGAAAGTTTGAATACACTAATAAAATCGAAACAAAAACGTATAACGAGACCACATAAATCAACCTTTAACCGATCAACTTCTGCCAAACTCATACAAAACACTCAATTACCATCTTTAAACACTCTTGCATTTTAAATGCACATGAATGAATCAAAATGACAACTCTCGGTCCACATAATCATTTATTATGCACTAGCGTAACATTAACCGTTGTAAAGTACCGAAATCTACTCTTATTCACTCAATATGAACCAATAATCAAGTCACAGTTGTCGATTGAACGTAATAAGACGTTAAGGATAAAACTCAATTTGTGATCAATGAAGAAAAACTCAAATCAAGGTAACAGGACCAAGTGAATTAGATTTCCATGAATTTCCAACAAAATTATGTAACAATATATTTGTGCATCAAAGTATTCGTGAAAGTTTACAATGAATCATGGGAAATGAACTATGTATACAAACTCATTAAACAACAATAGTTATTGCATTGATAGTTTTTGCTTGTAAAAACATGTAATCCTATGCGTTTCACTTATGAAGCCTTCTAAACACACTCCTGTGCTAATTTAAGCAAATCAGAGAGTAATGATCAATGAAATCACACTAAACAATAATAAAAGGAAAGTTTGAATACACTATTAAAATCGAAACAAAAACGTATAACGAGACCACATAAATCAACCTTTAACCGATCAACTTCTGCCAAACTCATACAAAACACTCAATCACCATCTTTAAACACTCTTGCATTTTAAATGCACATGAATGAATCAAAATGACAACTCTCGGTCCACATAATCATTTATTATGCACTAGCGTAACATTAACCGTTGTAAAGTACCGAAATCTACTCTTATTCACTCAATATGAACCAATAATCAAGTCACAGTTGTCGATTGAACGTAATAAGACGTTAAGGATAAAACTCAATTTGTGATCAATGAAGAAAAACTCAAATCAAGGTAACAGGACCAAGTGAATTAGATTTCCATGAATTTCCAACAAAATTATGTAACAATATATTTGTGCATCAAAGTATTCGTGAAAGTTTACAATGAATCATGGGAAATGAACTATGTATACAAACTCATTAAACAACAATAGTTATTGCATTGATAGTTTTTGCTTGTAAAAACATGTAATCCTATGTAGTTTCACTTATGAAGCCTTCTAAACACACTCCTGTGCTAATTTAAGCAAATCAGAGAGTAATGATCAATGAAATCACACTAAACAATAATAAAAGGAAAGTTTGAATACACTATTAAAATCGAAACAAAAACGTATAACGAGACCACATAAATCAACCTTTAACCGATCAACTTCTGCCAAACTCATACAAAACACTCAATCACCATCTTTAAACACTCTTGCATTTTAAATGCACATGAATAAATCAAATGATAACTCTCAGTAAACATAATCATTTATTATGCACTAGCGTAACATTAACCGTTGCAAAGTACCGAAATCTACTCTTATTCACTCAATATGAACCAATAATCAAGTCACAGTTGTCGATTGAACGTAATCAGACGTTAAGGATAAAACTCAATTTGTGATCAATGAAGAAAAACTCAAATCAAGGTAACAGGACCAAGTGAATTAGATTTCCATGAATTTGCAACAAAATTATGTAACAATATATTTGTGCATCAAAGTATTCGTGAAAGTTTACAATGAAACATAGGAAAAGAACTATGTATACAAACTCATTAAACAACAATAGTTATTGCATTGATAGTTTTGGCTTGTAAAAACATGTAATCCTATGCCGTTTCACTTATGAAGCCTTCTAAACACACTCCTGTGCTAATTTAAGCAAATCAGAGAGTAATGATCAATAAATCACACTAAACAATAATAAAAGGAAAGTTTGAATACACTATTAAAATCAAACAAAAACGTATAACGAGACCACATAAATCAACCTTTAACCGATCAACTTCTGCCAAACTCATACAAAACACTCAATCACCATCTTTAAACACTCTTGCATTTTAAATGAACATGAATGAATCAAAATGACAACTCTCGGTCCACAAAATCATTTATTATGCACTAGCGTAACATTAACCGTTGTAAAGTACCGAAATCTACTCTTATTCTCTCAATATGAACCAATAATCAAGTCACACTTGTCGATTGAACGTAATAAGACGTTAAGGATAAAACTCAATTTGTGATCATTGAAGAAAAACTCATACAAAACACTCAATCACCATCTTTAAACACTCTTGCATTTTAAATGCACATGAATGAATCAAAATGACAACTCTCGGTCCACATAATCATTTATTATGCACTAGCGTAACATTAACCGTTGTAAAGTACCGAAATCTACTCTTATTCACTCAATATGAACCAATAATCAAGTCACACTTGTCGATTGAACGTAATAAGACGTTAAGGATAAAACTCAATTTGTGATCATTGAAGAAAAACTCAAATCAAGGTAACAGGACAAAGTGAATTAGATTTCCATGAATTTCCAACAAAATTATGTAACAATATATTTGTGCATCAAAGTATTCGCGAAAGTTTACAATGAATCATGGGAAAATAACTATGTATACAAACTCATTAAACAACAATAGTTATTGCATTGATAGTTTTTGCTTGTAAAAACATGTAATCCTATGCCGTTTCACTTATGAAGCCTTCTAAACACACTCCTGTGCTAATTTAAGCAAATCAAAGAGTAATGATCAATGAAATCACACTAAACAATAATAAAAGGAAAGTTTGAATACACTATAAAATCGAAACAAAAACGTATAACGAGACCACATAAATCAACCTTTAACCGATCAACTTCTGCCAAACTCATACAAAACACTCAATCACCATCTTTAAACACTCTTGCATTTTAAATGCACATGAATGAATCAAAATGACAACTCTCGGTCCACATAATCATTTATTATGCACTAGCGTAACATTAACCGTTGTAAAGTACCGAAATCTACTCTTATTCACTCAATATGAACCAATAATCAAGTCACACTTGTCGATTGAACGTAATAAGACGTTAAGGATAAAACTCAATTTGTGATCAATGAAGAAAAACTCAAATCAAGGTAACAGGACCAAGTGAATTAGATTTCCATGAATTTCCAACAAAATTATGTAACAATATATTTGTGCATCAAAGTATTCGCGAATCATGAGAAAAGAACTATGTATACAAACTCATTAAACAACAATAGTTATTGCATTGATAGTTTTTGCTTGTAAAAACATGTAATCCTATGCCGTTTCACTTATGAAGCCTTCTAAACACACTCCTGTGCTAATTTAAGCAAATCAGAGAGTAATGATCAATGAAATCACACTAAACAATAATAAAAGGAAAGTTTGAATACACTATTAAAATCGAAACAAAAACGTATAACGAGACCACATAAATCAACCTTTAACCGATCAACTTCTGCCAAACTCATACAAAACACTCAATCACCATCTTTAAACACTCTTGCATTTTAAATGCACATGAATGAATCAAAATGACAACTCTCGGTCCACATAATCATTTATTATGCACTAGCGTAACATTAACCGTTGTAAAGTACCGAAATCTACTCTTATTCACTCAATATGAACCAATAATCAAGTCACAGTTGTCGATTGAACGTAATAAGACGTTAAGGATAAAACTCAATTTGTGATCAATGAAGAAAAACTCAAATCAAGGTAACAGGACCAAGTGAATTAGATTTCCATGAATTTCCAACAAAATTATGTAACAATATATTTGTGCATCAAAGTATTCGTGAAAGTTTACAATGAATCATGGGAAAAGAACTATGTATACAAACTCATTAAACAACAATAGTTATTGCATTGAAGTTTTTGCTTGTAAAAACATGTAATCCTATGCCGTTTCACTTATGAAGCCTTCTAAACACACTCCTGTGCTAATTTAAGCAAATCAGAGAGTAATGATCAATAAATCACACTAAACAATAATAAAAGGAAAGTTTGAATACACTATTAAAATCGAAACAAAAACGTATAACGAGACCACATAAATCAACCTTTAACCGATCAACTTCTGCCAAACTCATACAAAACACTCAATCACCATCTTTAAACACTCTTGCATTTTAAATGCACATGAATGAATCAAAATGACAACTCTCGGTCCACATAATCATTTATTATGCACTAGCGTAACATTAACCGTTGTAAAGTACCGAAATCTACTCTTATTCACTCAATATGAACCAATAATCAAGTCACAGTTGTCGATTGAACGTAATAAGACGTTAAGGATAAAACTCAATTTGTGATCAATGAAGAAAAACTCAAATCAAGTTAACAGGACCAAGTGAATTAGATTTCCATAAATTTCCAACAAAATTATGTAACAATATATTTGTGCATCAAAGTATTCACGAAAGTTTACAATAAATCATGGGAAATGAACTATGTATACAAACTCATTAAACAACAATAGTTATTGCATTGATAGTTTTTGCTTGTAAAAACATGTAATCCTATGCAGTTTCACTTATGAAGTCTTCTAAACACACTCCTGTGCTAATTTAAGCAAATCAAAGTGTAATGATCAATGAAATCACACTAAACAATAATAAAAGGAAAGTTTGAATACACTATTAAAATCAAAACAAAAACGTATAACGAGACCACATAAATCAACCTTTAACCGATCAACTTCTGCCAAACTCATACAAAACACTCAATCACCATCTTTAAACACTCTTGCATTTTAAATGCACATGAATGAATCAAAATGACAACTCTCGGTCCACATAATCATTTATTATGCACTAGCGTAACATTAACCGTTGTAAAGTACCGAAATCTACTCTTATTCACTCAATATGAACCAATAATCAAGTCACAGTTGTCGATTGAACGTAATAAGACGTTAAGGATAAAACTCAATTTGTGATCAATGAAGAAAAACTCAAATCAAGGTAACAGGACCAAGTGAATTAGATTTCATGAATTTCCAACAAAATTATGTAACAATATATTTGTGCATCAAAGTATTCGCGAAAGTTTACAATGAATCATGGGAAAAGAACTATGTATACAAACTCATTAAACAACAATAGTTATTGCATTGATAGTTTTTGCTTGAAAAACATGTAATCCTATGCCGTTTCACTTACGAAGCCTTTTAAACACACTCTTGTGCTAATTTAAGCAAATCAGAGAGTAATGATCAATGAAATCACATTAAACAATAATAAAAGGAAAGTTTGAATACATTCTTAAAATCGAAACAAAAACGTATAACGAGACCACATAAATCAACCTTTAACCGATCAACTTCTGCCAAACTCATACAAAACACTCAATCACCATCTTTAAACACTCTTGCATTTTAAATGCACATGAATGAAGCACTAGCGTAACATTAACCGTTGTAAAGTACCGAAATCTACTCTTATTCACTCAATATGAACCAATAATCAAGTCACACTTGTCGATTGAACGTAATAAGACGTTAAGGATAAAACTCAATTTGTGATCAATGAAGAAAAACTCAAATCAAGGTAACAGGACCAAGTGAATTAGATTTCCATGAATTTCCAACAAAATTATGTAACAATATATTTGTGCATCAAAGTATTCGCGAAAGTTTACAATGAATCATGGGAAAAGAACTATGTATACAAACTCATTAAACAACAATAGTTATTGCATTGATAGTTTTTGCTTGTAAAAACATGTAATCCTATGCAGTTTCACTTATGAAGCCTTCTAAACACACTCCTGTGCTAATTTAAGCAAATCAAAGAGGAATGATCAATAAAATCACACTAAACAATAATAAAATGAAAGTTTGAATACACTATTAAAATCGAAACAAAAACGTATAACGAGACCACATAAATCAACCTTTAACCGATCAACTTCTGCCAAACTCATACAAAACACTCAATCACCATCTTTAAACACTCTTGCATTTTAAATGCACATGAATGAATCAAAATGACAACTCTCGGTCCACATAATCATTTATTATGCACTAGCGTAACATTAACCGTTGTAAAGTACCGAAATCTACTCTTATTCACTCAATATGAACCAATAATCAAGTCACACTTGTCGATTGAACGTAATAAGACGTTAAGGATAAAACTCAATTTGTGATCATTGAAGAAAAACTCAAATCAAGGTAACAGGACAAAGTGAATTAGATTTCCATGAATTTCCAACAAAATTATGTAACAATATATTTGTGCATCAAAGTATTAGCGAAAGTTTACAATGAATCAAGGGAAAAGAACTATGTATACAAACTCATTAAACAACAATAGTTATTGCATTGATAGTTTTTGCTTGTAAAAACATGTAATCCTGTGCCGTTTCACTTATGAAGCCTTCAAAACACACTCCTGTGCTAATTTAAGCAAATCAGAGAGTAATGATCAATGAAATCACACTAAAGAATAATAAAAGGAAAGTTTGAATACACTATTAAAATCGAAACAAAAACGTATAACGAGACCACATAAATCAACCTTTAACCGATCAACTTCTGCCAAACTCATACAAAACACTCAATCACCATCTTTAAACACTCTTGCATTTTAAATGCACATGAATGAATCAAAATGACAACTCTCGGTCCACGTAATCATTTATTATGCACTAGCGTAACATTAACCGTTGTAAAGTACCGAAATCTACCTTATTCACTCAATATGAACCAATAATCAAGTCACAGTTGCTGATTGAACGTAATAAGACGTTAAGGATAAAACTCAATTTGTGATCAATGAAGAAAAACTCAAATCAAGGTAACAGGACCAAGTGAATTAGATTTCCATGAATTTCCAACAAAATTATGTAACAATATATTTGTGCATCAAAGTATTCGCGAAAGTTTACAATGAATCATGGGAAATGAACTATGTATACAAACTCATTAAACAACAATAGTTATTGCATTGATAGTTTTTGCTTGTAAAAACATGTAATCCTATGCAGTTTCACTTATGAAGCCTTCTAAACACACTCCTGTGCTAATTTAAGCAAATCAGAGAGTAATGATCAATAAATCACACTAAACAATAATAAAAGGAAAGTTTGAATACACTATTAAAATCGAAACAAAAACGTATAACGAGACCACATAAATCAACCTTTAACCGATCAACTTCTGCCAAACTCATACAAAACACTCAATTACCATCTTTAAACACTCTTGCATTTTAAATGCACATGAATGAATCAAAATGACAACTCTCGGTCCACATAATCATTTATTATGCACTAGCGTAACATTAACCGTTGTAAAGTACCGAAATCTACTCTTATTCACTCAATATGAACCAATAATCAAGTCACAGTTGTTGATTGAACGTAATAAGACGTTAAGGATAAAACTCAATTTGTGATCAATGAAGAAAAACTCAAATCAAGGTAACAGGACCAAGTGAATTAGATTTCCATGAATTTCCAACAAAATTATGTAACAATATATTTGTGCATCAAAGTATTTGTGAAAGTTTACAATGAATCATAGGAAATGAACTATGTATACAAACTCATTAAACAACAATAATTATTGCATTGATAGTTTTTGCTTGTAAAAACATGTAATCCTATGTAGTTTCACTTATGAAGCCTTCTAAACACACTCCTGTGCTAATTTAAGCAAATCAAAGAGGAATGATCAATAAAATCACACTAAACAATAATAAAATGAAAGTTTGAATACACTATTAAAATCGAAACAAAAACGTATAACGAGACCACATAAATCAACCTTTAACCGATCAACTTCTGCCAAACTCATACAAAACACTCAATCACCATCTTTAAACACTCTTGCATTTTAAATGCACATGAATAAATCAAAATGACAACTCTCAGTCCACATAATCATTTATTATGCACTAGCGTAACATTAACCGTTGTAAAGTACCAAAATCTACTCTTATTCACTCAATATGAACCAATAATCAAGTCACACTTGTCGATTGAACGTAATAAGACGGTAAGGATAAAACTCAATTTCTGATTAATGAAGAAAAACTCAAATCAAGGTAACAGGACCAAGTGAATTAGATTTTCATGAATTTCCAACAAAATTATGTAACAATATATTTGTGCATCAAAGTATTCGTGAAAGTTTACATTGAATCATGGGAAAAGAACTATGTATACAAACTCATTAAACAACAATAGTTATTGCATTGATAGTTTTTGCTTGTAAAAACATGTAATCCTATGCCGTTTCACTTATGAAGCCTTCTAAACACACTCCTGTGCTAATTTAAGCAAATTAGAGAGTAATGATCAATGAAATCACACTAAACAATAATAAAAGGAAAGTTTGAATACACTATTAAAATCGAAACAAAAACGTATAACAAGACCACATAAATCAACCTTTAACCGATCAACTTCTGCCAAACTCATACAAAACACTCAATCACCATCTTTAAACACTCTTGCATTTTAAATGCACATGAATGAATCAAAATGACAACTCTCGGTCCACATAATCATTTATTATGCACTAGCGTAACATTAACCGTTGTAAAGTACCGAAATCTACTCTTATTCACTCAATATGAACCAATAATCAAGTCACACTTGTCGATTGAACGTAATAAGACGTTAAGGATAAAACTCAATTTGTGATCAATGAAGAAAAACTCAAATCAAGGTAACAGGACCAAGTGAATTAGATTTCCATGAATTTCCAACAAAATTATGTAACAATATATTTGTGCATCAAAGTATTCGCGAAAGTTTACAATGAATCATGGGAAAAGAACTATGTATACAAACTCATTAAACAACAATAGTTATTGCATTGATAGTTTTTGCTTGTAAAAACATGTAATCCTATGCCGTTTCACTTATGAAGCCTTCTAAACACACTCCTGTGCTAATTTAAGCAAATCAAAGAGGAATGATCAATAAAATCACACTAAACAATAATAAAAGGAAAGTTTGAATACACTATTAAAATCGAAACAAAAACGTATAACGAGACCACATAAATCAACCTTTAACCGATCAACTTCTGTCAAACTCATACAAAACACTCAATCACCATCTGTAAAAACTCTTGCATTTTAAATGCACATGAATGAATCAAAATGACAACTCTCATTCCACATAATCATTTATTATGCACTAGCGTAACATTAACCGTTGTAAAGTACCGAAATCTACTCTTATTCACTCAATATGAACCAATAATCAAGTCACAGTTGTCGATTGAATGTAATAAGACGTTAAGGATAAAACTCAATTTGTGATCAATGAAGAAAACTCAAATCAAGGTAACAGGACCAAGTGAATTAGATTTCCATGAATTTCCAACAAAATTATGTAACAATATATTTGTGCATCAAAGTATTCGCGAAAGTTTACAATGAATCATGGGAAAAGAACTATGTATACAAACTCATTAAACAACAATAGTTATTGAATTGATAGTTTTTGCTTGTAAAAACATGTAATCCTATGCCGTTTCACTTATGAAGCCTTCAAAACACACTCCTGTGCTAATTTAAGCAAATCAGAGAGTAATGATCAATGAAATCACACTAAAGAATAATAAAAGGAAAGTTTGAATACACTATTAAAATTGAAACAAAAACGTATAACGAGACCACATAAATCAACCTTTAACCGATCAACTTCTGCCAAACTCATACAAAACACTCAATCACCATCTTTAAACACTCTTGCATTTTAAATGCACATGAACGAATCAAAATGACAACTCTCGGTCCACATAATCATTTATTATGCACTAGCGTAACATTAATCGTTGTAAAGTACCGAAATCTACTCTTATTCACTCAATATGAACCAATAATCAAGTCACAGTTGTTGATTGAACGTAATAAGACGTTAAGGATAAAACTCAATTTGTGATCAATGAAGAAAAACTCAAATCAAGGTAACAGGACCAAGTGAATTAGATTTCCCTGAATTTCCAACAAAATTATGTAACAATATATTTGTGCATCAAAGTATTCGTGAAAGTTTACAATGAATCATGGGAAATGAACTATGTATACAAACTCATTAAACAACAATAGTTATTGCATTGAAAGTTTTTGCTTGTAAAAACATGTAATCCTATGCCGTTTCACGTATGAAGCCTTCTAAACACACTCCTGTGCTAATTTAAGCAAATCAGAGTGTAATGACCAATTAAATCACACTAAACAATAATAAAAGGAAATTTTTGAATGCACTAATAAAAGCGAAACAAAAACGTATAACGAGACCACATAAATCAACCTTTAACCGATCAACTTCTGCCAAACTCATACAAAACACTCAATCACCATCTTTAAACACTCTTGCATTTTAAATGCACATGAACGAATCAAAATGACAACTCTCGGTCCACATAATCATTTATTATGCACTAGCGTAACATTAACCGTTGTAAAGTACCGAAATCTACTCTTATTCACTCAATATGAACCAATAATCAAGTCACAGTTGTTGATTGAACGTAATAAGACGTTAAGGATAAAACTCAATTAGTGATCAATGAAGAAAAACTCAAATCAAGGTAACAGGACCAACTGAATTAGATTTCCCTGAATTTCCAACAAAATTATGTAACAATATATTTGTGCATCAAAGTATTCGTGAAAGTTTACAATGAATAACGAGAAATGAACTACGTATACAAACTCATTAAACAACAATAGTAATTGCATTAATAGTATTTGCTTGTAAAAACATGTAATCCTATGCAGTTTCACTTATGAAGCCTTCTAAACACACTCCTGTGCTAATTTAAGCAAATCAAAGAGAGTAATAATCAATAAAATCACACTAAACAATAATAAAAGGAAAGTTTGAATACACTATTAAAATTGAAACAAAAACGTATAACGAGACCACATAAATCAACCTTTAACCGATCAACTTCTGCCAAACTCATACAAAACAATCAATCACCATCTTTAAACACTCTTGCATTTTAAATGCACATGAACGAATCAAAATGACAACTCTCGGTCCACATAATCATTTATTATGCACTAGCGTAACATTAATCGTTGTAAAGTACTGAAATCTACTCTTATTCACTCAATATGAACCAATAATCAAGTCACAGTTATTGATTGAACGTAATAAGACGTTAAGGATAAAACTCAATTTGTGATCAATGAAGAAAAACTCAAATCAGGGTAACAGGACCAAGTGAATTAGATTTCCCTGAATTTCCAACAAAATTATGTAACAATATATTTGTGCATCAAAGTATTCGTGAAAGTTTATCATGAATCATGGGAAATGAACTATGTATACAAACTCATTAAACAACAATAGTTATTGCATTGAAAGTTTTTGCTTGTAAAAACATGTAATCCTATGCTGTTTCACGTATGAAGCCTTCTAAACACACTCCTGTGCTAATTTAAGCAAATCAGAGTGTAATGATCAATTAAATCACACTAAACAATAATAATAGGAAATTTTTGAATGCACTATTAAAAGCGAAACAAAAACGTATAACGAGACCACATAAATCAACCTTTAACCGATCAACTTCTGCCAAACTCATACAAAACACTCAATCACCATCTTTAAACACTCTTGCATTTTAAATGCACATGAATGAATCAAAATGACAACTCTCGGTCCAGATAATCATTTATTATGGACTAGCGTAACATTAACCGTTGTAAAGTACCGAAATCTACTCTTATTCACTCAATATGAACCCATAATCAAGTCACAGTTGTTGATTGAACGTAATAAGACGTTAAGGATAAAACTCAATTAGTGATCAATGAAGAAAAACTCAAATCAAGGTAACAGGACCAACTGAATTAGATTTCCCTGAATTTCCAACAAAATTATGTAACAATATATTTGTGTATCAAAGTATTCGTGAAAGTTTACAATGAATCACGAGAAATGAACTACGTATACAAACTCATTAAACAACAATAGTAATTGCATTAATAGTATTTGCTTGTAAAAACATGTAATCCTATGCAGTTTCACTTATGAAGCCTTCTAAACACACTCCTGTGCTAATTTAAGCAAATCAAAGAGTAATGATCAATGAAATCACACTAAACAATAATAAAAGGAAAGTTTGAATACACTATTAAAACCAAACAAAAACGTATAACGAGACCACATAAATCAACCTTTAACCGATCAACTTCTGCCAAACTCATACAAAACACTCAATCTCCATCTTTAAACACTCTTGCATTTTAAATGCACATGAATAAATCAAAAACTCTCGGTCCACATAATCATTTATTATGCACTAGTGTAACATTAACCGTTGTAAAGTACCGAAATCTACTCTTATTCATTCAATATGAACCAATAATCAAGTCACAGTTGTCGATTGAATGTAATCAGACATTAAGGATAAAACTCAATTTGTGATCAATGAAGAAAAACTCAAACAAGTAACAGGACCAAGTGAATTAGATTTTCATGAATTTCCAACAAAATTATGTAATAATATATTTGTGCATCAAAGTATTCGTGAAAGTTTGCAATGTATCATGGAAATGAACTATGTATACAAACTCATTAAACAACAATAGTTATTGCATTGAAAGTTTTTGCTTGTAAAAACATGTAATCCTATGCCGTTTCACTTATGAAGCCTTCTAAACACACTCCTGTGCTAATTTAAGCAAATCAGAGAGTAATGATCAATTAAATCACACTAAACAATAATAAAAGGAAAGTTTGAATGCACTATTAAAATCAAAACAAAAACGTATAACGAGACCACATAAATCAACCTTTAACCGATCAACTTCTGCCAAACTCATACAAAACACTCAATCACCATCTTTAAACACTCTTGCATTTTAAATGCACATGAATGAATCAAAATGACAACTCTCGGTCCACAAAATCATTTATTATGCACTAGCGTAACATTAACCGTTGTAAAGTACCGAAATCTACTCTTATTCTCTCAATATGAACCAATAATCAAGTCACACTTGTCGATTGAACGTAATAAGACGTTAAGGATAAAACTCAATTTGTGATCATTGAAGAAAAACTCATACAAAACACTCAATCACCATCTTTAAACACTCTTGCATTTTAAATGCACATGAATGAATCAAAATGACAACTCTCGGTCCACATAATCATTTATTATGCACTAGCGTAACATTAACCGTTGTAAAGTACCGAAATCTACTCTTATTCACTCAATATGAACCAATAATCAAGTCACACTTGTCGATTGAACGTAATAAGACGTTAAGGATAAAACTCAATTTGTGATCATTGAAGAAAAACTCAAATCAAGGTAACAGGACAAAGTGAATTAGATTTCCATGAATTTCCAACAAAATTATGTAACAATATATTTGTGCATCAAAGTATTCGCGAAAGTTTACAATGAATCATGGGAAAATAACTATGTATACAAACTCATTAAACAACAATAGTTATTGCATTGATAGTTTTTGCTTGTAAAAACATGTAATCCTATGCCGTTTCACTTATGAAGCCTTCTAAACACACTCCTGTGCTAATTTAAGCAAATCAAAGAGTAATGATCAATGAAATCACACTAAACAATAATAAAAGGAAAGTTTGAATACACTATTAAAACCGAAACAAAAACGTATAACGAGACCACATAAATAAACCTTTAACCGATCAACTTCTGCCAAACTTATACAAAACACTCAATCACCATCTTTAAACACTCTTGCATTTTAAATGCACATGAATGAATCAAAATGACAACTCTCGGTCCACATAATCATTTATTATGCACTAGCGTAACATTAACCGTTGTAAAGTACCGAAATCTACTCTTATTCACTCAATATGAACCAATAATCAAGTCACACTTGTCGATTGAACGTAATAAGACGTTAAGGATAACACTCAATTTGTGATCAATGAAGAAAAACTCAAATCAAGGTAACAGGACCAAGTGAATTAGATTTCCATGAATTTCCAACAAAATTATGTAACAATATATTTGTGCATCAAAGTATTCGCGAATCATGAGAAAAGAACTATGTATACAAACTCATTAAACAACAATAGTTATTGCATTGATAGTTTTTGCTTGTAAAAACAAGTAATCCTATGCCGTTTCACTTATGAAGCCTTCAAAACACACTCCTATGCTAATTTAAGCAAATCAGAGAGTAATGATCAATGAAATCACACTAAAGAATAATAAAAGGAAAGTTTGAATATACTATTAAAATAGAAACAAAAATGTATAACGAGACCACATAAATCAACCTTTAACCGATCAACTTCTGCCAAACTCATACAAAACACTCAATCACCATCTTTAAACACTCTTGCATTTTAAATGCACATAAATGAATCAAAATGACAACTCTCGGTCCACATAATCATTTATTATGCGCTAGCGTAACATTAACCGTTGTAAAGTACCGAAATCTACTCTTATTCACTCAATATGAACCAATAATCAAGTCACAGTTGTTGATTGAACGTAATAAGACGTTAAGGATAAAACTCAATTTGTGATCAATGAAGAAAAACTCAAATCAAGGTAACATGACCAAGTGAATTAGATTTCCCTGAATTTCAAACAAAATTATGTAACAATATATTTGTGCATCAAAGTATTCGTGAAAGTTTACAATGAATCATGGGAAAATAACTATGTATACAAACTCATTAAACAACAATAGTTATTGCATTGAAAGTTTTTGCTTGTAAAAACATGTAATCCTATGCCGTTTCACTTATGAAGCCTTCTAAACACACTCCTGTGCTAATTTAAGCAAATCAGAGAGTAATAATCAATTAAATTACACTAAACAATAATAAAAGGAAAGTTTGAATGCACTATTAAAATCAAAACAAAAACGTATAACGAGACCACATAAATCAACCTTTAACCGATCAACTTCTGCCAAACTCATACAAAACACTCAATCACCATCTTTAAACACTCTTGCATTTTAAATGCACATGAATGAATCAAAATGACAACTCTCGGTCCACAAAATCATTTATTATGCACTAGCGTAACATTAACCGTTGTAAAGTACCGAAATCTACTCTTATTCTCTCAATATGAACCAATAATCAAGTCACACTTGTCGATTGAACGTAATAAGACGTTAAGGATAAAACTCAATTTGTGATCATTGAAGAAAAACTCATACAAAACACTCAATCACCATCTTTAAACACTCTTGCATTTTAAATGCACATGAATGAATCAAAATGACAACTCTCGGTCCACATAATCATTTATTATGCACTAGCGTAACATTAACCGTTGTAAAGTACCGAAATCTACTCTTATTCACTCAATATGAACCAATAATCAAGTCACACTTGTCGATTGAACGTAATAAGACGTTAAGGATAAAACTCAATTTGTGATCATTGAAGAAAAACTCAAATCAAGGTAACAGGACAAAGTGAATTAGATTTCCATGAATTTCCAACAAAATTATGTAACAATATATTTGTGCATCAAAGTATTCGCGAAAGTTTACAATGAATCATGGGAAAATAACTATGTATACAAACTCATTAAACAACAATAGTTATTGCATTGATAGTTTTTGCTTGTAAAAACATGTAATCCTATGCCGTTTCACTTATGAAGCCTTCTAAACACACTCCTGTGCTAATTTAAGCAAATCAAAGAGTAATGATCAATGAAATCACACTAAACAATAATAAAAGGAAAGTTTGAATACACTATTAAAACCGAAACAAAAACGTATAACGAGACCACATAAATAAACCTTTAACCGATCAACTTCTGCCAAACTTATACAAAACACTCAATCACCATCTTTAAACACTCTTGCATTTTAAATGCACATGAATGAATCAAAATGACAACTCTCGGTCCACATAATCATTTATTATGCACTAGCGTAACATTAACCGTTGTAAAGTACCGAAATCTACTCTTATTCACTCAATATGAACCAATAATCAAGTCACACTTGTCGATTGAACGTAATAAGACGTTAAGGATAACACTCAATTTGTGATCAATGAAGAAAAACTCAAATCAAGGTAACAGGACCAAGTGAATTAGATTTCCATGAATTTCCAACAAAATTATGTAACAATATATTTGTGCATCAAAGTATTCGCGAATCATGAGAAAAGAACTATGTATACAAACTCATTAAACAACAATAGTTATTGCATTGATAGTTTTTGCTTGTAAAAACAAGTAATCCTATGCCGTTTCACTTATGAAGCCTTCAAAACACACTCCTATGCTAATTTAAGCAAATCAGAGAGTAATGATCAATGAAATCACACTAAAGAATAATAAAAGGAAAGTTTGAATATACTATTAAAATAGAAACAAAAATGTATAACGAGACCACATAAATCAACCTTTAACCGATCAACTTCTGCCAAACTCATACAAAACACTCAATCACCATCTTTAAACACTCTTGCATTTTAAATGCACATAAATGAATCAAAATGACAACTCTCGGTCCACATAATCATTTATTATGCGCTAGCGTAACATTAACCGTTGTAAAGTACCGAAATCTACTCTTATTCACTCAATATGAACCAATAATCAAGTCACAGTTGTTGATTGAACGTAATAAGACGTTAAGGATAAAACTCAATTTGTGATCAATGAAGAAAAACTCAAATCAAGGTAACAGGACCAAGTGAATTAGATTTCCCTGAATTTCCAACAAAATTATGTAACAATATATTTGTGCATCAAAGTATTCGTGAAAGTTTACAATGAATCATGGGAAAATAACTATGTATACAAACTCATTAAACAACAATAGTTATTGCATTGAAAGTTTTTGCTTGTAAAAACATGTAATCCTATGCCGTTTCACTTATGAAGCCTTCTAAACACACTCCTGTGCTAATTTAAGCAAATCAGAGAGTAATAATCAATTAAATTACACTAAACAATAATAAAAGGAAAGTTTGAATGCACTATTAAAATCAAAACAAAAACGTATAACGAGACCACATAAATCAACCTTTAACCGATCAACTTCTGCCAAACTCATACAAAACACTCAATCACCATCTTTAAACACTCTTGCATTTTAAATGCACATGAATGAATCAAAATGACAACTCTCGATCCACATAATCATTTATTATGCACTAGCGTAACATTAACCGTTGTAAAGTACCGAAATCTACTCTTATTCACTCAATATGAACCAATAATCAAGTCACAGTTGTCGATTGAACGTAATAAGACGTTAAGGATAAAACTCAATTTGTGATCAATGAATAAAAACTCAAATCAAGGTAACCGGACCAAGTGAATTAGATTTCCATGAATTTTCAACAAAATTATGTAACAATATATTTGTGCATCAAAGTATTCTCGAAAGTTTACAATGAATAATGGGAAATGAACTATGTATACAAACTCATTAAACAACAATAGTTATTGCATTGATAGTTTTTGCTTGTAAAAACATGTAATCCTATGCAGTTTCACTTTTGAAGCCTTCTAAACACACTCCTGTGCTAATTTAAGCAAATCAAAGTGTAATGATCAATGAAATCACACTAAACAATAATAAATGGAATGTTTGAATACACTATTAAAATCAAAACAAAAACGTATAACGAGACCACATAAATCAACCTTTAACCGATCAACTTCTGCCAAACTCATACAAAACACTCAATCTCCATCTTTAAACACTCTTGCATTTTAAATGCACATGAATAAATCAAAAACTCTCGGTCCACATAATCATTTATTATGCACTAGTGTAACATTAACCGTTGTAAAGTACCGAAATCTATTCTTATTCATTCAATATGAACCAAAAATCAAGTCACAGTTGTCGATTGAATGTAATCAGACGTTAAGGATAAAACTCAATTTGTGATCAATGAAGAAAAACTCAAATCAAGGTAACAGGATCAAGTGAATTAGATTTTCATGAATTTCCAACAAAATTATGTAACAATATATTTGTGCATCAAAATATTCACGAATCATGAGAAAAGAACTATGTATACAAACTCATTAAACAACAATAGTTATTGCATTGAAAGTTTTTGCTTGTAAAAACATGTAATCCTATGCCGTTTCACTTATGAAGCCTTCTAAACACACTCCTGTGCTAATTTAAGCAAATCAGAGAGTAATAATCAATTAAATTACACTAAACAATAATAAAAGGAAAGTTTGAATGCACTATTAAAATCAAAACAAAAACGTATAACGAGACCACATAAATCAACCTTTAACCGATCAACTTCTGCCAAACTCATACAAAACACTCAATCACCATCTTTAAACACTCTTGCATTTTAAATGCACATGAATGAATCAAAATGACAACTCTCGATCCACATAATCATTTATTATGCACTAGCGTAACATTAACCGTTGTAAAGTACCAAAATCTACTCTTATTCACTCAATATGAACCAATAATCAAGTCACAGTTGTCGATTGAACGTAATAAGACGTTAAGGATAAAACTCAATTTGTGATCAATGAATAAAAACTCAAATCAAGGTAACCAGACCAAGTGAATTAGATTTCCATGAATTTTCAACAAAATTATGTAACAATATATTTGTGCATCAAAGTATTCTCGAAAGTTTACAATGAATAATGGGAAATGAACTATGTATACAAACTCATTAAACAGCAATAGTTATTGCATTGATAGTTTTTGCTTGTAAAAACATGTAATCCTATGCAGTTTCACTTTTGAAGCCTTCTAAACACACTCCTGTGCTAATTTAAGCAAATCAAAGTGTAATGATCAATGAAATCACACTAAACAATAATAAATGGAAAGTTTGAATACACTATTAAAATCAAAACAAAAACGTATAACGAGACCACATAAATCAACCTTTAACCGATCAACTTCTGCCAAACTCATACAAAACACTCAATCTCCATCTTTAAACACTCTTGCATTTTAAATGCACATGAATAAATCAAAAACTCTCGGTCCACATAATCATTTATTATGCACTAGTGTAACATTAACCGTTGTAAAGTACCGAAATCTATTCTTATTCATTCAATATGAACCAAAAATCAAGTCACAGTTGTCGATTGAATGTAATCAGACGTTAAGGATAAAACTCAATTTGTGATCAATGAAGAAAAACTCAAATCAAGGTAACAGGACCAAGTGAATTAGATTTCCATGAATTTCCAACAAAATTATGTAATAATATATTTGTGCATCAAAGTATTCGTGAAAGTTTACAATGAATCACGAGAAATGAACTATGTATACAAACTCATTAAACAACAATAGTAATTGTATTAATAGTATTTGCTTGTAAAAACATGTAATCCTATGCAGTTTCACTTATGAAGCCTTCTAAACACACTCCTGTGCTAATTTAAGCAAATCAAAGAGGAATGATCAATAAAATCACACTAACAATAATAAAAGGAAAGTTTGAATACACTATTAAAATCGAAACAAAAACGTATAACGAGACCACATAAATCAACCTTTAACCGATCAACTTCTGTCAAACTCATACAAAACACTCAATCACCATCTGTAAAAACTCTTGCGTTTTAAATGCACATGAATGAATCAAAATGACAACTCTCATTCCACATAATCATTTATTATGCACTAGCGTAACATTAACCGTTGTAAAGTACCGAAATCTACTCTTATTCACTCAATATGAACCAATAATCAAGTCACAGTTGTCGATTGAATGTAATAAGACGTTAAGGATAAAACTCAATTTGTGATCAATGAAGAAAACTCAAATCAAGGTAACAGGACCAAGTGAATTAGATTTTCATGAATTTCCAACAAAATTATGTAAAAATATATTTGTGCATCCAAGTATTCGCGAAAGTTTACAATGAATCATGGGAAAAGAACTATGTGTACAAACTCATTAAACAACAATAGTTATTGCATTGATAGTTTTTGCCTGTATAAACATGTAATCCTATGCCGTTTCACTTATGAAGCCTTTTAAACACACTCCTGTGCTAATTTAAGCAAATATGAGAGTAATGATCAATGAAATCACACTAAACAATAATAAAAGGAAAGTTTGAATACACTATTAAAACCAAAACAAAAACGTATAACGAGACCACATAAATCAACCTTTAACCGATCAACTTCTGCCAAACTCATACAAAACACTCAATCACCATCTTTAAACACTCTTGCATTTTAAATGCACATGAATGAATCAAAATGACAACTCTCGGTCCAAATAATCATTTATTATGCACTAAGATAACATTAACCGTTGTAAAGTACCGAAATTTACTCTTATTCACTCAATATTAACCAATAATCAAGTCACACTTGTCGATTGAACGTAATAAGACGTTAAGGATAAAACTCAATTTGTGATCATTGAAGAAAAACTCAAATCAAGGTAACAGGACAAAGTGAATTAGATTTTCATGAATTTCCAACAAAATTATGTAACAATATATTTGTGCATCAAAGTATTCGCGAAAGTTTACAATGAATCATGGGAAAAGAACTATGTATACAAACTCATTAAACAACAATAGTTATTGTATTGATAGTTTTTGCTTGTAAAAACATGTAATCCTATGCCGTTTCACTTATGAAGCCTTCTAAACACACTCGTGTGCTAATTTAAGCAAATCAAAGAGTAATGATCAATGAAATCACACTAAACAATAATAAAAGAAAAGTTTGAATACACTATTAAAACCGAAACAAAAACGTATAACGAGACCACATAAATCAACCTTTAACCGATCAACTTCTGCCAAAGTCATACAAAACACTCAATCACCATCTTTAAACACTCTTGCATTTTAAATGCACATAAATGAATCAAAATGACTACTCTCGGTCCACATAATCATTTATTATGCGCTAGCGTAACACTAACCGTTGCAAAGTACCGAAATCTACTCTTATTCACTCAATATGAACCAATAATCAAGTCACAGTTGTTGATTGAACGTAATAAGACGTTAAGGATAAAACTCAATTTGTGATCAATGAAGAAAAACTCAAATCAAGGTAACAGGACCAAGTGAATTAGATTTCCCTGAATTTCCAACAAATTATGTAACAATATATTTGTGCATCAAAGTATTCGTGAAAGTTTACAATGAATCATGGTAAATGAACTATGTATACAAACTCATTAAACAACAATAGTTTTTGCATTGATAGTTTTTGCTTGTAAAAACATGTAATCCTATGCCGATTCACTTATGAAGCCTTCTAAACACACTCCTGTGCTAATTTAAGCAAATCAGAGAGTAATGATCAATTAAATCACACTAAACAATAATAAAAGGAAAGTTTGAATGCACTATTAAAATCAAAACAAAAGCGTATAAAGAGACCACATAAATCAACCTTTAACCGATCAACTTCTGCAAAACTCATACAAAACACTCAATCACCATCTTTAAACACTCTTGCATTTTAGATGCACATGAATGAATCAAAATGACAACTCTCGGTCCACATAATCATTTATTATGCACTAGCGTAACATTAACCGTTGTAAAGTACCGAAATCTACTCTTCTTCACTCAATATGAACCAATAATCAAGTCACAGTTGTCGATTGAACGTAATAAGACGTTAAGGATAAAACTCAATTTGCGATCAACGAATAAAAACTCAAATCAAGGTAACCGGACCAAGTGAATTAGATTTCCATGAATTTCCAACAAAATTATGTAACAATATATTTGTGCATCAAAGTATTCTCGAAAGTTTACAATGAATAATGGGAAATGAACTATGTATACAAACTCATTAAACAACAATAGTTATTGCATTGATAGTTTTTGCTTGTAAAAACATGTAATCCTATGTAGTTTCACTTATGAACCCTTCTAAACACACTCCTATGCTAATTTAAGCAAAACAAAGTGTAATGATCAATAAAATCACACTAAACAATAATAAATGGAAAGTTTGAATACACTATTAAAATCGAAACAAAAACGTATAACGAGACCACATAAATCAACCTTTAACCGATCAACTTCTGCCAAACTCATACAAAACACTCAATCTCCATCTTTAAACACTCTTGCATTTTAAATGCACATGAATAAATCAAAAACTCTCGGTCCACATAATCATTTATTATGCACTAGTGAAACATTAACCGTTGTATAATACCGAAATCTACTCTTATTTATTCAATATGAACCAATAATCAAGTCATAGTTGTCGATTGAATGTAATCAGACGTTAAAGATAAAACTCAATTTGTGACCAATGAAGAAAAACTCAAATCAAGGTAACAGGACCAAGTGAATTAGATTTCCATGAATTTCCAACAAAATTATATAATAATATATTTGTGCATCAAAGTACTCGTGAAAGTTTATAATTTATCATGGGAAATGAATTATGTATACAAACTCATTAAACAACAATAGTTATTGCATTAATAGTTTTTGCTTGTAAAAACATGTAATCCTATGCAGTTTCACTTATGAAGCCTTCTAAACACACTCCTGTGCTAATTTAAGCAAATCAAAGAGGAATGATCAATAAAATCACACTAAACAATAATAAAAGGAAAGTTTGAATACACTATTAAAATCAAAACAAAAACGTATAACGAGACCAAATAAATCAACCTTTAACCGATCAACTTCTGCCAAACTCATATAAAACACTCAATCACCATCTTTAAACACTCTTGCATTTTAAATGCACATGAATGAATCAAAATGACAACTCTCGGTCCACATAATCATTTATTATGCACTAACGTAACATTAACCATTGTAAAGTACCGAAATCTACTCTTATTCACTCAATATGAACCAATTATCAAGTCACAGTTGTCGATTGAACGTAATCAGACGTTAAGGATAAAACTCAATTTGTGATCAATGAAAAAAAACTCAAATCAAGGAAACAGGACCAAGTGAATTAGATTTCCATGAATTTCCAATAAAATTATGTAACAATATATTTGTGCATCAAAGTATTCGCGAAAGTTTACAATGAATCACGGGAAATGAACTATGTATACAAACTCATTAAACAACAATAGTAATTGCATTAATAGTTTTTGCTTGTAAAAACATGTAATCCTATGCAGTTTCACTTATGAAGCCTTCTAAACACACACCTGTGCTAATTTAAGCAAATCAAAGAGGAATGATCAATAAAATCACACTAAACAATAATAAAAGGAAAGTTTGAATACACTATTAAAATCGAAACAAAAACGAATAACGAGACCAAATAAATCAACCTTTAACCGATCAACTTCTGCCAAACTCATATAAAACACTCAATCACCATCTGTAAAAACTCTTGCATTTTAAATGCACATGAATGAATCAAAATGATAACTCTTGGTCCACATAATCATTTATTGTGCACCAGTGGAACATTAACCGTTGTAAAGTACCGAAAACTACTCTTATTCACTCAATATGAACCAATAATGAAGTCACAATTGTCGATTGAACATAATCAGACGTTAAAGATAAAACTTAATTTGTGATCAATGAATAAAAACTTGAATCAAAGTAACAGGATCAAGTGAATTAGATTGTGACGTCCGGTAATTTTCCGTTACCAAACTCCGTTAGTTCCGTTAGGTCTTGCATACACGTGTCGTGAGCACACACTAGTTGTCGTTGAACGTTGGTGACTTAATAACAATTATCTATGTTAAACAAATGATAACCTAATGAATAATGTTGATTATTAGTTGTGGTTATGTGGTTCATGCATTTTAAGTTATTGTTTGTGAATTTTACTTGATAACGTGTCAACGTGTAACTATGATCTCATGTGTTTTGCTATTAGTTGAAAATGTATATGATTATTATTGTTGATTAGTAATGTTTATATTTTGTAGTTAAAACCTTTTAAAAAGTGTTAAAAAGATTAGCTTTTATAAAATATAAACAATGGGGTTTATTTTGTAATTGGATTGAAATTAAAAGTTACCATATTTAAACAAATTTAACCCAGCCCTAGCCCCCATTCCCCATTTGCGGCCGTAACCCCTCCCAACACCCCCATTCTTTGTGATTTTGATCAAGAACAAGCAAGAACAATTCGATTTTGATTAGTTCCAAGTGTTAGCAAGTGTTAATCATCATCTCTACACGTTTAAAGGTGAGTTTTATCAAGTTTTTCATGATTTTTGATTCTTGAAGAACCCTAATTCGAAATTGGTGATGAAAAAGTGAAATTGATGATTGTTAGATGTTAATTTGATGTTGGTTAGATTGTATGAATGTTAGATTATGTTGATTATGCAAGAATTCCATGGTTTGATCACATTGTTCACACATTGCCTTAAGAGGAAACTTTTTGTTCTTGGAATTCATGATTTGATGATTGTATGATGTTAGATACGTTGCTTGGATGTTGGTTTACATGAATTGTGCAAGAAAAGTCATGAAATCTAGTGTTTGTACATACCTTACTATAAGTGGAAACTTTTATGCATGATGATTGGGAATTTTGGTGAATTAGTGGTGATTATCATGTTAGGATGATTGTTATGAACTTAATTAGGTATAAAATTGATGAAACTATGAAGGAATTGAATGTTAGATTGCTTTTGGGTGTTACCTTCTAAAAAGGGAAACTTTATTTTTGAAGATCATTGGATATGATGATGTGAGCATGTTTATGTTGTAAGGGTCATGTTAGAATGCTTATGGATGATGTCTAATGTGATGGAATGTGTTACTTGGGTTGTATGGTTGCTTGATTGATCATTTAAAGAATGTTGGTTCTTGATGATTATACATGATGATGAATTATGGTTAGTGATTAGGAAACCATGATTGGGATTGGAGATTGATCATTATTGTGTTTGTTAGATGGAATGAATCTTATTGATTAATGTGATTATGATTGTCATACATCCGTGCGAATCTGAGGCCCCTACTTAGTAGGATTGGCAGGGTTTAGGGTGTGAAGTCGTGAGTGGCTTCACATGGCATGTTGTGCATGATTAGACTTCATGAATGAATTATTAGTTGTGATATATCTATGATTGTGTTGAGCATGTTGATTGTTTGAGATTCGCATAAGTTGTATGATGATCTAGGTTGAACTTGGGTTGATGATGTGATATACGTGAATAGTTTGTTTAATAATCATGTATGATAAGTTGATACGCTTGATTAAATTAGATTTCAATTAATATGTCACCAACGGGTCAAACGGGTCAACTAGGTTAGATGAGTCTGGTTTTCCAAAGCCTTGGGTCAATGCGTTTATTGAGCACCTAGGGTTGTTAAGTTTTCTGTGCACACGTACTTATGTACTTGCGTGTTCTAGGTAACCTTTGAAGGGTTGTCTTTCCATCCATCATCAGTTCCCTCTTGTCATTGTCTTTGCACATCAGGTGAGTTCATGCCCCACTATTTTATAAACTCTCTTCTGGGGGAGGTAGCATACTTGTTCACAAACGCTATATTATTATTATTATAAGTTGTGTATGTTTTAACATAGTGCATAATACCTTGAAAGTCCTCACACTTTCGGATCGTTAATAACGGTAACTAGCGGGAAATCTTGGGTAGTACTACTGGGTTTGACAAGCCCCACCTGCGCGACTCGAGGTCAAACGGGTTCAATATTGTCCTAAACTCAAACATCATCACGACCTGGTAAGTTGTGACGGGAGGCAACAAACGCAACACAGTCAGCTTCGATCGCGAAATCACTATTGTTATTACTTGTGAATATAGACTAGCTATCTATTTCAATGCACTTCTTATGTTATGCAAATTTTTATTGTTTATGTTAAACGCAAACTCTTGAACTCACCAACCATTGTGTTGACATTTTTAGTATGCTATTCTCAGGTCGTTAACTTAGGTTACCATTAGGAGCACATCACGGGTCCAGTATGCATTCTAAGACTTCATCTAAAGTCATAACACTTGGATTTTATTTATGAGATTTAAATAATGGGTTGGCGCGTGTTTTGCCAAATTTTACATTTATATACTTTGGGTTTGTCTTATTTACAAAACGCTTCCGCATAGTTTTAAAATTTGAACTTTGATTGGTTTTATTTTAAATGTGGCATATAGTGTCGTTCTGAGTAACTAGTGACTATGATCTTGGTTTGTTCGCACGCCTCGCGGTAAAACTCCGCATGTGGAATTTGAGGGTGTGACAGATTGGTATTAGAGCCATTGGTTATAGGGAACTAGGTTGCATACACACTAGTTTATAACCGCACACAGTTAGTTAGTTACTCGTTGCTTATCCTCTTACTGTATACTCATTGGCATACGCATCACGCGCACTGCAGCATGGCATCTTCTTCACAGGCTTTAGGTAAAAGGCCTGCGCGATCTGATTCCCCTACTCATCATTCTGTACCTTAGTGGCCTCGACTTCCTTATCCTTCTGAGGAGATGGACTGGGATCAACCTTTTGCACTACCTGAACGCGATGCTCTGCGGGATTGGAGTTATTATCCTTCCTATGTTAACCGTATGCTTCAAAAGGAACGTGTTCCTGAACTTCCGACTACTAGACCGAGGACTAGGTCTACTTCTATGATCTCGACACCTACTCTTCCTATGATACGATGCTCTATTGAGCAGGTGATTGCGGCTATAGTTGCTGCTCTAGACACAGAGAAACGATGCACTGATAAGCTGAATGAGACAGCTGGCATCTTACAACGTGAGTTGCATGAGACTAAGATGATGATGGCGGAGTTGGAGTTGCAATCCGAGTGTTATAACCATCAGTGTTACTTAGCTGATAGAGTGGCTCAGGCTGTTCATCGTTCGGATGCTAGAGATAACACAATCCACAACTATGGGGTAAGACTCGGTGATCTGGAATGCCTAGGTGCGAATGTTGGGCCAAGCCATGGCTAATGCATTGCCGTGGGAGGAATTCAAAGCTATGATGATGGAGGAGTATTATCCTCGTGATGAAGTCTAGAAGTTGGAGGCTGAGTTCTGGCAGCTAAAGATGGAGGGATCTTAGATTGAGGCCTACACCACAAGGTCTCATGAGTTGGCAACTTTATACCTTGGAATTATTAACACGCCCATCAAACGCATTGAGCTCTATCTACGTGGTCTTGTGCTAGAAATACAGAGCGTGGTGACTGCTTCACACCCCACTACCATTCAACAGGCTATTCGGTTAGCTTACAACCTTACGGATCAGGCTGTGAACAAGGCAATCTACCCAAACGGGGCGCTGTGGCACGCGTGCCCGACAACAAGCATAAGTAGGACAACTCTGGCAACAAGAGCTCATCGTTGAACAATCAGCCCCAGCAGCATCAGCAACAGCAGCAACAAAGGAAGTTCGACAACAATCGCAGCTTCAATCAGTCATCTTCCTCTTCATCTCAAAAGCTGGACACGTGGTGAAGGATTGCCGTGGTGAATTGGTGAAGAAGCCCCAGCAGCCTCAGCAGTCCCAGCAGCCACAGCAGTCCCAGCAGTCCCATGAAACGCCAAAGTTTGAATGTGGAAAAAAGGGGCATTACAAGAGAAATTGCCCTCAATTAAAAAGAAATGGTAATGGTAATGGAAATGGTGGTAATAACAATAATGGGGGCAATGGTGACAATAATGGTGGCAACAATGGTGGAGCAAAATGGAGAGCCTTTGTCATGGGATCAGGTGAGGCTCTAAATGATCCTACTACTGTTACTGGTAAATTTTCTATTAATGGTCGTTTTGCTTCTGTACTGTTTGACACTGGAGCCGATAGGAGTTTTATCTCTACTAAGTTTAGTAACCTGTTAAGTGAAATGCCTTCTACGTTGGAGTCTAGATATACCGTAGAATTAGCTGATGGTAAGCAAATCTCTGTTACGCATATCCTTAAGGGTTGCAAGATAGAACTCGCTGGTCATACCTTTGATATCGATCTCATGCCTATTACACTTAGGAGTTTTGACGTGATCGTGGGTATGGATTGGCTGTCTGAGAAGCAGGCAGAAGTCATATGCCATGAGAAGGTTATTCGCATTCCTCTAAAGGAGGGAGAGATTCTCTCAGTTAAGGGCGAGAAGAGTGGTGCAGTGATAGGCATCATATCTTTTATGAAAGCGCAGAAGTGGCTACGCAAGGGTCACTTAGCCATATTAGCCCTTGTGACCGATAAATTACAAGAAGAAAAGAAGATAGAGAATATCCCGGTAGTTCGCGACTTTCCAGAGGTGTTTCCAGAGGATCTGCCTGGACTACCACCTCATCGTCAGGTTGAATTTCAGATCGATTTGACTCCCGGAGCAGCTCCAATTGCGAGAGCACCTTATTGGTTAGCACCAAACGAACTACAGGAATTATCTACACAACTTCAGGAGCTATTGGATAAAGGATTTATTCGACCAAGCTCATCACCGTGGGGAGCACCTGTTCTCTTTGTTAAGAAGAAAGATGGTACTTTCCGAATGTGCATCGACTACAGAGAGTTGAACAAGTTCACAGTCAAGAGCCGATACCCTTTACCTCGTATTGATGACTTGTTTGATCAGCTTCAGGGATCAAGCTATTACTCAAAGATTGATTTGAGGTCCGGTTATCATCAACTGAGAGTTCGGGAGGAAGACATCTCTAAAACCGCATTCCGTACTCGTTATGGTCATTATGAATTTTTGGTCATGCCATTTGGGTTGACTAATGCACCCGTAGTGTTCATGGATCTCATGAATCGTGTGTGCAAACCCTATCTTGATCAGTTTGTCACTATGTTTATCGATGATATCTTGATCTATTCTAAGACCAAAGAAGAGCATGAGGAGCACCTACGTCTAATCTTGGAATTGCTTAAGAAGGAACAGTTGTATGCCAAGTTTTCTAAGTGTGATTTCTGGATTCGTGAGGTGCAATTCTTGGGTCACATTGTTAACGAGAAGGGAATACATGTGGATCCTACGAAGATTGAGGCTATAAAGAACTGGTCGGTACCCAAGACGCCTAGTGAGATAAGGTAATTTCTTGGACTGGCAGGGTACTATCGACGTTTCATTGAGGGATTTTCAAAAATCGCTCAACCTCTCACAGCCTTGACCCATAAGGGAACAACGTATAAATGGGGTGAGAGTCAAGAAGCCGCTTTTCAGTTGTTGAAACAAAAAAACTCTGTAGCGCGCCGATACTAGCATTACCAGAAGGAAGTGATGATTTTGTGGTTTACTGTGATGCTTCTATCCAAGGACTTGGTTGTGTCCTGATGCAACGTGGCAAGGTAATAGCCTATGCCTCGAGATAACTGAATGTGCATGAAAAGAACTATACTACTCATGACTTGGAGTTAGGTGCAGTGATCTTTGCCTTGAAGATCTGGAGACATTACTTGTACTGTACCAAATGCACCATTTACACCGATCACAAGAGTCTTCAGCATATCTTCGATCAGAAAGAGCTAAACATGAGGCAGCGACGCTGGGTGGAATTATTAAACGACTATGATTGTGCCATCAAATATCACCCAGGTAAGGCGAATGTAGTCGCTGATGCTTTGAGTAGGAAGGAGACCGCTAAGCCCCGATGAGTGCGTGCTTTGCAGCTTACGATTAGCACTCACTTGCCTGAACAAATCAAAGAAGCTCAGACGGAAGCTTTGAAAGTGGAAAACATTGGATCCGAATCCTTACGTGGGATGGACAAATAGTTAGAAGCCAAATCCGATGGAATCCGGTATTTCATGGATAGACTGTGGATACCCATGTATGGAGATCTGAGAGACTTAGTCATGAGTGAAGCACATAAGTCTAAATATTCCATACACCCTGGTTCTGACAAAATGTATCATGACCTGAAAGCGCACTATTGGTGGCCTAATATGAAGGCAGACATGGCAACGTATGTGAGCAAGTGTCTAACCTGTTCCAAGGTTAAAGTGGAATATCAGAAGCCATCTGGGTTACTACAACAACCTGAGATTCATTTATGGAAGTGGGAACAAATTTCTATGGACTTTATTACCAAGTTACCCAGAACTCCTAGTGGTTGTGACACGATATGGGTGATCGTGGATCGACTGACTAAGTCAGCTCACTTCTTGGCGATCAAGGAGACTGACAAAATGGACAAGTTAACCAGAATTTACCTGAAGGAGGTAGTCTCAAGACATGGCATGCCAATCTTGATTATTTCTGATCGTGATGCTCGTTTTACATCTCATTTCTGGCAGTCGTTACAGAAATCTTTGGGAACGCGGTTGGATATGAGTACTGCATATCATCCGCAGACCGATGGACAAAGCGAGCGTACTATTCAAACCTTGGAGGATATGTTACGTGCTTGCGTAATTGATTTTGGAAATAATTGGGAAGTTCATCTACCGTTGGTCGAATTCTCGTACAACAATAGTTACCATACTAGTATTCAAGCAGCACCATTTGGGCTTTGTATGGGCGAAAGTGTAGATCACCAGTTTGTTGGGTTGAAGTTGGTGATAGTCAGCTGACTGGCCCTGAATTGGTGCACGAGACTACCGAAAAGATTGTGCAGATACGGAACCGTATGGCTGCAGCGCGAGACAGACTAAAGAGCTATGCAGACAAGCGACGGAAACCTTTGGAGTTTCAGGTCGGTGACAAAGTGTTGTTGAAGGTCTCACCATGGAAAGGCGTCATTCGATTTGGCAAAAGAGGCAAGCTTAACCCGAGATACGTTGGACCATTTGAGATTCTTGAAAGAATAGGTCCAGTGGCGTATCGGTTAGACCTACCTGAGTCATTAAGTGGCGTTCACAACGTATTTCACGTCTCAAATCTGAAAACGTGCTTATCTGATGAGACTTTGGTTGTACCACTCGAGGAAGTACAAGTGAATGAGCAATTGCGCTTTGTTGATGAGCCTGTTGAAGTAATGGACCGCGAGGTCAAAACTCTTAAGCAAAGCAAAATACCTATAGTCAAAGTTCGTTGGAACTCAAGACGTGGACCGGAATTCAAGTGGGAACGCGAGGATCAGATGAAGCTCAAGTATCCTCATCTATTCGAAACGACGGTCACAGCCGGGGAAGGTACTGATTAAATTTCGGGATGAAATTTCTTTCAACATGGGGATGATGTGACAACTCACTCGATTTCGTTATGCCAATGCAGTAAACTAGTGATGTAACACAACCATGTAACGCAATTTTCGGGACGAAAATTCTTTCAACATGGGTATAATGTGACATCCGGTAATTTTCCATTACCAAACTCCATTAGTTCCGTTAGGTCTTGCATACACGTGTCGTGAGCACACACTATTTGTCGTTGAACGTTGGTGACTTAATAACAATTATCTATGGTAAACAAATGATAACCTAATGAATAATGTTGATTATTAGTTGTGGTTATGTGGTTCATGCATTTTAAGTTATTGTTTGTGAATTTTACTTGATAACGTGTCAACGTGTAACTATGATCTCATATGTTTTGCTATTAGTTGAAAATGTATATGATTATTATTGTTGATTAGTAATGTTTATATTTTGTAGTTAAAACCTTTTAAAAAGTGTTAAAAAGATTAGTTTTTATAAAATATAAACAATGGGGTTTATTTTGTAATTGGATTGAAATTAAAAGTTACCATATTTAAACAAATTTAACCCAACCCTAGCCCCCATTCCCCATTAGCGGCCATTACCCCTCCCAACACCCCCATTCTTTGCGATTTTGATCAAGAACAAGCAAGAACAATTCGATTTTGATTAGTTCCAAGTGTTAGCAAGTGTTAATCATCATCTCTACACGTTTAAAGGTGACTTTTATCAAGTTTTTCATGATTTTCGATTTTTGAAGAACCCTAATTCGAAATTGGTGATGAAAAAGTGAAATTGATGATTGTTGGTTAGATTGTATGAATGTTAGATTATGTTGATTATGCAAGAATTCCATGGTTTGATCACATTGTTCACACATTGCCTTAAGAGGAAACTTTTTGTTCTTGGAATTCATATTTTTGTGCATCAAAGTATTCGCGAAAGTTTACAATAAATCATGGGAAATGAACTACGTATACAAACTCATTAAAGAACGATAGTTCTTGCATGGTTAGTTTTTGCTTGTTGTAAAAACATGTAATCCTATGCGGTTTCACTTATTAAGGCTTCTAAACACACTCTTGTGCTAATTTAAGCCAATCAAAGCGTAATGATCAATGAAATCACACTAAACAATAACAAAAGAAAAGTTTGAATGCACTATTAAAATCGAAACCAAAACGTATAAGGAGACCACATAAATCAACCTTTAACCGATTAACTTCTACCAAACTCATACCAAACACTCAACTACCATCTTTAAACACTCTTGCATTTTAAATGCAAATGAATGAATCAAAATGACAACTCTCGGTCCACATAATCATTTATTGTGCACCAGTGTAACATTAACCGTTGTAAAGTACCGAAAACTACTGTTATTCACTCAATATGAACTAATAATCAAGTCGCAGTTGTGGATTGAACATAATCAAATGTTAAGGATAAAACTCAATTTGTGTTCAATGAATAAAAACATAAATCAAGGTAACCGAACCAAGTGAATTAGATTTTCATGAATTTCCAACAAAATTATATAACAATATATTTGTGCGTCAAAGTATTCGCGAAAGTTTACAATGAATCATGGGAAATGAACTACATATACAAACTCAATAAACAACGATAGTTATTGCATTGATAGTTTTTGCTTGTTGTAAAAATATGTAATCTTATGCGGTTTCACTTATGAAGCCTTCTAAACACACTCCTATTCTAATTTAAGCAAAGCAAAGCGTAATGATCAATGAAATCACACTAAACAATAGCAAAAGGAAAGTTTGAATACACTATTAAAACCGAAACCAAAACGTATAAGGAGACCACATAAATCAACCTTTAAACGATCAACTTCTACCAAACTCATACAAATCTCTCACCCACCATCTTTAAACACTCTTGCATTTAAAATGCACATGAATGAATCAAGATGACAACTCTCGATCCACATAATCATTTATTGTGCACCAGTGTAACATTAACCGTTGTAAAGTACCGAAAACTACTCTTATTCACTCAATATGAACTAATAATCAAGTCACAGTTGTGGATTGAACATAATCAAATGTTAAGGATAAAACTCAATTTGTGTTCAATGAATAAAAACATAAATCAAGGTAACCGGACCAAGTGAATTAGATTTCTATGAATTTCCAACAAAATTATATAACAATATATTTGTGCGTCAAAGTATTCGCGAAAGTTTACAATGAATCATGGGAAATGAACTACATATACAAACTCAATAAACAACGATAGTTATTGCATTGATAGTTTTTGCTTGTTGTAAAAATATGTAATCTTATGCGGTTTCACTTATGAAGCCTTCTAAACACACTCCTATGCTAATTTAAGCAAATCAAAGCGTAATGATCAATGAAATCACACTAAACAATAGCAAAAGGAAAGTTTGATACACTATTAAAACCGAAACCAAAACGTATAAGGAGACCACATAAATCAACCTTTAAACGATCAACTTCTACCAAACTCATACAAAGCACTCACCCACCATCTTTAAACACTCTTGCATTTAAAATGCACATGAATGAATCAAGATGACAACTCTCGGTCCACATAATCATTTATTGTGCACCAGTGGAACATTAACCGTTGTAAAGTACCGTAAACTACTCTTATTCACTCAATATGAACCAATAATCAAGTCACAATTGTCAATTGAACGTAATCAGACGTTAAGGATAAAACTCAATTTGTGATCAATGAATAAAAACTCAAATCAAGGTAACCGGACCAAGTGAATTAAATTTCCATAAATTTCCAAGAAAATTATGTAACAATATATTTGTGCATCAAAGTATTCGTGAAAATTTACAACAAATCATGGGAAATGAACTATGTATACAAACTAATTAAACCACGATAGTTATTGCATTAATAGTTTTTGCTTGTTGTAAAAACATGTAATCCTATACGGTTTCACTTATGAAGCCTTCTAAACACACTCCTGTGCTAATTTAGGCAAATCAAAGCGTAATAATCAATGAAATCACACTAAACAATAACAAAAGGAAAGTTTGAATGTACTATTAAAACCAAAACCAAAATGTATAAGTAGACCACATAAATCAACCTTTAACCGATCAACTTCTGCCAAACTCATACCAACCACCACCTTTAAACCCCTTTGCATTTAAAATGCACATGAATGAATCAAAATAACAACTCTGGGTCCACATAATTATTTATTGTGCACCAGTGGAACATTAACCATTGTAAAGTACCGAAAACTACTATTATTCGCTCAATATGATCTAATAATCAAGTCATAGTTGTCGATTGAACGTAATCAGACGTTAAGGATAAAACTCAATTTGTGATCAATGAATAAAAACTCAAATCAAGGTAACAGGACCAAGTGAATTAAATTTCCTTAAATTTCCAACAAAATTATGTAACGATATATATGTGCATCAAAGTATTCGCTAAAGTTTACAATAAATAATAAAAAATTAACTACGTTTACAAACTCATTAAACAACGATAGTTATTGCATTGATAGTTTTTGCTTGTTGTAAAAACATGTAATCCTATGCGGTTTCACTTATTAAGGCTTCTAAACACACTCTTGTGTTAATTTAAGCCAATCAAAGCGTAATGATCAATGAAATCACACTAAACAATAACAAAAGGAAAGTTTGAATGCACTATTAAAATCAAAACCAAAACGTATAAGGAGACCACAAAAATCAACCTTTAACCGATTAACTTCTACCAAACACTCAACTACCATCTTTAAACACTCTTGCATTTTAAATGCAAATGAATGAATCAAAATGACAACTCTCGGTCCACATAATCATTTTTTGTGCACCAGTGGAACGTTAACAGTTGTAAAGTATCGAAAACTACTCTTACTCGCTCAATATGAACTAATAATAAAGTCACAGTTGTCGATTGAACGTAATCAGATGTCACATCCCGGCGGAAGCGTGAGATTCTTGGGTGTGACTCGTCGGTTCACAACACATTGATTATGCATAACATATAAAACAACACAACATACTAAACATATCATTTCATTAATATATATTTTTGAGTTTACATTACAAAATTAAGTCTAATAACTTAGACTTTTACACCCATAAATTTTACTACAAAACACATTTCTTCATACTTCATTATTTCTTCGGCTAGTGATGGATGTGAACATCCACATATAGGCTGAAGTCAGATAGATCAACAAACACCTAAATGCATAGCTGTCCTAGGTAACCCAACCAGTCATCGACCAGATTGAATGTAAACATGAAACTATAAAACATGTTGATTACCTGAAAAAGACATACTTAAACAGTCAACATAAAGTTGGTGAGAACATAGGTTTTTTCACTACTATCACATCATTTAATTGATGCCACATAATTAAACTCACAACCAAACCTACTTATATGCCAAGAGATTTATAACTGCCAAATATAAATCACAAAATCAAATAATATATCATCGTAACCCTTATTCGACAAATGCAGGATTGACATAATCCTAAGTAGCGCTAGCTATATTATCTGACGGTTTCTCATCCGAATTAATGGTTGTGTCAAAATGACAGTAACTTATCAAATTTGGCATCAAATTCAGAAATAAAGTATGCTTTTCCCCCAAAAATTTATAAATCAAAAAGGGGCCATGTTACTCACCCTACTTCTAGCCAATATGTCAAATAATTCCTATGAAATAATGATTTGTTAGAATAAATCTAATTTTTTTAAAATTTTCAGCATTTAAATCATAACTAAATCAAAATTTCAATCCGATAGTTTCTGTTATCCAAAAATCACCAAAATTTACTAACATAAACATCCTGAAATCTATATCATCTCATAAAATTTTAGGTCAATAACTCATAACAGGCGAATTACTAAGATTTTTACAAATTTTATAATAATCAGTAGAAATAGTGAAATGTCTCTAAAAATTCTGAAATCATTACAAACTGTTCTATTCTGTACATCATATTTTATGTAAAATTTTCATTATTTATCATACTGTTTTACTATTTCTTTTGATTTTCTATTTACAGAATGTTATAAAATATATAACTTAGTCATATATGCGATTTAAATCACGAAACTTATTCTGGAATTTCTATAAAATATAAGGGTTATTATATAATTTTTGCAGATTTTTAATAGGTTCGGGTCTTCTATGTAACAATTTCCTTTTATTTCCTTAAATTAATTATATTAATTAATCTACCAAATATTATTACATCAAAATTTACAGATTACATTTTCTAATATTTCTCAACAAGTTTCAAATTCTATTCCCACAATCACAGTCATTTAAGTACTTAATCTAATATATCATGAATATTCATGTTTTCAACCCTTTAATTCTTGTATTTTTGTTTAAATCTTTGATTTTTATAAAATCTTTAATTTTTCAGTTTTTGAATTCCTTTCTTACTGATTTTTGAATAAAAATCATGTGTTCATAAATTTTTACAAATAACCTTGATGATTCTTGAAGGGTTGGTTTATATGTGTTAGTTAAACACACATATACTTCTTATCCAGTGGATTTTTGGAATCAAACCATAGTTGATGATGAGAGAACTTAAGAGGATTGCTTGGCTAGGCTCTTGATGACCGCTTGGTGTGCTTAATCTTGAGCTTTAAAGGTTGAATATAAGCTGGTGGGGAGTGACTTGTTTTTATGTGTTCTTGAGGTTGTTAGTGATCAAAAGATGGTGATGAGGTGAGGACCGAGAGTATGAGGGTGGTGGTGGAGGTGGACTGAGAACCAAGAGGGAGAGTGGTGGGAGCCGAGAGATGGTTGCGGGTGAGGTGGTTTGTGGTTGTGGTGTGTTGCGGTTGTGGTGGTGTAGTGGTTTCATTGTGGCCGAGAGTCTTCAAATGATGGAGTCCATCATGATTAGGTCTAGGTTTAGAGTGGTGAGGTGGGGTTATAGGGATGCTTAGTCGGGTCATTAGGATAGGTGGCGAGTCCTAGGAGAGGTTAGTGTCAAAGTGGTGCTAGGTGGCGGGTTGGGAGAGTAATGACTCACTTGGTCATTAAGACTATGGTTAACTAGTGGTTAAGTTGCTAATTGGGTTTATTGGTGTCTTAAGGAACCGATATACGGGTGTAGGTTGGGTTCTAGTTAGTGTTTAGGTGTTTAAGTTTTGGTTAGTTTTAGTTCATAGGGTTAACTTGATATAGTAGAGTTTGTTTTTAATATATAACATGTAATTAAAGCATTTAGCATTCAACTAACTAATCACATAACCGTAAGATGGTAATCATATAATTCACATACATGCACACGTAACACTTATGCATGCATGCCCACGTACCATAAGTGCATGTTCAATTAAGCATGCAAATATTCATATAATCAAATAACATTACCTTAATAATCTCTAATAAGATATAAGTATATATTATCAATTTATGGTAATTCTTAAAAAGGTTAAATTTACCTAGCCTTGGCTTAGGATGTCACATTCTCCCCCCGTAAAAAGAATTTCGTCCCGAAATTCATTGGTAGGTATTTTCAAAGGTTGAGAACTGATCTTGGCAATTGCTCCTTTTCATTCAGTTTAACCTCGAATAGATGAGAATATTTTCTTTTAATTTCATCTTCTCTTTCCCATGTAAATTCGGGTCCTCCTTTTGAATTCCACTTGACCTTTACTATTGGAATTCTACTTCTTCTCAAACTTTTTACCTCTCTGTCCATAATGGCTATTGGTTCCTCCACAAAATGAAGTTTCTTATCTATTTTGATTTCTTGGATTGGTACTTTTAATGTCTCATCTATCAGGCACTTCTTCAAGTTGGATACATGGAAGGTGTTATGTATTCCACTTAATTCCTGAGGTAAGTCTAACTTATATGCTACCGGACCAATCCTATCAGTTACTTCAAAAGGGCCAACATACCTAGAGTTTAACATGCTTCTTTTCCCAAATCGGATAATTCCCTTTGAGGGTGATACTTTCAAGTACACTCTATCCCCGGTTTGAAATTCTAATGGCTTTCTCCTTCCATCAGCATAGCTTTTCTGTCTATCACGGGCTATCTTCAATCTGTCTTTAATTTCAAAAATCTTATCAGACATCTCCTGTATGAGTTCTGGGCTGTAAGTTGTCTATCTCCCACTTCATTCCAACACAAGGGTGACCTACACTTTCTTACGTATAAGGCTTCAAATGGAGCTGCCCCAATACTGGCATGATAACTATTGTTATACGAAAATTCTATCAAAGGTAAGTGTTTATCCTAACTACCACCGAAGTCTAATGCACAAGCCCGCAACATATCTTCCAATGTTTGGATTGTCTTCTCACTCTGTTCATCTGTTTGTGGGTGATATGCTGTACTCATGTTGATTTGGGTTCCTAGTGCTTTGTGTAGGGTTTGCCAAAACCTTGAAGTAAATTGGCTGTCTCTGTCTGATATAATTGAAATTGGTATTCCATGTCTAGACACAATTTCCTTCATATACATTATTACTAATTTTTCCATCTTATAATCTTCCCTAATTGGTAAGAAATGAGCTGATTTAGTCAGTCTATCGACTATAACCCATATTGTGTCATACCCATTTGAGGTTCTTGGTAATTTGGTTACAAAATCCATGGTAATCTGGTCCCATTTCCATTCTGGAATTTCTGGTTGTTGTAAATATCCTGAGGGTTTCTGGTATTCAGCTTTTACTCTTAAGCAGATATCACATTTTTCTACAAATTCCCCGATTGATTTCTTCATGCCTGGCCACCAATACTGGTTTCTCAAATCTTTGTTCATCTTATTGTTTCCTGGATGTATTGAATATCTAGACTTATGTGCTTCCCTTAGAATGGTTTCCCTAAGAAGATCATCATTAGGGATCCAAATTCTTCCTCTAAATCTCAGAATTCCATCTGACATAGCTTTAAGGTTCTTATCCTGCCCTATCACAATTCCTAATTCATCTTTTTGTTGAGCTTCTCGAATTCGACTTACTAAATCCGAGCATAATTCCATTCTCATGGCACGGACTCGTAATGGCTTGGTTCTCTTCTTCCTGCTTAAAGCATTAGCCACTACATTTGCCTTTCCTGGATGATATTTGATCTCACAATCATAATCACGTAATAACTCTACCCACCTTCTCTGTCACATATTCAACATCTTTTGATCAAATATGTGTTGCAAACTCTTATGATCTGTATAAATAATGCACTTGGTTCCATATAAATAATGCCTCCAAATCTTAAGTTCAAATACTACGGCTCCTAATTCCAAATCATGTGTAGTATATTTTTTCTCACTTCCTCTGAGTTGTCGTGATGCATATCCAATCACCTTATCTCATTGCATTAAAAGACATCCATAACCTTGATGTGATGCATCGCAGTATACTACAAAATCATTGGTACCATCTGGAAGAGCTAAAATAGGAGCACTGCATAATTTATTCTTTAAAAGTTCAAATGCAACATTTTGTCCTTCTCCCCAAATATAGGGCTTATTTTTTTGAGTTATGTCACACCCTCAAATTCCACATGCGAAGTTTTACTGCGAGACGTGTGAACAAACAAGGATCACAGTCAATAGTTACTCAGAACGACACTATATGCCACATTTAAAATAAAACCAATCAAAGTTCAAACTTTAAAACTAAGCGGAAGCGTTTTGTAAATAAGACAAACCCAAAGTATATAAATGTAAAATTTGGCAAAACATGCGCCAACCCATTATTTAAATCTCATAAATAAAATCCAAGTGTTATGACTTAAGATGAAGTCTTAGAATGCATGCTGGACCCGTGATGTGCTCCTAATGGCAACCTGAGTTAACGACCTGAGAATAGCATACTAAAAAGGTCAACAAAATGGTTGGTGAGTTCAAGAGTTTGCGTTTAATATAAACAGTAATAATTTGTATAACATAAGAAGTGCATTGAAATATATAGCTAGTCTATATTCACAAGTAATAACATTAGTGATTTCGCGATCGAAGCTGACTGTGTTGCGTTCGTTGCCTCCCGTCACGACTTACAAGGTCGTGATGATGTTTATATTTAGGATAATATTGCACCTGTTTGACCTCGAGTCACACAAGTGGGGCTTGTCAAACCTAGTAGTACTACCCAAGATTTCCCGCTAGTTACCCTTATTAACTATCCGAAAGTGTGAGGACTTTCAAGGTATTATGCACTATGTTAAAACATACACAACTTATAATAATAATATAATGTTTGTGAACAAGTATGCTACCTCCCCCAGAAGAGAGTTTATAAAATAGTGGGGCATGAACTCACCTGATGCACAAATCAACAATAAGTGCAAAGCTTGCAATGAGAGGAAAGACAACCCGTCAAAGGTTACCTAGAACATGCGAGTACATAAGTACGTGCAACCAGAGAAATATAATGACTCTAGTGCTCATCAACACATCAACCCTAGGGTTTTGAAACCAAAATGACACATTTGACCTAGTTGACCCGTTTGACCCGTTGGTGACTTGTTAATTAAATTCTTGCTTTATCATATATTACCATGTAAGCTTTTCACATAGATCACATCGTCAAAATTAGATTCTATCAGCATCATCATACCAACATAGATCATCATATAGCATATTTCATCATACAACACTTGCAAATCTAAACCCAACATCATGCTCAACACAAACATAATTATATCACAACTAGCAATTCATACATTGAATCTAATCATGCACTACATGCCATGTGAAGCCACTCACGACTTCACATCATAAACCCTGCCAATCCTACTAAGTAGGGGCCTCAGATTCGCACGCGTGTATGACGATCATTATCACATTAACCAACACAATTCACACGAATTAACATACATCATAATGATCTATTACAATCCCAAACATGATTCATAATACTCTACCCTTAACCAACATCACACCATATCCTATGGATCCTAGATTTCTCAAGTAATTTATCCAACATTCACATGATCCAATTTACACATTCCAACACCTTAGAAATCATCAATAAACATTCTAGCATGATCCTAGTATTATAAACATGCTCAATTCACAAAATCCAATGTTCCACATCAATAAAGTTTCCCTTTTGGGAAAGTAACATCCAAAATCCATCTAACACCCAATTCATTCATGAATTCATCAAATATATACTTAATCAAGTCCATAACAATCATCTAACACATACTAATCATCTATCCATGAATTTCCATAAAAAAAAGTTTCCTCATTAGGCAATGTATGAACAAAATGATCAAAGCATGGATTTCTTGCATAATCAACATAACCCAACATTCATACAACCTAACTAACAACATATCATCATCAATCAATTATCAATTTCAACTTTTCTTCATCAATTTCGAATTAGGGTTCATCAAGAATCAAAAACCATGAAAAACTTGATAAAACTCACCTTTAAACGTGTAGGGATGATGATTAACACTTGCTAACACTTGGAACTACTCAAAATCAAATTGTTCTTGCTTGTTCTTGATCAAAATCGCAAAGAATGAGGGTGGGGAAGAGAGGTTACGGCCGAAATGGGGTTTGGGGGCTAGGGTTTGGGTTTTGGTGGTTTAAATATGGTAACCATTTGACTAAAAATCCCCTTTGATGTTTTGTAAATTGTAAAAACTAATCTTTTTAGCAACTTTTAACAATTTTAACTACAAAATACAAGCATTACTAATAAACAATAATAATCATAAATATTTTCAACTAATAGCAAAACATATGAAATCATAGTTACACGTTGTCACGTTATCAAGTAAAATTCACAAATAATAACTTAAAATACATGAATCACATAACCACAACTAATAATCAACATTATTAATTAGACTATCATCTGTTTATCATAGATAATTGTTATTAAGTGTAACACCCGAAAATTTTAAAAGAAGAGAAAAGTGAAGAAAAAGAAAGAAAAGCAAAATAACCCAAGTCGAGGGGTTAAAGTTGTGCAAGGGGCAAACTTTAATATTAATTTGTTCAAAAAGGTGGCATGGCCGCCCACCCCTATTACACATCATCTTCCTGTCGATTTTCTAGCGAGAGAAAGTAGAGAATTCTCTTCGGTTTTAGAGAGAGGAAGAAGAAAAAGTCGAAATTCAGGTTAGTTTTCTGATTTTTAGGGTGTTCTTGGCTGATTTTCAGCTTCGGGTATGTGCTTATGTGCTTGTATGTGTGTTCGGTTGTGTGTTTTGGTGTTTTTTAGGTGTTTGAACTCATAAGCATTCGGGTTTGAAGGAAGTCTTACTCGGAAGTTGCAAGAGGTAAGTTCTAGGTCCCCGTATTTAAATGTTTTAACTAATTTTGGGGCTGGAAATGCATGTTTAAACGTTTTTATGAATTTGGGTGTATGTTCGGGTTGAATTTGGGTTATGTTCATGCTTTATGCTTGTTTGATGCTTAGTATGTTAGAAACTAGGCTAGAACAAGTTAGATTGATGATTTGAGGTCTGAAATTGATGTTAGTTAAAAAGTAGTTGACCATACGCCCAAATAGTACTCATACGCCTAAGGTTCATGCGCCCCAATAGTGCCCATGCGCCTAGGATTATGCCTAGGTGCCTAAGTGTGCCCATACGCCAACTGCTAAAACGCCTAAGTCCCCATGCGCCTAAATCAGGCTCATGCGCCTGCATAGTATCCATGGGCCCAGAAATCTACCCATACGCCTAAGTAAGGTTCATGCGCCCCAATAGTGCCCATGCGCCTAAGTATTCATGCGCCCGCATAGTGCTCGTGCGCTCGCATAGTGCTCATGCGCCTAAAGACTTAGAAAATTTTCTGAAATTTTCGGGAAAGAAGGACTTTTAGGTTATGACTTGGGATATTTTCAGGGATGATATGTGATGATTATGTGATGATGTTATGAATCTTATGGCCTGTTTTCTTTATGTTCCCTATTATATATTACTCCATGGCTTTATGTGGTGTGATTATGTTAATGAACGTAAAGTATTATCTTTAAGAAGCGAAAGATCTAAGATAATGAAAGTGGAATATAATGAATGAACGAATGAAAGTCTTGCAAGCAAAATGTAAGGAGGTTCACAACTCCTTGAGAGTTGTCAGCTCAACTGTGTGTCATATAGCGTGCGATCTTGGCTGCCCCATGAGAGTTCACACACAGGGGAATTAGTCTTGGTGACTGTTCCATACATGCGAAACGGGGTCCTTGTCACTAAACCCTAGATTAGTTGGCTTCGTGCCTAAGAGGGGGGTTTAGCATATGACAGGACCTAGATAGAAATGAAAGATAATGTAACGTGCGAAATGTACGATACGTGCGATAAGTACGAAAAGAATGATGACGGAAGATAATAATGCTATTATCTATGTGTATGTATGATGTGTGATCACGTGCGAAAGTATGAAAAGGTTTTAACGAATGAAAGGTAATATATATATTTTTATAAAACTAGAACTCACTCAGCAACGTTGACTTTTATGCATTTTCAGTTGGCAGGTAATGGTTGCTGAGGATGGCACGGGGTAAAGCTACTTGGCAAAGATTTTTTTTGATGGCATCCATTTTGTGTAACAATGATGTTTTTGTGTAGTAATGAAACCAGACGATGGTTTGAAATGTAATAATGTGGTAAACAGTAATTATTAATATATGAAATGGTTTCGCAAAATTATTCCGATGCAATGTTTTAATGTGATTTTGAAATATTATGTGCGATGAATGTCCAACTATGGGTGTCCCGGAAACGGGGCCTTACATTAAGTCACCAACGTTCAATGACAACTAGTGTGTGCTCGCGACACGTGTATGCAAGACCTAACGGAACTAACGGAGTTTGGTAACGGAAAATTACCGGATGTCACAAGTTAATTCTGTTAAAGGTTGAGCTATTCTCGAAAAATTTTGTATAAACCTTCTGTAATATCCAGCTAAACCTAAAAATTCATGTACCTCAGTTGGTGTTGTTGGAATATCCCACTTTTTAATAGCTTCAATCTTTACTGGGCCTACTTGAATTCTTTCTTGATTAACCACATGTCCTAAGAATTGTAGTTCTCTTTTCCAAAATTCACATTTTGAGAATTTTGCGTACAATTTTTCTTTCCGTAGTAACTCCAAAGTTAACCTTAGGTGTTCCTCATGTTCTTCCTTACTCTTAGAGTAGATTAAGATGTCATCTATAAAGACTATGACAAATTTATCCAAGTAAGGTTTGCAGACTCTGTTCATTAAATTCGTAAACACTGCTAGAGCATTGGTTAACCCAAATGGCATTACAAGAAACTCATAATAACCATATCTAGTTCTGAATGCAGTCTTAGGTATATCTTCATCCCTTACCCTTAACTGATGGTATCCTGACCTTAAGTCAATCTTTGAAAAGTAACAAGATCTTTGTAATTGGTCAAATAGGTCATCTATCCTAGGAAGGGGATATCTATTCTTTATGGTTACTTTATTAAGTTCTCTATAATCAATGCACATCCTAAAAGTTCCGTCATTCTTCTATACAAACAGAACTGGAGCTCCCCAAGGTGATACACTAGGACGTATAAATCGCTTATCTAATAATTCTTGAAGTTGACTCATTAATTCTTTCATTTCTGTTGGTGCCAAACGATACGGTGTCTTGGCAATAGGGGCAGTTCCCGGTATTAATTCAATTTTGAATTCTACCTGGCGAGGGGGTGGCAAACCTGGTAATTCATCGGGAAATACCTCTTGATATTATCTGATGATAGGAACATTTTCTAAATTTGTCTTATCCAGTTTTGTATCAACTACATGGGCTAGAAAAGCTAAGCATTTCTTTCTTAAACATTTCTGAGCTTTCTTACACGAGACTATTTTCATAGCACCTCTAGGTTTCTCACCATATAAACAGAGAGTTTTATTCTCCTTAGTCAAGGGAATTTTTATCATTCTCTTACCGCATATAATTTCAGCCTGATTCTTACTTAACCAATCCATTCCCACAACAAGATCAAAACCTCCTAATTCTATAGGAATCAAATCTATATTAAAACAATGATCATCCAAATTTAAGGTGCAGTTAGGAATAATTTTACAAGCTTCAATTATCTTTCCATCAGCTAATTCTATCATATATTTACTTTTTAGTTTCTCTGGGGTTAGATTAAGTAAAGGTTTAAATATATTCGAGACAAAACTAAGAGTTGCTCCTGTATCGAATAATACTGTTGCGTACTGATTGTTAATGAGAAACGTACCCGTCACTACTTCGGGTTCATGTCGGGCTTCTTCAGCTTGCAACACAAATGCTCTCCCACGGGGGTTGTTTGGGTTGATTGAGGTTTTGCCTTTTAGTTGTGGACACTCATTGCGAAAATGATTCTTATTTCCATGCTGTTAACAAACTGGTTTAGGATTTGCAGGTCCCTTACAGTCTTGGGATATGTGTCCCTTCTTTTTGCAGTTATAACAAATCACAATCATGCACTTACCATGATGGTACCTATGGCAAGCATTGCACCATGGTTGTCCTCCTGTCTGTCGTCCCTTGTTTTGCACAACTCCAAGGAAGTTTCTTACTAGGTTTTTGGCTACCTTCTTATTCTTGTTTCCTCCAAGCTTCCTTCCCGTGTTGCTGTTGTTCCATTTTCTTTTCTCTCCTACCTTTGGATCAGTTAGAGATCCATTCCTTATCATTTCATCGGTTAGACTTCCTGATAAGGTTACTGCATCCTGAAAGGTCTTTGGCATGGCAGACTTGACCATCCCTCTTATTTGTGGTACTAAACCCCAGATATATCTTCCTATCCTTTTAGTTTCTGGTGTCACCTGATGTGGCACTAACCTAGAAAGTTCATTATACCTATCAGTATACTCCTGATGTGCTGCATTTTCCATTTCTACTGCCAAAAATTCTGCTTCTATTTTCTCTATTTCATTATAAAGGTAATATTTTTCAATTACTAGATTCCTAAATTCCTCCTAGCTTAGCCTGTTCATAACGTCCCTTCTTTTTGTTTGGATTTCCATTTTCCACCAAGATTGTGCTTCTCCTTTAAGAGAATGCGAAGCAAACATGGTTTTGTAGTTATCCGCATAGTTACTGATATCTAACACTGATTCCACCTCATCTAACCAGCGTAAGGCTTGTACTGCTCCTACCTTCTCGTTAAAATCTCGGGGTTTGCAAGACATGAAAGTCTTATAGGAACATCCTTTCTAAAATCCATCTACAATCTCTTCCTCCTGGTGGTCTTCTCTATTATCATTTCCTGGTTCTTCGTTTCCAGGTGGTACAACTCTGAAGTTGAGGTTCTGTTGTAGTTGAGCTACTAATGTAGGTATTGCAGCTTCTAATTGTTGAGTCATAAATTGAGAAATCCTTTCACTTTCATTTGCAGTGGTATTTACTGGCGGAGCTTCCTCTCCTAGCCTAGTTCTTGGTCGTCCAACTCGTGCAGTTCTTCGTACAGGTTGAGTGTTCCTTTTTGGCGGCATGTTTCACTACATTTTAATTGTATTAATATTTTTAAGAAGACAAGAATATATATATATTCGTATATAAATTTTTACCTAAAACATAATGATTAATAGTCACAAAACAAAGAGGATATTTTATTACATTCTTATCCCTATATGTTTAAAGTTACTACACCAGATACAAAATTTACTTATATCTCTAATCTCCCCAAACCCAATTCCATATCTTTGTTAAGATATTTTTCTTGTGTGCTTTTATTTCTTTGACATCTTTTTGAATTGCTCGAATTCCTTGTTGTATCTTCTTAACTTGCTTAAGGATTTGTGGGGTTGTCTCTATCTGACAATCTTCCAACCTTTGCCTTTTTGTTTCTCTCTCTTCAGTTTCAGAGTCCTCTGGTTGGGCTGCGGGTGTTATCTCAGATGTCAGGAGTAAAGCTTTCGGGTTTTGCTCTTCTAAGTTTTCAACTTCCTTAGCCAAAAATCTCTCGCCCCGTCGTACCCTTTTCCTAGGGGTCTTGATCGTATAACCTCGATGGTTACGGGCGCTCGTCGAATATAAAACTTTGGCTTTGTGTTAGTCTTGGTTTCGGGTTGGGAAATTTCCATGTTGTTCTGAGGCTCTGGATCTGGTGTTGTTTCCTTAAGGTTGCTATGGTCCGAACATTCCGAGGGATCAGTTTCACTATAGTGGCTATCAGAATTATAGGTACTCATAGCTACAAAAGTTCTTACAAATTGTAATATTGCTAATCAAAACAATTAGTCAAGTGAATTCATCAAATATTTCATATTCATATATCATGTATGTTCTCATATCTATAATAAAACAAATTTTTGCCCTTTATCTAATTATAATTTAGAATTTAAACATATATACATGAAATCATAAATAATTTTATTTATTCCTTTCTCATCAGGGTTTGTTAATACATAAAATGTGCATGTATAAGTTTTTAATCATGCTAAAAATTACTATCATACGAGCTTATGGTTATAGTCTAGGCATTTCATAATACCTAATTCTCTATAACCAATGGCTCTGATATCAATCTGTCACATCCCGGCGGAAGCGTGAGATGCTTGGGTGTGACTCGTCGGTTCACAACACATTGATTATAGCATAACATATAAAACAACACAACATACTAAACATATCATTTCATTAATATATATTTTTGAGTTTACATTACAAAATTAAGTCTAATAACTTAGACTTTTACAACAATAAATTTTACTACAAAACACATTTCTTCATACTTTATTATTTCTTCAGCTAGTGATGGACGTGAACATCCACAAATAGGCTTAAGTTAGATAGATCAACAAACACCCAAATGCATAGCTGTCCTAGGTAACCCAACTAGTCATCGACCAGATTGAATGTAAACACGAAACTATAAAACATGTTGATTACCTGAAAAAGACATACTTAAACAGTCAACATAAAGTTGGTGAGAACATAGGTTTTTCCAATATCATCATATCATTTAATTGATGCCACATAATTAAACTCACAACCAAACCTACTTATATACCAAGAGATTTAAAACTGTCAAATATAAATCACAGAATCATATAATATATCATCTTAACCCTTATTCGGCAGATGCAGGATTGACATAATCCTAAGTAGCGCTACCTATATTATCTGACGGTTCCTCATCCGAATTAATGGTTGTGTCAAAATGACAGTAACTTCTCAAATTTGGCATCAAATTCAAAAATAAAGTATGCTTTTCCCCCAAAAATTTATAAATCAAAAAGGGGCTATGTTACTCACCTTACTTCCGGCCAATATGTAAAATAATTCCTATGAAATAATGATTTGTTAGAATAAATCTAATTTCTTTAAAATTTTTAGCATTTAAATCATAACTAAATCAAAATTTCAATCCTATAGTTTCTGTTATTCAAAAATCACCAAAATTTACTAACATAAACATCCTGAAATCCATATCATCTCATAAAATTTTAGGTCAGTAACTCATAACAGGCGAATTACTAAGATTTTTACAAATTTCATAATAATCAGCAGAAATAGTTAAATATCTCTAAAAATTCCGAAATTATTACACACTGTTCTATTCTGTACATCATATTTTATGTAAAATTTTCATGATTTATCATACTGTTTTACTATTTCTTTTGATTTTCTATTTACAGAATGTTATAAAATATATAATTTAGTCATATATACGAATTAAATCACGAAACTTATTCTAGAATTTCTATAAAATATAAGGGTTATTATATAATTTTTCAAGATTTTTAATAGGTTTGGGTCTTCTGTATAACAATTTCCTTTTATTTCCTTAAATTAATTATATTAATTAATCTACCAAATATTATTACATCAAAATTTACATATTACATTTTCTAATATTTCTTAACAAGTTCCAAATTTTATTCCCAGAATCATAGTCATTTAAGTACTTAATCTAATTTATCATAAATATTCATGTTTTCAACCCTTTAATTCTTGTATTTTTGTTTAAATCTTTGATTTTTATAAAATCTTTAATTTTTCAGTTTTTGAATTCCCTTCTTACTGAATTTTGAATAAAAATCATATGTTCATGAATTTTTGCAAATAACCTTGATGATTCTTGAAGGGTTGGTTTATATGTGTTAGTTAAACACACATATACTTCTTATCTAGTGGATTTTTGGAATCAAACCTTAGTTGATGATGAGAGAACTTACGAGGATTGCTTGGTTAGGCTCTTGATGACCGCTTGGTGTGCTTGATCTTGAGCTTTAAAGGTTGAATATAAGCTGGTGGGGAGTGACTTGTTTTTATGTTGTTCTTGAGGTTGTTAGTGATCAAAAGATGGTGATGAGGTGAGGACCGAGAGTATGAGGGTGGTGGTGGAGGTGGATTGAGAACCGAGAGGGAGAGTGGTGGGAGCCGAGAGATGGCTGCGGGTGAGGTGGTTTGTGGTTGTGGTGTGTTGCGGTTGTGGTGGTGTAGTGGTTTCATTGTGGCCGAGAGTCTTCAAATGATGGAGTCCATCATGATTAGGTCTAGGTTTAGAGTGGTGAGGTGGGGTTATAGGGATGCTTAGTCGGGTCATTAGGATAGGTGGCGAGTCCTATGAGAGGTTAGTGTCAAAGTGGTGCTAGGTGGCGGGTTTGGAGAGTAATGACTCACTTGGTTATTAAGACTATGGTTAACTAGTGGTTAAGTTGCTAATTGGGTTTATTGGTGTCTTAAGGAACCGATATACGAGTTTAGGTTGGGTTCTAGTTAGTGTTTAGGTGTTTAAGTTTTGGTTAGTTTTAGTTCATAGGGTTAACTTGATATAGTGGTGTTTGTTTTTAATATATAACATGTAATTAAAGCATTTAGCATTCAACTAACTAATCACATAACCCTAAGATGGTAATCATATAATTCACATACATGCACACGTAACACTTATGCATGCATGCATGCATGCCCACGTACCATAAGTGCATGTTCAATTAAGCATGCAAATATTCATATAATCGAATTACATTACCTTAATAATCTTAATAAGATATAAGTATATACTATCAATTTATAGTAATTCTTAAAAAGGTTAAATTTACCTAGCCTTGGCTTAGGATGTCACATCAGACGTTAAGGATAAAACTCAATTTGTGGTCAATGAATAAAAACTCAAATCAAGGTAACAGGACCAAGTGAATTAGATTTCCATGAATTTCCAACAAAATTATGTAACAATATATCTGTGCATTAAAGTATTCGCGAAAGTTTACAATGAATCATGAGAAATGAACTACATATACAAACTCATTAAACAACGATAGTTATTGCATTGATAGTTTTTGCTTGTTGTAAAAACATGTAATCCTATGCGGTTTCACTTATGAAGCCTTCTAAACACACTTCTGTGCTAATTTAAGCAAATCAAAGCGTAATGATCAACGAAATCACACTAAATAATAACAAAAGGAAAGTTTGAATACACTATTAAACCGAAACCAAAACGTATAAGGAGACCACATAAATGAACCTTTAACCGATCAACTTCTGCCAAACTCATACAAAACACTGAACCACCATCTTTAAACACTCTTGCATTTAAAATGCATATGAATGAATCAAAATGAAAACTCTCCGTCCACATAATCATTTATTGTGCACCAGTGGAACATTAACAGTTGTAGAGTACTGAAAACTACTCTTATTCGCTCAATATGAACTAATAATCAAGTCACAGTCGTCGATTGAACGTAATCAGACGTTAAGGATAAAACTCAAAATTAAGGTAACATGACCAAGTGAATTAGATTTCCATGAATTTCCAACAAAATTATGTAACAATATATTTGTGCATCAAAGTATTCGCGAAAGTTTACAATGAATCTTGGGAAATGAACTACGTATACAAACTCATGAAACAATGATAGTTATTGCATTGATAGTTTTTGCTTGTTGTAAAAACATGTAATCCTATGCGATTTCACTTATTAAGCCTTCTAAACACACTCCTGTGCTAATTTAAACAAATCAAAGCGTAATGATCAATAAAATCACAATAAACAATAACAAAAGGAAAGTTTGAATGCACTATTAAAACCGAAACGAAAACGTATAACGAAACCACATAAATCAACCTTTAACCGATCAACTTCTACCAAACTTATACAAAGCACTCAACCACCATCTTTAAACACTCTTGCATTTAAAATGCACATGAATGAATCAAAATGACAACTCTCGGTACACATAATCATTTATTGTGCATCAGTGGAACATTAACAGTTGTAAAGGACCGAAAACTACTCTTATTCGCTCAATATGAACTAATAATCAAGTCACAGTTGTCGATTGAACGTGATTAGACGTTAAGGATAAAACTCAATTTGTGATCAATGAAAAAAAACTCAAATCAAGGTAACACGACCAAGTGAATTAGATTTCCGTGAATTTCCAACAAAATTATGTAACAATATATTTGTGCATCAAAGTATTCGCGAAAGTTTACTATGAATCATAGGAAATGAACTACGTATACAAACACATTAAACAACGATAGTTATTGCATTGATAGTTTTTGCCTCTTGTAAAAACATGTAATCCTATGCGGTTTCACTTATTAAGCCTTCTAAACACACTCTTGTGCTAATTTAAGCAAATCAAAGCGTAATGATCAATAAAATCATACTAAACATGTAAGGCCCCATTCCCGGGACACTCACAGTTGGACATTAATCGCACATGATACGTGAAAACTCGTATCCATTAACTAAATTAATGCAGCGGAATAATTTTAACAAAACCATTTCGTATATTAATAACTGCTTTTGCCAAATAATACAACATCGTTACATTACAAAACATCATTTGGTTGCATTACAACACAAAAACATCATTGTTACATAAAATGGATGACAGTCAAAACTTGCCAAGTAGCTTCACCCCGTGCCATTCTCAGCAACCATTACCTGCCAACTGAAAAGGCATAAAAGTCAGCGTTGCTAAGTGAGTTCTAGTTTTATAATAAAACACTTTACTTGCGTTTAAAATCCTTTCTTTACTTTCATTCGTAATCATACATCATACATACATACAGAAAATATTTATTATTATCTTTCATCATCGTTCATAATCGTACATCATTCGTACATTCATCATTATCTTTCACTTTCATCCGGACCAATGCCATGTGCTATACCCCGAACATTGTGCACGAAGCTGGTTACTGGGCCGAAGTCTATAAATAGACCCCTAACATTGTGCACGAAGCTGACTCCAGTACCTGGGGCAAGCGAAAAGGGTCCCATACGTTTGGTCAATCACAAGGATTAAACCCCCGTGTGCATCCTTCTGGGTTAGCTAAACCATACACAGTTGAGCTAACACCCTTCATTGGGTGTGAACCTCCTTACATTTGCTTGCAAGACTTTTCTTTCATTCTTTAGGTTCCACTTTTCATTAACATTAACTTCCGCTTTCATTATATAATACTTCACGTTCATTAATCATAATCACACCACGTAAAGCCACGAAATAATACATAATAGGGAACATAAAGAAAACAGGCCATCAACATGAACCACATCATCATATAACATCATACACCATCCCCGGAAACATTCCAAGTCATAGCCTAAAAATCCCTCTTTCCCAAAAATTTCAGAATATTTTCTAAGTCTTTAGGCGCATGAGCACTATGCAGGCGCTTGGGCACTATGCGGGCGCTTGAATACTTAGGCGCATGGGCGACTCGGGCGCATGGACACTATAGGGGCGCACGAGCATTACTTAGGCGCATGGGCAGGTTTCTGGGCGCATGGGTACTATACAGGCGCATGAGCCTGACTTAGGCGCATGGGCACTTAGGCGTTTGGGCAGTTGGGCGCATGGGCACACTTAGGCGCCTGGGCATAATTCTAGGTTTACGAGTACTATTTGGGCGCATGACCTTAGGCGCATGAGCATTTAGGCGCATGGCCAACTGTTTTCTAACTAACCTCATTTTCAGACCCCCAATCATCAATCCAACCTGTCCTAGCCTAGTTCTAACATACTAAGCATCAAAACAAGCATACAACATGAACATAATCAAAAATCATCCCGAATATACACCCTCCAACCGGGCACACACACATATACATACGGGTACACACCCAACTTTAATAAAAACGTTAAAACATACATTTCCAGCCCCAAAACAGGTTAAAACATTTAAAAAAGGGGATCTAGAACTCACCTCTTGCAACTTTCGAGTAAGACTTCCTTCAACCCGAATGCTTATGAGTTCGAACACCTAGAAACACCAAAAACACACAACCGAACACATACAAGCACATAAGCACATACCCAAAGACTGAAAATCAGCCAAGAACACCCTAAAAATCAGAAAACTAACCTGAATCAGCTTCTTCTTCTTCTTCTCTCTAAAACCCGAGAGAATTCTCTGCTTTCTCTCTCTAAAACCGATGGAAAAATGGTACATGAGATGATGTGGGCGGCCATACCACCTTTTGAACAAAATAATATAAAAGTTTGTCCCTTGTACAACTTTAACCCCTCAACTTGGGTTATTTTGCTATTCTTTTCTTTTCTTCACTTTTCTCTTCTTTTAAAATTTCCGGGTGTTACAAGTCCACCCCCTTATATAGGTTTTGTCCCCGAAACCTGTCACTCCTCGAACAGCTGAGGATAATGCTGTCTCATCTCCTCCTCAGGTTCCCATGTAGACTCGGATCCCATTCTATGTTTCCACTGTACTCGTACGAGTGGAACCACTTTATTCCTTAACCTCTTCTCTTTTCAAATAATGATAGCCACTGGTTGCTTCACATAATTGAGCCACTCGTCAATCTCAATGTCCTCCAGTGGTACCATCATATCTTCATCAGCTAAGCACTTTCTCAAATGAGATACATGGAATGTCGGGTGAATTCCACTTAACTCATCGGGCAACTCCAATCTATAGGCCACCTCTCCTACTCGAGCTATGATTCGGAAAGGCCCTATGTACCTCGGACTTAACTTGCCCCGCTTTCTAAACCGAATGATACCCTTCCAAGGTGAGACCTTCAACATGACTCTATCGCCCACCTTGAATTCGATCGGTCTACGTCTCTTGTTCGCATACGACTTTTGCCTATCTTTGGCTGCCTTCATAAAGGCCTTGATCTTTTCCAGCTTCTAGGTCGTAGCCTCAATCACTTCGATGCTCCCTAACTCTTGACCGATGTCACCCCAACATACGGGTGTCCTACACCTCCTACCGTATAGCATCTCATAGGGTGGCATACCAATGTTGGCATGATAACTGTTGTTGTATGAGAATTCAGCTAACGGTAAGTGTTCGTCCCAACTTCCTCCGAAGTCAATGACGCATGCCCGAAGCATATCCTCAAGCGTCTGAATAGTTCTTTCTGATTAACCATCCGTTTGAGGATGATAAGCCGTACTAATGTGTAACCTCGTCCCCATCGCATGGTGGAGTCTCTTCCAAAACTTGGATGTAAACCGGGTGTCACGGTCAGACATGATAGACACCGGTACACCATGAAAAGTTACAATCTCCTTGAAGAACAGATCAGCTAACCTCTCGGATGAATACGTTCTTCGTCAGGTGGTCGACTATCACCCATATGGCATCATATCCCCTTGCTGTTCGCGGCAGCTTCGTAATAAAATCCGTGGTGATATGCTCCCAGTTCCACTCGGGTATATCCAGAGGTTGGATCTTCCCGTATGGCTTCTAATGCTCCGTCTTCACTTGCAAACAAGTAAGGCACTTACTCACGTACTCCGCCACGTCGCGCTTCATACCCGGCCACCAATAATCTTTCTTCATATCATGAAACATCTTCGTAGCACCGGGATGAATGGAGTATCGAGTCTTATGAGCCTCATCCATGATCTTTCCACGTGAATCTCCCTAACGAGGAATCCACATTCGCCCAAATCGGGTCCTAACACCGAGAGTGTTTTCACCCAATTCCGTGACTAGACCTTTCATCCTTTCGGAGTTAAGACAATATTCTTTCAACGCCTTGTCTTAAAACTCCTTGACCTGCTTCATCACGTCGGAGGTCATAACCAATTGATAAGCCTTCACCCGGATCTGTTCTAGTCTCTCCTTTCGGCTAAGGGCATCCGCCACTACGTTGGCTTTGCCCGGATGGTAATGGATCTCGTAATCATAATCCTTTATAAGTTCCAACCATCTTCTCTGCCTCATATTCAAATCCTTCTGCTTTAAGAAGTACTTCAAGCTCTTGTGGTCGGTGAAGATAGTGCACTTCGTCCCATATAAATAGTGCCTCCAAATCTTCAATGCAAAGACCACAGCTGCTAGCTCCAGATCATGAGTAGGGTAAATAACCTCATGAACCTTCAACTGTCGGGATGCGTAAGCTATAACCTTCCCTCTTTGCATCAACACGCAACCCAACCCCAAATAAGAAGCATCTGAGTAAACCACCAAATCTTCGCTTCCTTCGGGTAACGACAAGACGGGAGCTTGCGTCAATCTTGCGTTTAGCTCCTCAAAAGCCTTTTCTTGATCTTGACCCCATACGAATTTCACGCCTTTACGGGTCAGCTTGGTCAACGGAGAAGCTATCTTTGAGAAGTCTTGGATGAGTCTTCTATAATAACCCGCCAATCCCAAGAAACTACGAATCTCGGATGGCGTCTTTGGAGACTTCCATTGCATCACAGCTTCTACTTTTTCCGGATCGACCATGATCCCTTCGGGATTTACCACGTGACCCAAAAACTAAACTTCGTGCAACCAGAATGCGTACTTTGAGAACTTGGCATACAACTTCTCCCTTCTAAGCGTCTCCAACACTTCCCGAATGTGACCGGCATGCTCCTCCTCGCTCCTCGAATAAATCAGGATATCATCAATAAACACGATAATCGATTTATCCAACATTAGCCGGCACACTCGATTCATCAAATCCATAAAAGCAACTGGCGCTTTGGTTAAACCAAAAGACATAACGAGAAACTCGTAGTGTCCGTAACGTGTGCGAAAAGCTGTTTTAGGAATATCCTGCTCCTTCACCTTCAGCTGATGATAACTCAATCGAAGATCTATCCTCGAGAACCAACTGGCACCTTGGAGCTGATCAAACAGGTCATTGATTCGGGGTAGGGGATATCGGTTCTTCACCGTCAACTTGTTCAACTCGCGGTAGTCGATACACATCCTCATGCTACCGTCCTTCTTCTTTACAAACAAGACCGGAGCACCCCAGGGAGAGATACTCGGTCGAATGAACCCTTTATCCAACAGTTCTTGCAATTGAACCATCAGTTCCTTTATCTCTGTAGGAGCCAATCGACACGGTGCCTTAGCGATAGGCTGAGCACCGGGTATCAACTTAATCTGGAACTCAATCTCACGATCCGGTGGCACACCTGGTAAATCTTCTAGGAACACATCGGGAAAGTCACACACAATCGGTACGTCCGACAGTTGGGGTGTTGACGTGTCCACATCTTTCACATAAGCCAGGTAGGCACTACATCCACGCCTCATGCACTTCCCCGCCACCGCCATCGAAATCACTCTCGGGATCGTAGCAACTCGATCACCGTAGTCGTCACCGAACTCCTGTCAGGCGCTGTTAGTCGGATCATCTTCTTGCGACATACAATATTTGCCTTGTAGGCCGCTAACCAGTCCATCCCTAGGACTACATCAAACCCGCCTAAGGTCATCACAAACAGTCTAGCAGGAAATCTATGACCTTCTAGTTCTATGTCAGAGCCTTCTATTAGATTAGAAATCCTGGTAGACTTACCTATGGCAGTTTCTACATCGAAGGGCTCATCAATACTTCTAGTTCTAACAGGCAAATTAGCACTGAAAGTAGCAGAAATGAAACTCCTACTTGCACCAGAATTGAATAACACAGAAGCAAGAGTTTGATTTACCGGAAACGTACCTGACACAACATCGGGGTCCATCCTAGCCTCCTCCCTGGTCATCGTGAAAGCTCTGGCGCTTGCTTTCTGCCCTTCAGTTCCGGTCGTCTTCCTTGCTCCGGAACTCTCAGCCCTCGGCTTCTTGCAATCCCTGCTCAGGTGACCCTCTCCACCACAGTTAAAACACTTCGTCACCCCACAGTTCTTTGCTATGTGACCGGGCTTCCCACACTTGAAGCAGACGTTTGATCCCCACCTACACTCTCCGGTATGCTCCCTTCCGCATTTACCACACATCTTCGCTCCTGCACCGGGTATGGCTACACGCCGGTCATCCACCCTTGCAACCTTGTTGTTTGGAGCGACACCACCGCGTCCAAACCGCTTCGTATTCCAGTTCCGGTCACCACCGCCACCTTTCTTGCTCACTTCAGCCTCTGCCACCTCCTGTTCATCATACAACCTCCCTGCCAGATCAACCACCGACCTAAAAGTGCTTGGCCGGGCGGCGATCATGTGCCTGCGAATATCCACCGACAAACCCTGGATGTACCTCTTTATCTTTCGTGACACAGGTGTCACCTGATCTGGCACCAGTCGCGCCATCTCATTGAACTTAGTGGTGTACTATTGGTGCGTCATGGTTCCCGGCTCCAGCTGTAGGAACTCCCTTTCAATCTTATCAAGTTTCCTGTGAGGACAGAACTCCTCAATCACCAACTTCTTCAGCTCATCCCACTTCATCTTTCCAATTTCCCTGCTACCTTCGGCTTGAACAATATTGTCCCACCAGCATAAAGCCGAGTCCACGAATGAATGGGTAGCAAACTTCACCTTCTGATCCTCTCTACATTCGCTGATATCTAACATTGCCTCCATCTCCCTCACCCAGCGGTGAGCAGCAGCAGCGTTACCGTTGCCATCAAAAGTCGGGGGCTTGCATGTATGGAATGCCCCATAATTACAGCCCCGAGCCGTTCCTGGCACCGCTTCTTCCCCCTCCTCGTCACTTGGAACAACCGTCTCAGTCTCCCGTTGCTCCCTTTCTCCCGCGGTCTTCTCCTTTTCCTTCTTCTCATCCTCCCGCACAGCTCTAATCACTTCGACCACCACAGACGGCAAGATCGTCTGCATGACCTGGTGAACCTCCTCAACAACAGCCTCCTTCACCGAGGCCCTCAGATTAGCACTTTCATCACCACCTTCCTTGTGATGAATCTCAGGCTCTTCAGGTGCCCTTTCCGCAGCCTTAGCCCCGCCTCTTGTGACACGCGGTCCAGCACCACGTCCACCACGACCTCCACCTCTAGAAGCCTTCGAAGATCTACCACCAGCCATCCTCTAACACACTATAAGATTCAAACACCAACACGGTCATTCAAGGCAACAGCTCAGTTTATGTCAAGTATAGTAAGTCTCTAATTACAGTGGCCAGTTGTGATTAGCCATTTACTTTACTGTTCATACCCCAAGCATTTCCTATTCTGACTACATCAGTATTCAAATCTACTAAGAGCACATAAAGTAGATAACATGCGCACATAATACCGGCTAACAATAAAGAAAATACCTGATGGCACGTAGCTACTTGGGCTGGCATCCTTCCATTTGTCCCATTTTTAGTTTAAGTTTAGGTTTTTGAAAATATTTACCCATTTCTCTTAAACTTTGGCTCTGTCCCATTTTCATTTGAAAATATTTACCCATTTCATCGCACATGATATGTAAAAACTCGTATCCATTAACTAAATTAATGCAGCGAAATAATTTTAATAAAACCATTTCATATATTAATAATTGCTTTTGCAAAATAATACAACATCGTTACATTACAAAACATCATTTGGTTGCATTACAACACAAAAACATCATTGTTACACAAAATGGATGCCAGTCAAAACTTGCCAAGTAGCTTCACCCCATGCCATTCTCAGCAACCATTACCTGCCAACTGAAAATGCATAAAAGTCAGCGTTGCTGAGTGAGTTCTAGTTTTATAATAAAATACTTTACTTGCGTTTAAAATCCTTTCTTTACTTTCATTCGTGATCATACATCATACGTACATAAAGATAATATTAAGTATTATCTTTCATCATCGTTCATAATCGTACATCATTCGTACATTCATCATTATCTTTCACTTTCATTCGGACCAATGCCATGTGCTATACCCCGAACATTGTGCACGAAGCTGGTTACTAGGCCGAAGTCTATAAACAGACCCCTAACATTATGCACGAAGTTGACTCTAGTACCTTGGGCAAGCGACAAGGGTCCCATACGTTTGGTCAATCACAAGGATTAAACCTCTGTGTGCATCCTTCTGGGTTAGCTAAACAGCACACAGTTGAGCTAACACCCTTCATTGGGTGTGAACCTCCTTACATTTGCTTGCAAGACTTTTCTTTCATTCTTTAGGTTCCACTTTTCATTAACATTAACTTCCGCTTTCATTATATAATACTTAACGTTCATTAATCATAATCACACCACGTAAAGCCACGGAATAATACATTATAGGGAACATAAAGAAAACAGGCCATCAACATGAACCACATCATCATATAACATCATACACCATCCTTGGAAACATTCCAAGTCATAGCCTAAAAATCCCTCTTTCCCAAAAATTTCAGAATATTTTCTAAGTCTTTAGGCGCATGAGCACTATGCAGGCGCTTGGGCACTATGCAGGCGCATGGGCGACTCAGGCGCATGGACGACTCAGGGGCATGGACACTATTGGGGCGCACGAGCCTTACATAGGCGCATGGGCATGTTTCTGGGCGCATGGGTACTATACAAGCGCATGAGCCTAACTTAGGCGCATGGGCACTTTGGCGTTTGGGCAGTTGGGCGCATGGGCACACTTAGGCGCCTGGGCATAATTCTAGGCGTACGAGTACTATTTGGGCGCATGACCTTAGGCGCATAAGCACTTAGGCGCATGGCCAACTGTTTTCTAACTAACCTTATTTTTAGACCCTCAATCATCAATCCAACCTGTCCTAGCCTAGTTCTAACATACTAAGCATCAAAACAAGCATACAACATGAACATAATCAAAAATCATTCCCAATATACACCCCCCAACCGGGCACACACACATATACATACGGGTACACATCCGACTTTAATAAAAACATTAAAACATACATTTCCAGCCCCAAAACAGGTTAAAACATTTAAAAACAGGGATCTAGAACTCACCTCTTGCAACTTTCGAGTAAGACTTCCTTCAACCCGAATGCTTATGAGTTCGAACACCTAGAAACACCAAAAACACACAACCGAACACATACAAGCACATAAGCACATACCCAAAGACAGAAAATCAGCCAAGAACTCCCTAAAAATCAGAAAACTAACCTGAATCAGCTTCTTCTTCTTCTTCTCTCTAAAACCCGAGAGAATTCTCTTCCTTCTCTCTCTAAAACCGATGGAAAAATGGTACAGGAGATGATGTGGGCGGCCATACCACCTTTTGAACAAAATAATATAAAAGTTTGTCCCTTGTACAACTTTAACCCCTCAACTTGGGTTATTTTTCTATTCTTTTCTTTTCTTCACTTTTCTCTTCTTTTAAAATTTCCGGGTCTTACAATTCCACCCCCCTTATATAGGTTTCGTCCCCGAAACCTATCACTCCTCGAACAGCTGAGGATAATGCTGTCTCATCTCCTCCTCAGGTTCCCATATAGACTCGGATCCCTTTCTATGTTTCCACTGTACTCGTACGAGTGGAACCACTTTATTCCTTAACCTCTTTTCTTATCAATCAATGATAGCCACTGGTTGCTCCACATAATTGAGCCGCTTGTCAATCTCAATGTCCTCCAGTGGTACCATCATATCTTCATCAGCTAAGCACTTTCTCAAATGAGATACATGGAATGTCGGGTGAATTCCACTTAACTCATCGGGCAAATCCAATCTATAGGCCACCTCTCCTACTCGAGCTATGATTTGGAAAGGCCCTATGTACCTCGGACTCAACTTGTCCCGCTTTCTAAAACGAATGATACCCTTCCAAGGTGAGACCTTCAACATGACTCTATCGCCCACCTTGAATTCGATCGGTTTACGTCTCTTGTTCGTATACGACTTTTGCCTATCTTTGGCTTCCTTCATAAAGGCCTTGATCTTTTCCAGCTTCTAGGTCGTAGCCTCATTCACTTTGATGCTCCCTAACTCCTTCTGACCGATGTCACCCCAACATATGGGTGTCCTACACCTCCTACCGTATAGCATCTCATAGGGTGGCATAATGCTGGCATGATAACTGTTGTTGTATGAGAATTCAGCTAACGGTAAGTGTTTGTCTCAACTTCCTCCGAAGTCAATGACGCATGCCCGAAGCATATCCTCAAGCGTCTGAATAGTTCTTTCTGATTGACAATCCGTTTGAGGATGATAAGCCGTACTAATGTGTAACCTCGTCCCCATCGCATCGTGGAATCTCTTTCAAAACTTGGATGTCAATCGGGTGTCGCGGTCAGAAACGATAGACACCGGTACACCATGACAAGTTACAATCTCTTTGAAGAACAGATCTGCTAACCTCTCAGATGAATACGTTTCACCGGTACACCATGACAAGTTACAATTCATAGTTGTCGATTGAACGTAATCAGACGTTAAAGATAAAACTAAATTTGTGATCAATTAATAAAAACTCAAATCAAGGTCACAGGACCAAGTGAATTAGATTTCCATGAATTTCCAACAAAATTATGTAACAATATATTTGTGCATCAAAGTATTCGCGAAAGTTTACAATGAATCATGGGAAATGAACTATGTATACAAACTCATTAAACAACGATAGTTATTGCATTGATAGTTTTTGCATGTTGTAAAAACATGTAATCCTATGCGGTTTCACTTATTAAGCCTTCTAAACACACTCCTGTGCTAATTTAAGCAAATCAAAGCGTAATGATCAATAAAATCACACTAAACAATAACAAAAGGAAAGTTTGAATGCACTATTAAAACCGAAACAAAAACGTATATGGAGACCACATAAATCAACCTTTAACGGATCAACTTCTGCCAAACTCATACAAAGCACTCAACCACCATCTTTAAACACTCTTGCATTTAAAATGCACATGAATGAATCAAAATGACAACTCTCAGTCCACATAATCATTTATTGTGCACCAGTGGAACATTAACAGTTATAAAGTACCGAAATCTACTCTTATTCGCTCAATATGAACTAATAATCAAGTCACAGTTGTCGATTGAACGTAATCAGACTTGTAGGATAAATCTCAATTTGTGATCAATGAATAAAAACTCAAATCAAGTTAACAAGACCAAGTGAATTAGATTTCCTTGAATTTCCAACAAAATTATGTAACAATATATTTGTGAATGAAAGTATTCACGAAAGTTTACAATAAATCATGGGAAATGAACTACGTATACAAACTCATTAAACAATGATAGTTATTGCATTGATAGTTTTTGCTTGTTGTAAAAACATGTAATCCTATGCGGTTTCACTTATGAAGCCTTCTAAACACACTCGTGTGCTAATTTAAGCAAAGCAAAGCGTAATGATCAATAAAATCACACTAAACAATAACAAAAGAAAAGTTTGAATACACTATTAAAACCGAAACCAAAACGTATAACGAGACCACGTAAATCAACCTTTAATCGATCAACTTCTGCCAAACTCATACAAAACACTCAACCACCATCTTTAAACACTCTTGCATTTTAAATGCACATGAATGAATAAAAATGACAACTCTCGGTCTACATAATCATTTATTGTGCACCCGTGTAACATTAACCGTTGTAAAGTACCGAAATATACTCTTATTCACTCAATATGAACTAATAATCAAGTCACAGTTGTCGATTGAATGTAATCAGACGTTAAGGATAAAACTCAATTTGTGATCAATGAATAAAAACTCAAATCAAGGTCACAGGACCAAGTGAATTAGATTTCTATGAATTTCTAACAAAATTATGTAACAATATATTTGTGCATCAAAGTATTCATGAAAGTTTTCAATGAATCATGGGAAATAAACTACGTATACAAACTCATTAAACAACGATAGTTATTGCATTGATAGTTTTTGCTTGTTGTAAAAACATGTAATCCTATACGGTTTCACTTATTAATCCTTCTAAACACACTCCTATGCTAATTTAAGCAAATCAAAGCGTAATGATCAATAAAATCACACTAAACAATAACAAAAGGAAAGTTTGAATGCAGTATTAAAACCGAAACCAAAACGTATAAGGAGACCTCATAAATCAACCTTTAACCGATCAATTTCTGCCAAACTCATACAAAGCACTCAACCACCATCTTTAAACACTCTTGCATGTATAATGCACATGAATGAATCAAAATGCAACTCTCAGTCCACATAATCATTTATTGTGCACCAGTGGAACATTAACAGTTGTAAAGTACCGAAAAGTACTCTTATTCGCTCAATATGAACCAATAATCAAGTCATAGTTTTTGATTGAACGTAATCATATGTTAAAGAAAAAACTCAATGTGTGATCAATGAGTAAAAACTCAAATCAAGATAACACTACCAAGTGAATTAGATTTCCATGAATTTCCAACAAAATTTTGTAACAATATATTTGTGCATCAAAGTATTCACAAAAGTTTACAATGAATCATGGGAAATGAACTACGTATACAAACTGCAGGATCGGTTTTTGTCACTGAACACATGTATTATCTCTCAAACTCACAAAGTCACTCGGTTAGATGAAGCAGAATCCCTTAAGAGTTTATAGTAATATACTAAGTGAACAAAACACAAAAGATAGTTTTTTCAAGATACTTGTATATATTACTTCTCAACTCCAAGTGTTACAAGACTCTTACAAGTATGTTTACAGAGTTACAATGAGAAACTATATATACTACTATCTGCAGCCGGTTATACTTTGACACCAGCTGGAAACTTACAACTAAAGCAAATACTACATTGCTAAAGGTAAGGTGTCCTAGATAAAATACTATCTAAGATTTGGTAATCATGACATGTCCATGACTTATCTTTTGTCACTAACTAAAGTTGGTAACTGTACTAACTGATAAGGAATGAATAGTGGGATAAAGTATGGTCAACTACATGGGCGTGGGAAAGCGCCACGTAGTGTATTAGAGATTGCAGCGGATCTGTCAAAAGGACCATACTTATGTCCACTGGTTCATAGTAGGTTCTTCCGAAGGTTAACTGGCTTCGGAAGAACAAGTTCTTTCGAAGCCACTTATACTTCGGAAGAGTCTACTTCTTCCGAGGCTTGATGATCTTCAGGACTTTATACTTCGGAAGTCTTTGTCTTGAACTCTTCTAAGTGTTGAACTTTGGAAAAAGAAAGACTTTGTCTTCAGAAGTTAGAGTTTCTCTTCGGAAGCTCTTTCAGCCTTGACCTTCGGAAATTCACATTTTGCCTTCGGAAGTTCTTCAACAGTTGCACCAAAAATGTTCTAAGTGTTTATTTTGGTTGCAACAGCCTTACTTGATCCAACAAACTCCCCCTAGGCTGATGCTACCAAAACCTCACTTGTTTCTACTTCTTAAAACTTTCAGCACTAAGGACAGAAGATGTTTATCTGTCTCTTCATTCTTTCCAGATCTGGTGCTGAGAAGTTTGTACAAATCTTTCGTAGAAAGCAGATCAAGTCTGTCACTTTAAATGATATGTACCCTTTGTTGTGGCCCTCTGAAGAGAGTTAGTTGATGAGAGTTGTAGTCATACTCCTATCTAACTATAGATTCCAATTCAGGACCTTCAATCATTTGAAGAAAAGCTTTGCCTTTGATTGCTGATCCTTCCTTTTCATCCTTTTTCTTAGCTTCAACTCTTCTACAATCTTGGCTCTTGCAGTTAGTTCAGCCAGATGAAGACTGCTCAGATGATTTTTGATGTGAGCAGCTACCTCAGAGTTGGAGGGATTGGAGAATGGTTTTTCTACTAACTCAGCAATATCAAATCTGCTTAAGTGTAGCAGAGAGGAGGCATTAAGCCTGTTGATCTCACCATTCTCTCTTTCCACAACAAAGTTGTGAGAAGAGTCTTCGAACCTCCACTGGACTATCTTCTTCCTAGGAACAAGAGGTTGGGATGGTAATTTGTCTTCCTTCCTAGTGTCCAGTAGAGTCACCAGCTTTCTTCTTAGCTTCTCTCTTCTTCTTCAAGAGAGTCAGAGTTAGTTGCCAAGAGTTTGAGAGCCTGGTCCAGTGTTCCTCTAGGCAGATCAAGGAATTGTTCTCTTGTGAGGGAACATGAGTAGCCATCAATGAAAGTTAGCTTGATGGACCCCTTCTCGCAAGAGATATCGCTCAGTGTAGTACATTTGATGATCTTCCTCTTGATCTCCTTAAACTCTTCTAAGGTCAGAGGTTTAGAGGGTTGAGAGGATGACTTGGGTGGCTGTTGGGTAGATGATGGTTGGGTTCTAGGGAGTGTTTTGGGTTTAAGGATAAGTAGTGGAGGCGGTTTTTTTGATGGAATTGGTGTGAGAGAGGGGATGGATGATGGTGTGGGCTCGGGAGTGTAAGGTTCAGTGGTTGGTTTAGTTTTGATGGGGAAAGGAAGAGGAGTTGGTTCTGGTTGAGGTTGTGGTTGAGGTATGGGTTCCGAAGTCATCCCCTGCATTCTTCTATACATCTCCTTCCTTCTTCCTAAGCGAATGTCAGCATTGATGTCACTGACATGTCGCTGCAGTGTCTTCTCGGACATGGGGCCAACTTGCCTGCCAGAGAAGCCATGGGCCCTGAGATAATCCTTCATCCAGGCTTTATCTCCCATCTTCTTGACAGCTACAAGTTGAGCTTCTTCTCCCTTCTTCTTCCTCTCCTTCAGCTTTTCCCTGGAAGCCCTCTTTCTCTCTTTGTTCATTTGGTCTTGTTCCTTTTTGACAAGCCACAAGACCGTATCATTATCATGAAGAGCAAGTTCCTCAAGAGAGAATCCCCTGGAGCTTAGAAAAGCTATCCTTTCATCCCTAAGCTATTGCTCAGCTTCCTTCTTCTTTCTCTGTTCATCCTCTTCTAAGGCCAACCTTGCTGCTTTTTCTTGTTCTATCTGCAGCAGAGTTGCCTTCTCTAACTCCACAACTCCTCAAGTGGTAGGAGGAGAACATCTTCATTAGCTGCACCCATATTGACAAGTCTGTCAATAATCTCCACCCTTCTCTGATTGTTGATGGCCTCCTGATTGACTACAGCTGCTTTGCTACTTGCAGCTAATAGTTTCTCAGAGGAAAGCCTACCTTTTCTTCTAAGCTTTTCCAACCTTTCTTCCTCTTGCAGTTCTTCCGCAGTCAACTTCCTTTTACCTTTAATGTCTTCGGAAGCTTTAGACTTTGGAGGTTCTTGCGTAGATGTTTCAGGTTGGTGGGTGGTGATTTGAGTCTGTGATGATGATGATGTTTGAGTGAGAGGTGTTTTGAGAAAGTCTTCACTATTTATCTCAGATGCTAATTTAAGAATTGATTCTGTGATAATTAGATCATCAGACAGAGAGTATAGACCTTCCGCAGCTTGGATCTCAGCTTCGGAAGTTTGAAATACTTCTTTCGCAGCTTTGACTTCAGCTTCGGAAGTTAGTGGCATTTCACTATCTGTCCCAACTGTTTCAGTTGCTGGGCCATCAGTCCCCATATCCCCTTCGAATTCAATCTCGGGTTCAATGTGGACCTTAGGTTGACCAACTTCCTTGACAGTGGTAGATGGTGTATTCCACCTTTGAAGCTCTTCAGCTCCAAAATATGCCAAAGCAACATCTGAGCTTGGCTGTTCAAGGGAGGACCGCATCAGAAATTTGGTTAGGAATCTATGCAAATCAATGAGCATCCTTGGATCCACTTGAAGAATGACAGGAGGAGGCTCGGGAAAACAGCTGATTGTTGAGCAGGATATCTTGAAGAGAGAGTAAAGAGAACTAAGCTTTGCTGCTCCATTTTTATTTCACTCTGAACATTCTCCCCCTTTTTGGTAGCATCATCTTGAGAGGTAGATAAGCTAGAGGAGGAAGCCAGAGAGACTTGTACAGATACATGCCTAACAGATCTCTCAATCTATTTCTCAGCTAGTTGAGCCTTGAGATTCTCAATCTCAAGTTGCTGAGTGGCAGATCTATCCTCTAAAGTCTTAACCCTGGATTCAAGGTTTGAGACTTTAGAAAGTAGGTCTTGAAGAGTGAGTTGCATACTTCCCTCATCTTCTTTAGAAGAATCACGGGGAGATGAGGTAACATACCTAGTATGTTCATCCTCACCACCAGATGTGGTTTCTTGGCGCCCTGGTTTCCCTTGCTTAATGATGTCTCTTTCAGAGTCATCAAAAGGCATGGTTGTCGTAGATTCAGTCTCAGATATGTTACCATTGTCCTGAGGGTCCATTGAGGCACCTTTAGTAGTGGCAGGTGAATTTACATGAGTCCCTTCCACACCAGTGGGACTCACCTCAGTTTGGGTTAGCTGATGGGGGCTAGAAATAAGAGGTTTCTCTAGGCTCAGTTGATCTTTAGAAAGGTGTTGTGGATCAACTTCACTGACTTGAAGAGACATAATTTCTTCATCAGTACCTATAAGAAGGTCAGTAAAGGATAAGGAAGTTAAGCCTAATGACCCGAGACTTTGATCAATATCTAATGGCATTGAGCTTATGATGGGGCTGTCCCTTTTTGGCTGCTCAAGAGAGTATAGAGACTCAACCTAAGGGTTTTCAGCTTAGGTTTGGGGCTCATGGGATTGAGACTGAGAAGACTCAATACCCATATTGAGGTCAATTGTGAAGGAAGGTAGGACCTCAAACTGAATGGGAGCCCATGTTTCCACTCTAGCCTTTTTGGATAGAACAAAGGGAACTTGTTCAATCAGAGGAGATTGAACAAGGGTTCGCTTGGAGCATCTCTGGTATGTAATCTTGATGGGGTGAGAGGGAAGAGTTGGCAATGTGGGGTTATTGTTGGTGTGGGTTCATCGCCTGTGGGGTAAACAGGGATGTCACCAGGAGCCATTGGCTCGATCATACCTGGAAGTAGCTCGGTGTGTCTTTCAGTGAAGTTGGTGGATACCCTCTTCAACACCTTAAAGATGGCTGGCCTCATGTGAGGGACAGTAAGAGCAGCTACACAGACAAGCCTACTCTGATCCAGCTCACAGTTGATTATGTGCTGAATGAACCTAGGATACATGTAAAAAGTTTCCCTTTGAAGATTTCCCATAAGATTGGTCAGCACAAATCTTAAGTAGTTGAAGCGGAGGCCTTTTACCAGCCCGTGAACTAGACATCCTAGTTCATAAGGAATTTGATCCCATCCCCTAGACTTATTTGACAGGCAGTGAAGAACGATGTGAAGCAGGAATTTCTAGTTATATGAGAAATTGAACTTGTACACTGTGGATCTGCTCACATCACCAACATATCCCATTTGGATATATGTGTCATCTAGGTCTGATTTGGGAAATTCCATAGGAGAGCCTTCATCATGAAGCTCAAGATGCTCCCTGATGATATGTTCTGATATGATCAGTTCCTGGCCACAAATGCTCAATCTAATCATTCAAACCCCGTTCAGGGTTACAATCTGTCCGTTTCCGCAAAACTCTACCATTTGCTTTGAGTAAACAGTGGGGTTGACAGTTAGGGCGGTGAAGTAGGTTGATTGGGTAAGGAAGTGGATGATTTCGGCAAAGTCAGCATCCTTAGAAGAGTCAAGGAGTGCGACTTGGTTGTGCTGAGGGTTTAGTGCCATTGTTTGAGAAAGTTGCAGAGGAAATGAGGTTGATGTTGGGAGTAAAACCAAAGATGAAGGAAACTTAGGGCTGAGAAATAGGTAAAAAGATTAAAAGGATAGGTCAGAAGTATTTAAATGGGTGAAATGGTGGATGGATAAGGTGAAATGACAGTTTGGGGTAAGATGTGACAATGGCGGTAAGGTTAAATCCATTTAAAATATTCCGACATCATTAACAAAATCTTTGCCTTTTTCAGAGTGGGGCCCAAAAGTTTTTTGTTACACGGTAAAGCTTTCTTCCGAGTGTAAAAGTTTTTCCGAAGGTAATCTACTTCCGAAGCTAAACTTACTTCCGAAGGTAAATCTATCCAATTTACTTCTGAGAGTAAGAAGGCCTTCCAAGAGGGGAAGCTTATTAAGTTTCGGAAGTAGATTTGATATCTTATCAAATGCTTCTTCCGAGACTAAAATCACTTCGGAAGATAGGATTAGCCTTGGAGGAATTATCCTTCGGAAGAGGTGTATGACATCTTTCGAGGGTTAATTTCTCTTCGGAAGAACTCTCACTTAGTAAAGATTTAAAGAAAAGCCTTTTGTAACAGAGCTTAAATTGTTTTGACAAGAACAAGACACAAATTTGAAAAGATTTTCACATGAGATAGACTAATCAATGTTTATCATCCCAATAGCCGTAATAAGATACCTAAATCTTTGTTCATCAAATGCCTTGGTGAACAAATCAGCATATTATTCATTTGAATCAACTTTGACTAGTTTGATCAGATTTTTCTCATGAATATCACTAATGAAATGGTACCTGATATCAATGTGCTTTGTCTTGGAGTGCTTAACTGGATTTTCTGTAATAGAAATGGCACTCTTGTTGTCAATGTGAATAGGAGTCTCCATGAAATTGAATCCATAATCTAACATCTGGTTTTGAATCAACAGCAGCTGAGCACAGCAACTAGCAGTAGCAACGTATTCAGCTTCAGCAGTAGATGTTGAGACACAGGATTTCTTCTTGCATTACCATGAGATTATCCTTCCACCAAGAAATTGACATCCTCCTGATGTTGATTTCTTGTTGATGTTGCAGCCACCATAGTCACTATCAGTGTAGCCATAGAGATTGAAGTTATTGTTCCTTGGATACCAGAGACCTAGTTTAGGTGCTCCTTTGAGATATCTGAGGATTCTCTTGGCAGCAACTAGATGAGACACCTTTGAAGCAGCCTGATATCTTGCACAGATGCAAGTTGCAAACATGATATCAGGTCTACTTGCTGTGAGATACATCAAAGATCCAATGATTGCCCTATACTGATGTTGATCAGTATCCTCCCCCTCAGAGTCATGACAAAGATTGTGATTTCTGGGTGTAGGAGTCTTTGCTGGCTTGCAATCTTTAATATCAAATCATTCTAAGATGTCTTGAACATACTTAGATTGATTGATAAAGAACCCTTCTTTCATCTGTTTTACTTGAATTCCTAGGAAAAAGTCCATTTTTCCCATAGAACTCATTTCAAATTTCTTCTTTATAATGCTCTCAAAGTCCTTACACATTTGGTCATTTGATGAACCAAATATGATGTCATCAACATAGACTTGCACGAGCAAAATATCTTTCCCAGACTTTCTTATGAATAAAGTCTTATCAATGATACCTCTGGTGTAACCATTCTTCAGGAGAAACTGAGATAAAGTCTCGTACCACAGCCTAGGTGCTTGGTGCAGCCCATAGAGAGCTTTATCCAATTTGCACACATAAGTGGGGTGCTATGGGTCTTCAAATCCTGAAGGCTGGCACACATAGACTTCCCTGTCTATATCCCCATATAGAAAGGCACACTTGATATCAAGCTGGTAGACTGTAAAGTTCTTGGATGCTGCATAAGCAAGAAAGATCCTCACAACCTCAAGTCTTGCAACAGGTGCAAAGACATTAGTGTAATCAATTCCCTCTTCTTGCGTGTATCCTTGAACTACCAGTCTTGCCTTGTTTTTGATGATCAGGCCTCTATCATCTCTCTTGTTCCTGAATACCCATTTAGTGCCTATTGGTACTTGACCGGATGGTAGAGGACATAGGTTCCAAACCTTTTGTCTTTTAAATTGAAGCAATTCCTCTTGCATTGACTCAACCCAGCTACTATCTTTCAAGGCTTCTTCTACCTTCATTGGCTCCATCTGTGATAAGAAACATGAATACAAATAGACATTCCCATTGTGAGTTTGTCCCCTTGTTCTCACGCCTTCAGAAACATCTCCAATGATGTTCTCAGCTGGGTGAGTGTTATGAATCCTGAGCCTAAGAATTACATCCAGTTGCATGGATAGATCCAAATTGGACATGTTTTGCTCAGGAACTTGAACACTTGGTCCAAGTGATGTCTCACATTCATTCAATGAGGACTGATTGAATGAAGGAGAGACAGCATTAGTATAAGTTAGTTGTGGAGCAGCATTAATAGTTGCTTGTTCCTTCAAAATGCTGCTTCCATCATCTTGGTGTTGTACATTGTCACTGGATGAGTTTTGAGGCTCACTCTGTTGACAACTTGTTGAAGCTCCACTGGTTCTTGAGATAGATATGCTATCAGATCTTCCAATTATGGGAGCTTGAATTTCAGCATTTCTTGGAGAACTTGGAAGAGGTCTGGGTAGCTCAAACAGTTGGTCATCATCAGAATCACTTTGAGTACCTATTCCAGCTGAAACATTCTCACAAGAATGTTTAGAATAGTTTGGAAACAATTTTAAATCAAAGATATGATCAGGTCCATTCCCCTTAACACAAGGAGTGTGCTTATTAACAACAATGTTGGATGATTCCTCAAATTGTTGATTTTTAATGTTGTAAACTCTATAGGCAATAGAGTTGGAGGAATATCCAACAAAGATAGCAACATCCGAATTTTCAGCAAATTTTGCCAAATTGTCCTTTGTGTTAAGTATGGTACACCTGCTGCTAAAGGACCTGAGAAAGCCAATGAACGGTGGCCTCTTGTTCCATAGCTCATAAGGGGTCTTTCCATGTGGCTTAACAACAAGAACTCTGTTCTGCACATAGCATGCAGTGCTGACTGCCTCTATCCAGAATATTAGAGGCAGCTTTGAATCAGCTAACATGGTTCGAGCAGCCTCAATAAGTGTCCTATTTCTCCTCTCAGCAACACCATTTTGTTGAGGAGTTCTAGGAGCACTATACTATCTGGCAATCCCTTTTGAGTTACAAAATGAGTCAAGAACTTGATTTTTAAACTCAGTCCCTTGATCACTTCTAATAATCTTAACCTTGTGATTAATTTGATTTTCTATTTTAAGAATAAAAGATTTTAAGGTTTCAGTAGTTTCATCTTTAGTTCTTAAAAAGAATACCCATGTAAATCTAGTAAAATCATCAACGATCACAAGGCAGTATGATTTCCTTCCAATGCTCATTATACTTGTGGGACCAAATAGATCCATGTGCAATAAGTGTAATGGAGTGGTGATAGAGTTAACTATTTTGGATTTATGAGATGCTCTGTGTTGCTTTCCTTTCAGACATGCAACACGGTTATCTTTGCTGAGAAATTCCTTTTTAGGCATACCATGTACCAAGTTATTTTTAACCAATTTATTCATGGTTTTAAAGTTTACATGACACATTCGTTTATGCCATAAAGTTGACTCATCACCATTAGCTTTGGAAAGAAAGCATGATACTTCACCTAATGGGGAAGCATTGTTCATATCCAGCTTGTACATATCCCTTTTCCTGGGAGATCTAAGAAGCACCAATTCCTAAGGAATTGTCATCCCAGGTTTGAGGATAATGCACTCATGTTCTGTGAAAAGCATTTGGTGCTTTTGATCACAAAACTAAGAAACACTCAAAAGATTATGTTCAAGCTGCTTGACAAAGTTTACTTTGTCTATTCTTAACTTGCCGTTGGATACACTTCCTCTGCCAGAAATGTATCCTCCAGCCTCACCTTCAAATTGAACAGGACCTCCATCAAAATGTTGAAATTGTTGAATAAGAGATCTGTTCCCAGTCATGTGCCTGGAGCATCCACTATCTACAATCCATACATTGTCATTTTTGTCATGTGGATGTCCCTGCACATAAGGTGAAAAAGTTAGTTTTTATTGGAAACCCAAGCCTTGCTGGTCTTGGGTTTTTCCAATGATGAGGATTTAATTGAACCAAAATTTATGCATGGGGGTTCAATAGATGTTTGTGAAGAAGAGGTTTGGGCTGCAGCATCTTGTTTGATCTTCCAATCCATCCCTTGGTTGATCGATGTAGATGAGCTTGATGAAGCTTGTGCAGCATGGCATACTTCCGAGGCTTCTTTCTTCTCGGAAGAAGCTTTCCTCACCTTTTCTTCCAAAGCAGTCTTCTTTTCGGAAGGTTTCAAAGGAACTCTTTTGTTCTTTTGACTTTTCTTAGCCTTATATTCCGAAGCTATTTTTCCATCGGAAGAATGAGTTTCTTTCGAAAGCAACTTTGCTTCGGAAACAAGCTTTCCTTTTCTCTTCACTTGTACCATGTGATAGGGTCCAAATGTGAAACCTTCCTTGACTCCTTCTTTCTTAACATTATTTGCATAATGTGTGCTTGCAGGATTATAGTAACAATCTTTTGCCATATGGTTTTGCAGACCACACATTATGCATGCAATGTTAACCTTTGTGGGATGTGAAGACTGTTGTTTCTTGCTCTTTTTGTCTTCATCAACAGTCCTCTCCTTCAACTTCTGATCCTTCAGCAGGACAGGAGTGCTGGTATTACACTTCTTTCCAGGATCAAAGTTTCCAACCACCTGGAACCCGGCTGAAATGAACACACCTTTTTGTTTTGGGTCTATCTTTAGCTTGGATTCAGCCACTTTCTTGGTAGTTTTTCTGGCTGCGTTAGCCTTGTTTCTTCTGGCTTTGGTGGTTAGGGGTTGATCATCACTGGTGGGAATGGGTTGACTTACCTGATCCTTCCCTATGATGGTCTCCATAGTTGCATCACTCTTCAACTCATGAGGTGGTGGGTCAACAGTTGGAACCTCTTGCTCTTCGGTCCCATATCTTGGTTGTCTGATAGACTCATAAGAATATGGTGGAGCAATTTCATTGGTTCCCAACCCACCTTTGTTTTGATAACAAGTTTTTGAGTGGGACGTTGATGCAAGAATGGCTTGGAAGTTTTGCTTAGAGATAGCATGCTTCCTGGCTTATGCCTCAGCTGTGACTAGCTGGGCTTGAGCCTCGCTCAATTTGAAGATTAAATCTTTGATTTGAGTCCTATAGTTGGTATGTTCATGTTTTAAAAAGGACACAGTTTTCTCCAACTCTTCAATTTTCATTTTATAGTTAGATTCAGCCCTTTTAAAATCACTTTTAATGATATTCAAAGACTCAATATCAGATTTAATTTCCATATTGTAGTCCTGATACAATTTAACTTTAGCAATGCAAGCTGGAGTACAGAGGTGTTCATATACCTTGCTGTCATTAGTTCCAGCCATCAATGCTTGAGCAAGAGTCACATCTTGCACCATGAAGCTCCAGTCCACCTCTTGAGCAACAGCAGCTGTGTGTTGTTCAGTTGATTTCCCTGTGGCTTTAGGTGTGGAGGGATGTGTGGAGGCTTGAGAGGTTCCTGGATTGGATTTGGGAGCCTTGTATTCCCTTGCAAAGTGGGCACGTTGGTTGTAGTTGTAACATTTAGTCTTTGCCTTGTCAAACCCGAACTTGCTGTAAGTTGGGTTTTGGGAAAATTGCCTTCCAGTTCTCTTAAAGAAATTCTTTGCCCTGTAATTTAACAGAGCCATCAGTTGGACAATATCCATGTACTCAACATCATCTGGGCTGAAACATTCCAGATCATCAAAGCAAAACTGAAAATCACTGGAATGCCCATTTCCTGAGACAAAGGCACAGCTGTCCTGGAAAGGACTTGAATGAGCCTGTTGAGACCTTGGAGTCTCAAGAAAGGTAATGTATGGCCCAGAAGAACAGGATGGCTGCTGGGAGTAAGTCAGGTATGCTAAGGTTGGGGGGTTCTCGAGCCTTCAGCAACCATTAAAGTGTTGCTAGCAGGAAGGCTTGAGGGTCTGCTCACCTGGTGGCCTCTCTTGTTTTCCATCTCTACACGGTATCCATCAAGGATGCCATATAGTTCAGTCATCGTGAGAGAGTTTAAGTTCTCTGTCCTCTTGATAGAGACACAGTAGAAAGTGCACTCATTTAGAATTGCACTCATGAACTTTCTTAAGAGATCTCTCATCTCAAGAGTCACTCCCACAGACAGAAGTGATAAAATAAGATCCATATACCTGAAGTATTGCTGGCTAAGGGTCTCTCTAGCAATATAAGTGAAGTTTTCAAACTGTTGCTTCAGGGAATCTTTCGTGGAGTCATTAGAGCTAGCATACATCTGAGACAAAGCATCAAAGAATAGTCATTGCTTTTCTATCGATCTCTAGTCGCTTGTGGTCTTCATCAGAGTACTCTTCAACATCCTTCTCTATCCTAGCACCATTTCCAGCCGGTGCTGCAACCTTTGGCTTGTAAGGGCCATTGGTGATAGATTTCGACATAATGCTGTCTTGATACCTTATGAAACCTTCAATACGTCTGCTCCAAGATCTGAAGTTTTCAGGAGTGATGATGGGTGCTTTAGACATCGTCCCCATTTCACTTTCAGATGATTTTTGGTTGAGGTCCATTTTGAGTGAAGTGAAAGGATGAGTGAAGAAGAAGGTTGATTTGGATGGTAAGATCTCACAATCAAGAGCCTAAGAAGCTCTGATACCAATTGAAGGATCGGTTTTTGTCACTCAACACAAGTATTATCTCTCAAACTCACAAAGTCACTCGGTTAGATGAAGCTGAATCCCATAAGAGTTGATAGTAATATACTAAGTGAACAAAACACAAGAAGATGGTTTTTTCAAGATACTTGTATATATTACTTCTCAACTCCAAGTGTTACAAGACTCTTACAAGCATGTTTACAGAGTTACAATGAGAAACTATATATACTACTATCTACAGCCGGTTATACTTTGATACCAGCTGGAAACTTACAACTAAAGCAAATACTACATTGCTAAAGGTAAGGTGTCCTAGATAAAATACTATCTAAGATTTGGTAATCATGACATATCCATGACTTATCTTTTGTCACTAACTAAAGTTGGTAACTGTACTAACTGATAAGGAATGAATAGTGGAATAAAGTATGGTCAACTACATGGGCGTGGGAAAGCGCCAATGCAGTGTATCAGAGATTGCAGCGGATCTGTCAGAAGGACCATACTTATGTCCACTGGTTCATAGTAGGTTCTTCTGAAGGTTAACTGGCTTCGAAAGAACAAGTTCTTTCGAAGCCACTTATACTTCGGAAGAGTCTACTTCTTTTGAGGCTTGATGATCTTCAGGACTTTATACATCGGATCTCTTTGTCTTGAACTCTTCTAAGTGTTGAACTTCGGAAAAAGAAAGACTTTATCTTCGGAAGTTAGAGTTTCTCTTCGGAAGCTCTTTCAGCCTTGACCTTCGTAAGTTCTTCATCAGTTGCACCAAAAACGCTCTAAGTGTTTAATTTGGTTGCAGCAGCCTTACTTGACCCAACACAAACTCATTAAACAACAATAGTTATTGCATTGATAGTTTTTGCTTATTGTAAAAACATGTAATCCTATGCGGTTTCACTTATAAAGCCTTCTAAACACACTCCTGTGCTAATTTAAGCAAATCAAAGCGTAATGAACAATGAAATCAAACTAAACAATAACAAAAGGAAAGTTTGAATACACTATTAAAACTGAAACCAAAACGTATAAGGAGACCACATAAATGAAATTTTAACCAATCAACTTCGGCCAAACTCATACAAAACACTCAACCATCATCTTTAAACACTCTTGCATTTTAAATGCACATAAATGAATCAAAATGACAACTCTCGGTCCACATAATCATTTATTGTGCACCAGTATAACATTAACCGTTGTAAAGTACCGAAAACTATTCTTATTCGCTCAATATGAACTAATAATCGAGTCACAGTTGTCGAATTAAACGTAATTAGACGTTAAGGATAAAACTCAATTTGTGATCAATGAATAAAAACTCAAATAAAGGTAACACGACCAAGTGAATTAGATTTCCATGAATTTCCAACAAAATTATGTAGCAATATATTTGTGCATCAAAGTATTCGCGATAGTTTATAATGAATCATGGGAAATGAACTACGTATGCAAACTCATTAAATAACATAGTTATTGCATTGATAGTTTTTGCTTGTTGTAGAAACATGTAATCCTATGCGGTTTCACTTATGAAGCCTTCTAAACACTCTCCTGTGCTAATTTAAGCAAATCATAGCGTAATGATCAATGATATCACACTAAACAATAACAAAAGGAAAGTTTGAATACACTATTAAACCCGAAACCAAAACGTATAAGGAGACCACAGAAATCAACCTTTAATCGATCAACTTCTGCAAACTCAAACAAAACACTCAACCACCATCTTTAAACACTCTTGCATTTTAAAAGCACATGAATTAATCAAAATGACAACTCTCGGTCCACATAATCATTTATTGTTCACCAGTGGAACATTAACAGTTGTAAAGTACCGAAAACTACTCTTATTCGCTCAATATGAATTAATAATCAAGTCACAGTTGTCGATTGAACGTAATCAGACATTAAGGATAAAACTCAATTTGTGATCAATGAATAAAAACTCAAATCAAGGTAACACGACCAAGTGAATTAGATTTCCATGAATTTCCAACAAAATTATGTAACAATATATTTGTGCATCAAAGTATTCGTGAAAGTTTATAATGAATCATGAGAAATGAACTACGTATACAAACTCATTAAACAACGATAGTTATTGTATTGATAGTTTTTGCTTGTTGTGAAAACATGTAATCCTATGCGGTTTCACTTATTAAGTCTTCTAAACACACTATTGTGCTAATTTAAGCAAACCAAAGCGTAATGATCAATTAGATCACACTAAACAATGACAAAAGGACAGTTTGAATGCACTATTAAAACCGAAACAAAAACGGATAAGGAGAAAACAAAAATCAACCTTTAACCGATCAACTTCTTTCAAACTCATTCGAAACACTCAACCACCATCTTTAAACACTCTTGCATTTAAAATTCACATGAATGAATCAAAATGACAACTCTCGGTCCACATAATCATTTATTGTGCACCAGTGGAACATTAACAGTTGTAAAGTACCGAAAACTACTCTTATTCGCTCAATATGAACTAATAATCAAGTCACAGTTGTCGATTGAACGTAATCAGACGTTAAGGATAAAACTCAATTTGTGATCAATGAATAAAAACTCAAATCAAGGTAATACAACCAAGTGAATTACATTTCCATGAATTTCCAACAAAATTATGTAACAATATATTTGTGCATCAAAGTATTCGCGAAAGTTTACAATGAATCATGGGAAATGAACTACGTATACAAACTCATTAAACAACGATAATTATTGCATTGATAGTTTTTGCTTGTTGTAAAAACATGTAATCCTATGCGGTTTCACTTATTAAGTCTTCTAAACACACTACTGTGCTAATTTAAGCAAATCAAAGCATAATGATCAATAAAATCACACTAAACAATAACAAAAGGAAAGTTTGAATGCACTATTAAAACCGAAACCAAAACGTATAAGGAGACCACATAAATCAACCATTAACCGATCAACTTCTGCCAAACTCATACAAAGCACTCAACCACCATCTTTAAACACCCTTGCATTTAAAATGTACATGAATGAATCAAAATGACAACTCACGGTCGACATAATCATTTATTGTGCAGCAGTGGAACATTAACAGTTGTAAAGTACCGAAAACTACTCTTATTCGCTCAATATGAACCAATAATCAAGTCACAGTTTTCGATTGAACGTAATCATACGTTAAAGAAAAAACTCAATGTGTGATCAATGAATAAAAACTCAAATCAAAGTAACACGACCAAGTGAATTAGATTTCCATGAATTTCCAACAAAATTATGTAACAATATATTTGTGCATCAAAGTATTCGCGAAAGTTTATAATGAATCATGGGAAATGAACTACGTATAAAAACTCATTAAACAACGATAGTTATTGCATTTATAGTTTTTGTTTGTTGTAAAAACATGTAATCCTATGCGGTTTCACTTATTAAGTCTTCTAAACACACTACTGTGCTAATTTATGCAAACCAAAGCGTAATGATCAATTAGATCACACTAAACAATAACAAAAGGAAAGTTTGAATGCACTATTAAAACCGAAACAAAAACGTATAAGGAGACCACATAAATCAACCTTTAACAGATCAACTTCTGCCAAACTCATACAAAGCACTCAACCACCATCTTTAAACACTCTTGCATTTAAAATACACATGAATGAATCAAAATGACAACTCTCGGTCCACATAATCATTTATTGTGCACCAGTGGAACATTAACAGTTGTAAAGTACCAAAAACTACTCTTATTCGCTCAATATGAATTAATAATCAAGTCACAGTTGTCGATTGAACGTATTCAGACATTAAGGATAAAACTCAATTTGTGATCAATGAATAAAAACTCAAATCAAGGTAACACGACCAAGTGAATTAGATTTCCATGAATTTCCAACAAAATTATGTGACAATATATTTGTGCATCAAAGTATTCGCGAAAGTTTATAATGAATCATGGGAAATGAACTACGTATACAAACTCATTAAACAACGATAGTTATTGCATTGATAGTTTTTGCTTGTTGTGAAAACATGTAATCCTATGCGGTTTCACTTATTAAGTCTTCTAAACACACTACTGTGCTAATTTAAGCAAACCAAAGCGTAATGATCAATTAGATCACACTAAACAATGACAAAAGTAAAGTTTGAATGCACTATTAAAACCGAAACAAAAACGTATAAGGAGACCACATAAATCAACCTTTAACAGATCAACTTCTGCCAAACTCATACAAAGCACTCAGCCACCATCTTTAAATACTCTTGCATTTAAAATGCACATGAATGAATCGAAATGACAACTCTCGGTCAACATAATCATTTATTGTGCACCAGTGGAACATTAACAGTTGTAAACTACCGAAAACTGCTCTTATTCGCTCAATATGAACTAATAATCAAGTCACAGTTGTCGATTGAATGTAATCAGACGTTAAGGATAAAACTCAATTTGTGATCAATGAATAAAAACTCAAATCAAGGTAATACGGCCAAGTGAATTAGATTTCCATGAATTTCCAACAAAATTATGCAACAATATATTTGTGCATTCAAGTATTCGCGAAAGTTTACAATGAATCACGGGAAATGAACTACGTATACAAACTCATTAAACAACAATAGTTATTGCATTGATAGTTTTTGCTTTTTGTAAAAACATGTAATCCTATACGATTTCACCTATTAAGCCTTCTAAACACACTCCTGTGCTAATCTATGCAAATCAAAGTGTAATGATCAATAAAATCACACTAAACAATAACAAAAGGAAAGTTTGAATGCACTATTAAAACCAAAACAAAAACGTATAAGGAGAAAACAAAAATCAACCTTTAACCGATCAACTTCTGCCAAACTCATTCAAAACACTCAACCACCATCTTTAAACACTCTTGCATTTAAAATGCACATGAATGAATCAAAATGACAACTCTCGATCCACATAATCATTTATTGTGCACGAGTGGAACATTAACAGTTGTAAAGTACCGAAAACTACTCTTATTCGCTCAATATGAACTAATAATCAAGTCACAGTTGTCGATTGAACGTAATCAGACGTTAAGGATAAAACTCAATTTGTGATCAATGAATAAAAACTCAAATCAAGGTAATACAACCAAGTGAATTACATTTCCATGAATTTCCAACAAAATTATGTAACAATATATTTGTGCATCAAAGTATTCGCGAAAGTTTACAATGAATCATGGGAAATGAATTACGCATACAAACTCATTAAATAACATAGTTATTGCATTGATAGTTTTTGCTTGTTGTAAAAACATGTAATCCTATGCGGTTTCACTTATTAAGTCCTTTAAACACACTACTGTGCTAATTTAAGCAAATCAAAGCGTAATGATCAATAAAATCACACTAAACAATAACAAAAGGAAAGTTTGAATGCACTATTAAAACCGAAACCAAAACGTATAAGGAGACCACATAAATCAACCTTTAACCGATCAACTTCTGCCAAACTCATACAAAGCACTCAACCACCATCTTTAAACACTCTTGCATTTAAAATGTACATGAATGAATCAAAATGACAGCTCTCGGTCGACATAATCATTTATTGTGCAGCAGTGGAACATTAACAGTTGTAAAGTACCGAAAACTACTCTTATTCGCTCAATATGAACCAATAATCAAGTCACAGTTTTCGATTGAACGTAATCATACGTTAAAGAAAAAACTCAATGTGTGATCAATGAATAAAAACTCAAATCAAGGTAACACGACCAAATGAATTAGATTTCCTTGAATTTCCAACAAAATTATGTAACAATATATTTGTGCATCAAAGTATTCGCGAAAGTTTATAATGAATCATGGGAAATGAACTACGTATACAAACTCATAAAACAACGATAGTTATTGCATTGATAGTTTTTGCTTGTTGTAAAAACATGTAATCCTATGCGGTTTCACTTATTAAGTCTTCTAAACACACTACTGTGCTAATTTATGCAAACCAAAACGTAATGATCAATTAGATCACACTAAACAATAACAAAAGGAAAGTTTGAATGCACTATTAAAACCGAAACAAAAACGTATAAGGAGACCACATAAATCAACCTTTAACAGATCAACTTCTGCCAAACTCATACAAAGCACTTAACCACCATCTTTAAACACTCTTGCATTTAAAATGCACATGAATGAATCAAAATGACAACTCTCGGTCCACATAATCATTTATTGTACACCAGTGGAACATTAACAGTTGTAAAGTACCAAAAACTACTCTTATTCGCTCAATATGAACTAATAATCAAGTCACAGTTGTCGATTGAATGTAATCAGATGTTAAGGATAAAACTCAATTTTTGATCAATGAATAAAAACTCAAATCAAGGTAACACGGCCAAGTGAATTAGATTTCCATGAATTTCCAACAAAATTATGCAACAATATATTTGTGCGTTAAAGTATTCGCGAAAATTTACAATGAATCACGTGAAATGAACTACGTATACAAACTCATTAAACAACAATAGTTATTGCATTGATACTTTTTGCTTTTTGTAAAAACATGTAATCCTATGCGGTTTCACCTATTAAGCCTTCTAAACACACTCCTGTGCTAATCTAAGCAAATCAAAGTGTAATGATTAATAAAATCACAATAAACAATAACAAAAGAAAAGTTTGAATGCACTATTAAAACCGAAACAAAAACGTATAAGGAGAAAACAAAAATCAACCTTTAACAGATCAACTTCTGCCAAACTCATACAAAGCACTCAACCACCATCTTTAAACACTCTTGTATTTAAAATGCACATGAATGAATCAAAATGACAACTCTCGGTCCACATAATCTTTTATTGTGCACCAGTGGAACATTAACAGTTGTAAAGTACTGAAAACTACTCATTCGCTCAATATGAACTAATAATCAAGTCACAGTTGTCGATTGAACGTAATCAGTCGTTAAGGATAAAACTCAATTTGTGATCAATGAATAAAAACTCAAATCAAGGTAATACGACCAAGTGAATTACATTTCCATGAATTTCCAACAAAATTATGTAACAATATATTTGTGCATCAAAGTATTCGCGAAAATTTACAATGAATCATGGGAAATGAACTACATATACAAACTCATTAAACAACGATAGTTATTGCATTGATAGTTTTTGCTTGTTGTAAAAACATGTAATCCTATGCGGTTTCATTTATTAAGTCTTCTAAACACACTCCTGTGCTAATTTAAGCAAATCAAAGCGTAATGATCAATAAATCACACTAAACAATAACAAAAGGAAAGTTTGAATGCACTATTAAAATTGAAACAAAAACGTATAAGGAGACCACATAAATCAACCTTTAACAGATCAACTTCTGCCAAACTCATACAAAGCACTCTACCACCATCTTTAAACACTCTTGCATTTAAAATGCACATGAATGAATCAAAATAACAACTCTCGGTCCACATAATCATTTATTGTGCACGAGTGGAACATTAACAGTTGTACAGTACAGAAAACTACTCTTATTCGCTCAGTATGAACTAATAATCAAGTCACAGTTGTCGATTGAACGTAATCAGACGTTAAGGATAAAACTCAATTTGTGATCAATGAATAAAAACTCAAATCAAGGTAATACGGCCAAGTGAATTAGATTTCTATGAATTTCCAACAAAATTATGCAACAATATATTTGTGCATTAAAGTATTCGCGAAAGTATACAATGAATCATGGGAAATGAACAACGTATACAAACTCATTAAACAACAATAGTTATTGCGTTGATAGTTTTTGCTTTTTGTAAAAACATGTAATCATATGCGGTTTCACTTATTAAGCCTTCTAAACACACTCCTGTGCTAATCTAAGCAAATCAAAGCGTAATGATCAATCAAATCACACTAAACAATAACAAAAGGAAAGTTTGAATGCACTATTAAAACCGAAACAAAAACGTATAAGGAGAACACAAAAATCAACCTTTAACCGATCAACTTCTGCCAAACTCATTCAAAACACTCAACCACCATCTTTAAACTCTCTTGCATTTTAAATGCACATGAAGGAATCAAAATGACACCTCTCGGTCCACATAATCAATTATTATGCACCAGTGGAACATGAACAGTTGTAAAGTACCAAAAACTACTCTTATTTGCTCATTATAAACCAATAATCAAGTCATAGTTTTCGACTAAACGTAATCAGATGTTAAAGAAAAAACTCAATATGTGATCAATGAATAAAAACTCAAATCAAGGTAACACGACCAAGTGAATTAGATTTCCATAAATTTCCAACAAAATTATGTAACAATATATTTGTGTATCAAAGTATTTGCGAAAGTTTACAATGAATCATGGGAAATGAACTACGTATACAAACTCATTAAACAACGATAGTTATTGCATTGATAGTTTTTGCTTGTTGTAGAAACATGTAATCCTATGCGGTTTCACTTATGAAGCCTTCTAAACACTCTCCTGTGCTAATTTAAGCAAATCATAGCGTAATGATCAATGATATCACACTAAACAATAACAAAAAGAAAGTTTGAATACACTATTAAACCCGAAACCAAAACGTATAAGGAGACCACAGAAATCAACCTTTAACCGATCAACTTCTGCCAAACTCATACAAAACACTCAACCACCATCTTTAAACACTCTTGCATTTTAAAAGCACATGAATGAATCAAAATGACAACTCTCGGTCCACATAATCATTTATTGTGCACTAGTGTAACATTAACCGTTGTAAAGTACCGAAAACTACTCTTATTCGCTCAATATGAACTAATAATCAAGTCACAGTTGTCGAATTAAACGTAATCAGACGTTAAGGATAAAACTCAATTTGTGATCAATAAATAAAAACTCAAATCAAGGTAACACGACCAAGTGAATTAGATATTCATGAATTTCCAACAAAATTATGTAACAATATATTTGTGCATCAAAGTATTCGCGAAAGTTTATAATGAATCATGGGAAATGAACTACGTATACATACTCATTAAACAACGATAGTTATTGCATTGAGAGTTTTTGCTTGTTGCAAAAACATGTAATCCTATGCGGTTTCACTTAATAAGTGTACTAAACACACTACTGTGCTAATTTAAGTAAATCAAAGCGTAAAGATCAATTAAATCACGCTAAACAATAACAAAAGTAAAGTTTGAATGCACTATTAAAACCGAAACAAAAACGTATAAGGAGGCCACATAAATCAACCTTTAACAGATCAACTTCTGCCAAACTCATACAAAGCACTCAACCACCATCTTTAAACACTCTTTCATTTAAAATGCACATGAATGAATCAAAATGACAACTCTCGGTCCACATAATCATTTATTGTGCACCAGTGTAACATTAACAGTTGTAAAGTACCGAAAACTACTCTTTTTCGCTCAATATGAACTAATAATCAAGTCACAGTTGTCGATTGAACGTAATCAGACGTTAAGGATAAAACTCAATTTGTGATCAATGAATAAAAACTCAAATCAAGGTAATACGACCAAGTGAATTACATTTCCATGAATTTCCAACAAAATTATGTGACAATATATTTGTGCATCAAAGTATTCACGAAAGTTTACAATGAATCATGGGAAATGAACTACGTATATAAACTCATTAAACAACGATAGTTATTGCATTGATAGTTTTTGCTTGTTGTAAAAACATGTAATCCTATGCGGTTTCACTTATAAAGCCTTCTAAACACACTCCTGTGCTAATTTAAGCAAATCAAAGAGTAATGATCAATAAATCACACTAAACAATAACAAAAGGAAAGTTTGAATGCACTACTAAAATTGAAACAAAAACGTATAAGGAGACCACATAAATCAACCTTTAACAGATCAACTTCTGCCAAACTCATACAAAGCACTCAACCACCATCTTTAAACACTCTTGCATTTATAATGTATATGAATGAATCAAAATGACAACTCTCGGTCCACATAATCATTTATTGTGCATCAGTGGAACATTAACCGTTGTAAAGTACTGAAATCTACTCTTATTCACTCAATATGTACTAATAATCAAGTCACAGTTGTCGATTGAACGCAATCAGACGTTAAGAATAAAACTCAATTTGTGATCAATGAATAAAAACTCAAATCAAGGTAAGACGACCAAGTGAATTACATTTCCATGAATTTCCAACAAAATTATGTAATAATATATTTGTGCATCAAAGTATTCGCGAAAGTTTATAATGAATCATGGGAAATGAACTACGTATAAAAACTCATTAAACAACGATAGTTATTGCATTTATAGTTTTTGTTTGTTGTAAAAACATGTAATCCTATGCGGTTTCACTTATTAAGTCTTCTAAACACACTACTGTGCTAATTTATGCAAACCAAAGCGTAATGATCAATTAGATCACACTAAACAATAACAAAAGGAAAGTTTGAATGCACTATTAAAACCGAAACAAAAACGTATAAGGAGACCACATAAATCAACCTTTAACAGATCAACTTCTGCCAAACTCATACAAAGCACTCAACCACCATCTTTAAACACTCTTGCATTTAAAATACACATGAATGAATCAAAATGACAACTCTCGGTCCACATAATCATTTATTGTGCACCAGTGGAACATTAACAGTTGTAAAGTACCAAAAACTACTCTTATTCGCTCAATATGAATTAATAATCAAGTCACAGTTGTCGATTGAACGTATTCAGACATTAAGGATAAAACTCAATTTGTGATCAATGAATAAAAACTCAAATCAAGGTAACACGACCAAGTGAATTAGATTTCCATGAATTTCCAACAAAATTATGTGACAATATATTTGTGCATCAAAGTATTCGCGAAAGTTTATATTGAATCATGGGAAATGAACTACGTATACAAACTCATTAAACAACGATAGTTATTGCATTGATAGTTTTTGCTTGTTGTGAAAACATGTAATCCTATGCGGTTTCACTTATTAAGTCTTCTAAACACACTACTGTGCTAATTTAAGCAAACCAAAGCGTAATGATCAATTAGATCACACTAAACAATGACAAAAGTAAAGTTTGAATGCACTATTAAAACCGAAACAAAAACGTATAAGGAGACCACATAAATCAACCTTTAACAGATCAACTTCTGCCAAACTCATACAAAGCACTCAACCACCATCTTTAAATACTCTTGCATTTAAAATGCACATGAATGAATCGAAATGACAACTCTCGGTCAACATAATCATTTATTGTGCACCAGTGGAACATTAACAGTTGTAAACTACCAAAAACTGCTCTTATTCGCTCAATATGAACTAATAATCAAGTCACAGTTGTCGATTGAATGTAATCAGACGTTAAGGATAAAACTCAATTTGTGATCAATGAATAAAAACTCAAATCAAGGTAATACGGCCAAGTGAATTAGATTTCCATGAATTTCCAACAAAATTATGCAACAATATATTTGTGCATTCAAGTATTCGCGAAAGTTTACAATGAATCACGGGAAATGAACTACGTATACAAACTCATTAAACAACAATAGTTATTGCGTTGATAGTTTTTGCTTTTTGTAAAAACATGTAATCATATGCGGTTTCACTTATTAAGCCTTCTAAACACACTCCTGTGCTAATCTAAGCAAATCAAAGCGTAATGATCAATCAAATCACACTAAACAATAACAAAAGGAAAGTTTGAATGCACTATTAAAACCGAAACAAAAACGTATAAGGAGAACACAAAAATCAACCTTTAACCGATCAACTTCTGCCAAACTCATTCAAAACACTCAACCACCATCTTTAAACTCTCTTGCATTTTAAATGCACATGAAGCAATCAAAATGACACCTCTCGGTCCACATAATCAATTATTGTGCACTAGTGGAACATGAACAGTTGTAAAGTATCAAAAACTACTCTTATTTGCTCATTATAAACCAATAATCAAGTCATAGTTTTCGACTAAACGTAATCAGATGTTAAAGAAAAAACTCAATATGTGATCAATGAATAAAAACTCAAATCAAGGTAACACGACCAAGTGAATTAGATTTCCATAAATTTCCAACAAAATTATGTAACAATATATTTGTGTATCAAAGTATTTGCGAAAGTTTACAATGAATCATGGGAAATGAACTACGTATACAAACTCATTATACAACGATAGTTATTGCATTGATAGTTTTTGCTTGTTGTAGAAACATGTAATCCTATGCGGTTTCACTTATGAAGCCTTCTAAACACTCTCCTGTGCTAATTTAAGCAAATCAAAGCGTAATGATCAATGATATCACACTAAACAATAACAAAAAGAAAGTTTGAATACACTATTAAACCCGAAACCAAAACGTATAAGGAGACCACAGAAATCAACCTTTAATCGATCAACTTCTGCCAAACTCATACAAAACACTCAACCACCATCTTTAAACACTCTTGCATTTTAAAAGCACATGAATGAATCAAAATGACAACTCTCGGTCCACATAATCATTTATTGTGCACTAGTGTAACATTAACCGTTGTAAAGTACCGAAAACTACTCTTATTCGCTCAATATGAACTAATAATCAAGTCACAGTTGTCGAATTAAACGTAATCAGACGTTAAGGATAAAACTCAATTTGTGATCAATAAATAAAAACTCAAATCAAGGTAACACGACCAAGTGAATTAGATATTCATGAATTTCCAACAAAATTATGTAACAATATATTTGTGCATCAAAGTATTCGTGAAAGTTTATAATGAATCATGGGAAATGAACTACGTATACATACTCATTAAACAACGATAGTTATTGCATTGATAGTTTTTGCTTGTTGCAAAAACATGTAATCCTATGCGGTTTCACTTAATAAGTGTACTAAACACACTACTGTGCTAATTTAAGTAAATCAAAGCGTAAAGATCAATTAAATCACGCTAAACAATAACAAAAGTAAAGTTTGAATGCACTATTAAAACCGAAACAAAAACGTATAAGGAGGCCACATAAATCAACCTTTAACAGATCAACTTCTGCCAAACTCATACAAAGCACTCAACCACCATCTTTAAACACTCTTTCATTTAAAATGCACATGAATGAATCAAAATGACAACTCTCGGTCCACATAATCATTTATTGTGCACCAGTGTAACATTAACAGTTGTAAAGTACCGAAAACTACTCTTTTTCGCTCAATATGAACTAATAATCAAGTCACAGTTGTCGATTGAACGTAATCAGACGTTAAGGATAAAACTCAATTTGTGATCAATGAATAAAAACTCAAATCAAGGTAATACGACCAAGTGAATTACATTTCCATGAATTTCCAACAAAATTATGTGACAATATATTTGTGCATCAAAGTATTCACGAAAGTTTACAATGAATCATGGGAAATGAACTACGTATAAACTCATTAAACAACGATAGTTATTGCATTGATAGTTTTTGCTTGTTGTAAAAACATGTAATCCTATGCGGTTTCACTTATAAAGCCTTCTAAACACACTCCTGTGCTAATTTAAGCAAATCAAAGAGTAATGATCAATAAATCACACTAAACAATAACAAAAGGAAAGTTTGAATGCACTACTAAAATTGAAACAAAAACGTATAAGGAGACCACATAAATCAACCTTTAACGGATCAACTTCTGCCAAACTCATACAAAGCACTCAACCACCATCTTTAAACACTCTTGCATTTATAATGTATATGAATGAATCAAAATGACAACTCTCGGTCCACATAATCATTTATTGTGCATAAGTGGAACATTAACCGTTGTAAAGTACCGAAATCTACTCTTATTCACTCAATATGTACTAATAATCAAGTCACAGTTGTCGATTAACGCAATCAGACGTTAAGAATAAAACTCAATTTGTGATCAATGAATAAAAACTCAAATCAAGGTAAGACGACCAAGTGAATTACATTTCCATGAATTTCCAACAAAATTATGTAACAATATATTTGTGCATCAAAGTATTCGCGAAAGTTTATAATGAATCATGGGAAATGAACTACGTATAAAAACTCATTAAACAACGATAGTTATTGCATTTATAGTTTTTGTTTGTTGTAAAAACATGTAATCCTATGCGGTTTCACTTATTAAGTCTTCTAAACACACTACTGTGCTAATTTATGCAAACCAAAGCGTAATGATCAATTAGATCACACTAAACAATAACAAAAGGAAAGTTTGAATGCACTATTAAAACCGAAACAAAAACGTATAAGGAGACCACATAAATCAACCTTTAACAGATCAACTTCTGCCAAACTCATACAAAGCACTCAACCACCATCTTTAAACACTCTTGCATTTAAAATACACATGAATGAATCAAAATGACAACTCTCGGTCCACATAATCATTTATTGTGCACCAGTGGAACATTAACAGTTGTAAAGTACCAAAAACTACTCTTATTCGCTCAATATGAATTAATAATCAAGTCACAGTTGTCGATTGAACGTATTCAGACATTAAGGATAAAACTCAATTTGTGATCAATGAATAAAAACTCAAATCAAGGTAACACGACCAAGTGAATTAGATTTCCATGAATTTCCAACAAAATTATGTGACAATATATTTGTGCATCAAAGTATTCGCGAAAGTTTATAATGAATCATGGGAAATGAACTACGTATACAAACTCATTAAACAACGATAGTTATTGCATTGATAGTTTTTGCTTGTTGTGAAAACATGTAATCCTATGCGGTTTCACTTATTAAGTCTTCTAAACACACTACTGTGCTAATTTAAGCAAACCAAAGCGTAATGATCAATTAGATCACACTAAACAATGACAAAAGTAAAGTTTGAATGCACTATTAAAACCGAAACAAAAACGTATAAGGAGACCACATAAATCAACCTTTAACAGATCAACTTCTGCCAAACTCATACAAAGCACTCAACCACCATCTTTAAATACTCTTGCATTTAAATGCACATGAATGAATCGAAATGACAACTCTCGGTCAACATAATCATTTATTGTGCACCAGTGGAACATTAACAGTTGTAAACTACCGAAAACTGCTCTTATTCGCTCAATATGAACTAATAATCAAGTCACAGTTGTCGATTGAATGTAATCAGACGTTAAGGATAAAACTCAATTTGTGATCAATGAATAAAAACTCAAATCAAGGTAATACGGCCAAGTGAATTAGATTTCCATGAATTTCCAACAAAATTATGCAACAATATATTTGTGCATTCAAGTATTCGCGAAAGTTTACAATGAATCACGGGAAATGAACTACGTATACAAACTCATTAAACAACAATAGTTATTGCATTGATAGTTTTTGCTTTTTGTAAAAACATGTAATCCTATGCGATTTCACCTATTAAGCCTTCTAAACACACTCCTGTGCTAATCTATGCAAATCAAAGTGTAATGATCAATAAAATCACACTAAACAATAACAAAAGGAAAGTTTGAATGCACTATTAAAACCGAAACAAAAACGTATAAGGAGAAAACAAAAATCAACCTTTAACAGATCAACTTCTGCCAAACTAATTCAAAACACTCAACCACCATCTTTAAACACTCTTGCATTTAAAATGCACATGAATGAATCAAAATGACAACTCTCGGTCCACATAATCATTTATTGTTCACCAGTGGAACATTAACAGTTGTAAAGTACCGAAAACTACTCTTATTCGCTCAATATGAACTAATAATCAAGTCACAGTTGTCAATTGAACGTAATCAGACGTTAAGGATAAAACTCAATTTGTGATCAATGAATAAAAACTCAAATCAAGGTAATACGACCAAGTGAATTACATTTCCATGAATTTCCAACAAAATTATGTAACAATATATTTGTGCATCAAAGTATTCGCGAAAGTTTACAATGAATCATGGGAAATGAATTACGTATACAAACTCATTAAATAACATAGTTATTGCATTGATAGTTTTTGCTTGTTGTAAAAACATGTAATCCTATGCGGTTTCACTTATTAAGTCCTTTAAACACACTACTGTGCTAATTTAAGCAAATCAAAGCGTAATGATCAATAAAATCACACTAAACAATAACAAAAGGAAAGTTTGAATGCACTATTAAAACCGAAACCAAAACGTATAAGGAGACCATATAAATCAACCTTTAACCAATCAACTTCTGCCAAACTCATACAAAGCACTCAACCACCATCTTTAAACACTCTTGCATTTTAAATGCACATGAATGAATCAAAATGACAACTCTCGGTCCGCATAATCATTTATAGTGCACCAGTGGAACATTAACAGTTGTAAAGTACCGATAACTACTCTTATTCGCTCAATATGAACCAATAATCAAGTCGCAGTTTTCGATTAAACGTAATCAGACGTTAAAGAAAAAACTCAATGTGTGATCAATGAATAAAAACTCAAATCAAGGTAACACGACCAAGTGAATTAAATTTCCATAAATTTCCAACAAAATTATGTAACAATATATTTGTGTATCAAAGTATTCGCGAAAGTTTACAATGAATCATGGGAAATGAACTACGTATACAAACTCATTAAACAACGATAGTTATTGCATTGATAGTTTTTGCTTGTTGTAAAAACATGTAATCCTATGCGGTTTCACTTATTAAGTCTTCTAAACACACTACTGTGCTAATTTATGCAAACCAAAACGTAATGATCAATTAGATCACACTAAAAAATAACAAAAGGAAAGTTTGAATGCACTATTAAAACCGAAACAAAAACGTATAAGGAGACCACATAAATCAACCTTTAACAGATCAACTTCTGCCAAACTCATACAAAGCACTCAACCACCATCTTTAAACACTCTTGCATTTAAAATGCACATGAATGAATCAAAATGACAACTCTCGGTCCACATAATCATTTATTGTGCACCAGTGGAACATTAACAGTTGTAAAGTACCAAAAACTACTCTTATTCGCTCAATATGAACTAATAATCAAGTCACAGTTGTCGATTGAATGTAATCAGATGTTAAGGATAAAACTCAATTTGTGATCAATGAATAAAAACTCAAATCAAGGTAACACGGCCAAGTGAATTAGATTTCCATGAATTTCCAACAAAATTATGCAACAATATATTTGTGCGTAAAGTATTCGCGAAATTTACAATGAATCACGTGAAATGAACTACGTATACAAACTCATTAAACAACAATAGTTATTGCATTGATACTTTTTGCTTTTTGTAAAAACATGTAATCCTATGCGGTTTCACTTATTAAGCCTTCTAAACACACTCCTGTGCTAATTTAAGCAAATCAAAGTGTAATGATTAATAAATCACAATAAACAATAACAAAAGAAAAGTTTGAATGCACTATTAAAACCGAAACAAAAACGTATAAGGAAAACAAAAATCAACCTTTAACAGATCAACTTCTGCCAAACTCATACAAAGCACTCAACCACCATCTTTAAACACTCTTGTATTTAAAATGCACATGAATGAATCAAAATGACAACTCTCGGTCCACATAATCATTTATTGTGCACCAGTGGAACATTAACAGTTGTAAAGTACTGAAAACTACTCTTATTCGCTCAATATGAACTAATAATCAAGTCACAGTTGTCGATTGAACGTAATCAGACGTTAAGGATAAAACTCAATTTGTGATCAATGAATAAAAACTCAAATCAAGGTAATACGACCAAGTGAATTACATTTCCATGAATTTCCAACAAAATTATGTAACAATATATTTGTGCATCAAAGTATTCGCGAAAATTTACAATGAATCATGGGAAATGAACTACGTATACAAACTCATTAAACAACGATAGTTATTGCATTGATAGTTTTTGCTTGTTGTAAAAACATGTAATCCTATGCGGTTTCACTTATTAAGTCTTCTAAACACACTCCTGTGCTAATTTAAGCAAATCAAAGCGTAATGATCAATAAATCACACTAAACAATAACAAAAGGAAAGTTTGAATGCACTATTAAAATTGAAACAAAAACGTATAAGGAGACCACATAAATCAACCTTTAACAGATCAACTTCTGCCAAACTCATACAAAGCACTCTACCACCATCTTTAAACACTCTTGCATTTAAAATGCACATGAATGAATCAAAATAACAACTCTCGGTCCACATAATCATTTATTGTGCACGAGTGGAACATTAACAGTTGTACAGTACCGAAAACTACTCTTATTCGCTCAATATGAACTAATAATCAAGTCACAGTTGTCGATTGAACGTAATCAGACGTTAAGGATAAAACTCAATTTGTGATCAATGAATAAAAACTCAAATCAAGGTAACACGGCCAAGTGAATTAGATTTCCATGAATTTCCAACAAAATTATGCAACAATATATTTGTGCATTAAAGTATTCGCGAAAGTTTACAATGAATCATGGGAAATGAACAACGTATACAAACTCATTAAACAACAATAGTTATTGCGTTGATAGTTTTTGCTTTTTGTAAAAACATGTAATCCTATGCGGTTTCACTTATTAAGCCTTCTAAACACACTCCTGTGCTAATCTAAGCAAATCAAAGCGTAATGATCAATAAAATCACACTAAACAATAACAAAAGGAAAGTTTGAATGCACTATTAAAACCGAAACAAAAACGTATAAGGAGAACACAAAAATCAACCTTTAACCGATCAACTTCTGCCAAACTCATTCAAAACACTCAACCACCATCTTTAAACACTCTTGCATTTTAAATGCACATGAAGAAATCAAAATGACACCTCTCGGTCCACATAATCAATTATTGTGCACCACTGGAACATGAACAGTTGTAAAGTACCAAAAACTACTCTTATTTGCTCAATATAAACCAATAATCAAGTCCCAGTTTTCGATTAAACGTAATCAGATGTTAAAGAAAAAACTCAATGTGTGATCAATGAATAAAAACTCAAATCAAGGTAACACGACCAAGTGAATTAGATTTCCATAAATTTCCAACAAAATTATGTAACAATATATTTGTCTATCAAAGTATTCGCAAAAAATTACAATGAATCATGGGAAATGAACTACGTATACAAACTCATTAAACAACGATAGTTATTGCATTGATAGTTTTTGCTTGTTGTAGAAACATGTAATCCTATGTGGGTTCACTTATGAAGCCTTCTAAACACTCTCCTGTGCTAATTTAAGCAAATCATAGCGTAATGATCAGTGATATCACACTAAACAATAACAAAAAGAAAGTTTGAATACACTATTAAACCCGAAAAAAACGTATAAGGAGACACACAGAAATCAACCTTTAATCGATCAACTTCTGCCAAACTCATACAAAACACTCAACCACCATCTTTAAACACTCTTGCATTTTAAAAGCACATGAATGAATCAAAATGACAACTCTCGGTCCACATAATCATTTATTGTGCACTAGTGTAACATTACCGTTGTAAAGTACCGAAAACTACTCTTATTCGCTCAATATGAACTAATAATCAAGTCACAGTTGTCGAATTAACGTAATCAGACGTTAAGGATAACTCAATTTGTGATCAATGAATAAAAACTCAAATCAAGGTAACACGACCAAGTGAATTAGATATTCATGAATTTCCAACAAAATTATGTAACAATATATTTGTGCATCAAAGTTTCGCGAAAGTTTATAATGAATCATGGGAAATGAACTACGTATACAAACTCATTAAACAACGATAGTTATTGCATTGATAGTTTTTGCTTGTTGCAAAAACATGTAATCCTATGCGGTTTCACTTAATAAGTTTCTAAACACACTACTGTGCTAATTTAAGCAAATCAAAGCGTAAGATCAATTAAATCACGCTAAACAATAACAAAAGTAAAGTTTGAATGCACTATTAAAACCGAAACAAAAACGTATAGGAGCCACATAAATCAACCTTTAACATTCAACTTCTGCCAAACTCATACAAAGCACTCAACCACCATCTTTAAACACTCTTTCATTTAAAATGCACTGATGAATCAAAATGACAACTCTCTCGTCCACATAATCATTTATTTTGCACCAGTGTAACATTAACAGTTGTAAAGTACCGAAAACTACTCTTTTTCGCTCAATCAATGAACTAATAATCAAGTCACAGTTGTCGATTGAACGTAATCAGACGTTAAGGATAAAACTCAATTGTGATCAATGAATAAAAATCAAATCAAGGTAATACGACCAGTGAATTACATTTCCATGAATTTCCAACAAAATTATGTGACAATATATTTGTGCATCAAGTATTCACGAAAGTTTACAATGAATCATGGAAATGAACTACTATATAAACTCATTAAACAACGATAGTTATTGCATTGATAGTTTTTGCTTGTTGTAAAACATGTAATCCTATGCGGTTTCACTTATAAAGCCTTCTAAACACACTCCTGTGCTAATTTAAGCAAATCAAAGAGTAATGATCAATAAATCACACTAAACAATAACAAAGGAAAGTTTGAATGCACTACTAAAATTGAAACAAAACGTATAAGGAGACCACATAAATCAACCTTTAACAGCATCAACTTCTGCCAAACTCATACAAAGCACTCAACCACCATCTTTAAACAACCTCTTGCATTTATAATGTATATGTGAATCAAATGACAACTCTCGGTCCACATAATCATTTATTGTGCATCATTGGAACATTACCGTTGTAAAGTACTGAAATCTACTCTTATTCACTCAATATGTACTAATAATCAAGTCACAGTTGTCGATTGAACGCAATCAGACGTTAAGAATAAAACTCAATTTGTGATCAATGAATAAAAACTCAAATCAAGGTAAGACGACCAAGTGAATTACATTTCCATGAATTTCCAACAAAATTATGTAACAATATATTTGTGCATCAAAGTATTCGCGAAAGTTTACAATGAATCATGGGAAATGAACTACGTATACAAACTCATTAAACAATGATAGTTATTGCATTGATAGTTTTTGCTTGTTGTAAAAACATGTAATCCTATGCGGTTTCACTTATTAAGTCTTCTAAACACACTCCTGTGCTAATTTAAGCAAATCAAAGAGTAATGATCAATAAATCACACTAAACAATAACAAAAGCAAAGTTTGAATGCACTATTAAAACCGAAACAAAAACGTATAAGGAGAACACAAAAATCAACCTTTAACCGATCAACTTCTGCCAA
>CM046471.1:12983076-13150096 GCA_025506415.1 Flaveria robusta | reverse complement strand
GTGATTTTATTGATCATTACGATTTGATTTACTTAAATTAGCACAAGAGTGTGTTTAGAAGGCCTAATAAGTGAAACCGCATAGGATTACATGTTTTTACAACATGCAAAAACTATCAATGCAATAACTATCGTTGTTTAATGAGTTTGTATACGTAGTTCATTTCCCATGATTCATTGTAAACTTTCGCGAATACTTTGATGCACAAATATATTGTTTCATAATTTTGTTGGAAATTCTTGAAAATCTAATTCACTTGGTCCTGTGACCTTGATTTGATTTTTTATTCATTGATCACAAATTGAGTTTTATCCTTAACGTCTGATTACGTTCAATCGACAACTGTGACTTGATTATAAGTTCATATTGAGCGAATAAGAGTAGTTTTCTGTGCTTTAAAACGGTTAATGTTACATTGGTGCACAATAAATGATTATGTGGACCGAGAGTTGTCAATTTGATTCATTCATGTGCTTTTAAAATGCAAGAGTGTTTAAAGACGGTGGTTGAGTGTTTTGTATGAGTTTGGCAGAAGTTGATCGGTTAAATGTTGATTTATGTGGTCTCCTTTTACGTTTTTGTTTCGGTTTTAATAGTGCATTCAAACTTTTCTTTTGTTATTGTTTAGTGTGATTTTATTGATCACTACGCTTTGATTTGCTTAAATTGGCACAGGAGTGTGTTTAGAAGGCTTAGTAAGTGAAACCGCATAGGATTACTTGTTTTTACAACATGCAAAAACTATCAATGCAATAACTATCGTTGTTTAATGTGTTTGTATACGTAGTCATTTCCATGATTCATTGTAACTTCGCGAATACTTTGAGACATATATATTGTTACATAATTTTGTTGGAAATATGGAAATCTATTCACTTGGTCCTGTGATCTTGATTGATTTTTTAGTCATTGATCACAAATTGAGTTTTATCCTTAACGTCTGATTACGTTCAATCGACAACTGTGACTTGATATAAGTTCATATTGAGCGAATAAGAGTAGTTTCGGCACTTTAAAACGGTTAATGTTACATTGGTGCACAATAAATGATTATCTGGACCGAGAGTTGTCATTTTGATTCATTCATGTGCTTTTAAAATGCAAGAGTGTTTATAGATTGTGGTTGAGTGTTTTGTATGAGTTTGGCAGAAGTTGATCGGTTAAAGGTTGATTTATGTGGTCTCCTTTTACGTTTTTGTTTTGGTTTTAATAGTGCATTCAAACTTTCCTTCTGTTATTATTTAGTGTGATTTTATTGATTATTACGCTTTGATTTGCTTAAATTAGCACAGGAGTGTGTTTAAAAGGCTTAATAAGTGAAACCGCATAGGATTACAAGTTTTTACAACATACAAAAACTATCAATGCAATAACTAACGTTGTTTTATGAGTTTTTATACGTAGTTCATTTCCCATGATTTATTGCAAAGTTTCGCAAATATTTTGATGCACAAATATATTGTTACATAATTTTGTTCGAAAATCATGGAAATCAAATTCACTTGGTCCTTTGACCTTGATTAGAGTTTTTATTCATTGATCACAAATTGAGTTTTATCCTTAACGTCTGATTACGTTCAATCGACAACTCTGACTTGATTATTAGTTCATATTGAGTGAATAAGAGTAGATTTCGTTACTTTACAAAGGTTAATGTTCCACTGGTGCACAATAAATGATTATGTGGACCGAGTGTTGTCATTTTGATTCATTCATGTGTATTTTAAATGCAAGAGTGTTTAATGAAGGTGGTTGAGTGCTTTGTATGAGTTTGGCAGGAGTTGATCAGTTAAAGGTTGATTTATGTGGTCTCCTTTTACGTTTTTGTTTTGGTTTTAATAGTGCATTCAAACTTTCCTTTTGTTATTGTTTAGTGTGATTTTATTGATCACTACGCTTTGATTTGCTTAAATTAGCACAGGAGTGTGTTTAGAAGGCTTAGTAAGTGAAACCGCATAGGATTACATGTTTTTACAACATGCAAAAACTATCAATGCAATAACTATCGTTGTTTAATGAGTTTGCATACGTAGTTCATTTCCCAAGATTCATTGTAAACTTTCGCGAATACTTTGATACACAAATATATTGTTACAAAATTTTGTTGGAAATTCATGGAAATCTAATTCACTTGGTCCTGTGACCTTGATTTGAGTTTTTACTCATTGATCTCAAATTGAGTTTTATCCTTAACGTCTGATTACGTTCAATCGACAACTCTGACTTGATTATTAGTTCATATTGAGTGAATAAGAGTAGATTTCGGCACTTTACAACGGTTAATGTTTCACTAGTGCACAATAAATGATTATGTGGACCGAGAGTTGTCATTTTGATTCACACATGTGCATTTTAAATGCAAGAGTGTTTAAAGATGGTGGTTGAGTGCTTTGTATGAGTTTGGCAGAAGTTGATCGGTTAAAGGTTGATTTATGTGGTCTCCTTATTCGTTTTTGTTTCAGTTTTAAAAGTGCATTCAAACTTCTTTTGTTTGTTGTTTAGTGTTTTTTATTGATCATTACGATTTGATTTACTTAAATTAGCACAGGAGTGTGTTTAGAAGGCTTAATAAGTGAAACCGCATAGGATTACATGTTTTTACAACATGCAAAAACTGTCAATGCAATAACTATCGTTGTTTAATGAGTTTGTATACGTAGTTCATTTCCCATGATTCATTGTAAACTTTCGCGAATACTTTGATGCACAAATATATATTGTTACATAATTTTGTTGGAAATTCTTGAAAATCTAATTCACTTGGTCCTGTGACCTTGATTTGATTTTTTATTCATTGATCACAAATTGAGTTTTATTCTTAACGTCTGATTACGTTCAATCGACAACTGTGACTTGATTATAAGTTCATATTGAGCGAATAAGAGTAGTTTTCTGTACTTTAAAACGGTTATTGTTACATTGGTGCACAATAATTTATTATGTGGACCGGGAGTTGTCAATTTGATTCATTCATGTGCTTTTAAAATGCTAGAGTGTTTAAAGATGATGGTTGAGTGTTTTGTATGAGTTTGGCAGAAGTTGATCGGTTAAAGGTTGATTTATGTGGTCTCCTTTTACGTTTTTGTTTCGGTTTTAATAGTGCATTCAAACTTTCCTTTTGTTATTGTTTAGTGTGATTTTATTGATCACTACGCTTTGATTTGCTTAAATTAGCACAGGAGTGTGTTTAGAAGGCTTGGTAAGTGAAACCGCATAGGATTACATGTTTTTACAACATGCAAAAACTATCAATGCAATAACTATCGTTGTTTAATGAGTTTGTATACGTAGTTCATTTCCCATGATTCATTGTAAACTTTCGCGAATACTTGATACACAATATATTGTTACAAATTTTGTTGGAAATTCATGGAAATCCAATTCACTTGGTCCCTGTGACCTTGATTTGAGTTTTTACTCATTGATCTCAAATTGAGTTTATCCTTAACGTCTGATTACGTTCAATCGACAACTCTGACTTGATTATTAGTTCATATTGAGTGAATAAGAGTAGATTTCGGCACTTTACAACGGTTAATGTTTCACTAGTGCACAATAAATGATTATGTGGACCGAGAGTTGTCATTTGGATTCACTCATGTGCATTTTAAATGCAAGAGTGTTTAAAGATGGTGGTTGAGTGCTTTGTATGAGTTTGGCAGAAGTTGATCGGTTAAAGGTTGATTTATGTGGTCTCCTTATTCGTTTTTGTTTCAGTTTTAAAAGTGCATTCAAACTTTCTTTTGTTATTGTTTAGTGTGATTTTATTGATCATTACGATTTGATTTACTTAAATTAGCACAGGAGTGTGTTTAGAAGGCTTAATAAGTGAAACCGCATAGGATTACATGTTTTTACAACATGCAAAAACTGTCAATGCAATAACTATCGTTGTTTAATGAGTTTGTATACGTAGTTCATTTCCCATGATTCATTGTAAACTTTCGCGAATACTTTGATGCACAAATATATTGTTACATAATTTTGTTGGAAATTCTTGAAAATATAATTCACTTGGTCTGTGACCTTGATTTGATTTTTTATTTTGATCACAAATTGAGTTTTATCCTTAACGTCTGATTACGTTCAATCGACAACTGTGACTGATTATAAGTTCATATTGAGCGAATAAGAGTAGTTTTCTGTACTTTAAACGGTTATGTTACATTGGTGCACAATAAATTATTATGTGGACCGGGAGTTGTCAATTTGATTCATTCATGTGCTTTTAAAATGCTAGAGTGTTTAAAGATGATGGTGAGTGTTTTGTATGAGTTTGGCAGAAGTTGATCGGTTAAAGGTGGATTTATGTGGTCTCTTTTACGTTTTTGTTTCGGTTGTTTTAATAGTGCATTTAAACTTTTCTTTTGTTATTGTTTAGTGTGATTTATTGATCACTACGCTTTGATTTGCTTAAATTAGCACAGGAGTGTGTTAGAAGGCTTAGTAAGTGAAACCGCTAGGATTACTGTTTTACAACATGCAAAAAAACTATCATGCAATAACTATCGTTGTTTAATGTGTTTGTATACGTAGTTCATTTCCAATGATTCATTGTAAACTTTCACGAATACTTTGATGCACAAATATATTGTTACATAATTTTGTTGGAAATTAATGGAAATCTAATTCACTTGGTCCTGTGATCTTGATTTGATTTTTTATTCATTGATCACAAATTGAGTTTTATCCTTAACGTCTGATTACGTTCAATCGACAACTGTGACTTGATTATAAGTTCATATTGAGCGAATAAGAGTAGTTTTCGGCACTTTAAAACGGTTAATGTTACATTGGTGCACAATAAATGATTATCTGGACCGAGAGTTGTCATTTTGATTCATTCATGTGCTTTTAAAATGCAAGAGTGTTTATAGATTGTGGTTGAGTGTTTTGTATGAGTTTGGCAGAAGTTGATCGTTTAAAGGTTGATTTATGTGGTCCCCTTTTACGTTTTTGTTTTGGTTTTAATAGTGCATTCAAACTTTCCTTCTGTTATTATTTAGTGTGATTTTATTGATTATTGGCTTTGATTTGCTTAAATTAGCACAGGAGTGTGTTTAAAAGGCTTAATAAGTGAAACCGCATAGGATTACAAGTTTTTACAACATACAAAAACTATTTTGTATGAGTTTGGCAGGAGTTGATCATTTAAAGGTTGATTTATGTGGTCTCCTTTTACGTTTTTGTTTCGGTTTTAATAGTGCATTCAAACTTTCCTTTTGTTATTGTTTAGTGTGATTTTATTGATCACTACGCTTTGATTTGCTTAAATTAGCACAGGAGTGTGTTTAGAAGGCTTAGTAAGTGAAACCGCATAGGATTACTTGTTTTTACAACATGCAAAAACTATCAATGCAATAACTATCGTTGTTTAATGAGTTTGTATACGTAGTTCATTTCCCATGATTCATTGTAAACTTTCGCGAATACTTTGATGCACAAATATATTATTACAAAATTTTGTTGGAAATTCATGGAAATCTAATTCACTTGGTCCTGTGACCTTGATTTGAGTTTTTACTCATTGATCACAAATTGAGTTTTATCCTTAACGTCTGATTACGTTCAATCGATAACTCTGACTTGATTATTAGTTCATATTGAGTGAATAAGAGTAGATTTCGGCACTTTACAACGGTTAATGTTTCACTGGTGCACATAAATGATTATGTGGACCGAGAGTTGTCATTTTGATTCACTCATGTGCATTTAAATGCAGAGGTTTAATGATAGTGGTTGAGTGCTTTGTATAAGTTTGGCAGAGAAGTTGATCGGTTAGAGGTTGATTTATGGGTCTCTTATTCGTTTTGTTTCAGTTTTAAAAGTGCATTCAAACTTTCCTTTTGTTATTGTTTAGTGTGATTTTATTGATCATTACGCTTTGATTTACTTAAATTAGCACAGGAGTGTGTTTAGAAGACTTAATAAGTGAAACCGCATAGGATTACATGTTTTTACAACATGCAAAAACTATCAATGCAATAAATATCATTGTTTAATGAGTTTGTATACGTAGTTCATTTCCCATGATTCATTGTAAACTTTCGCGAATACTTTGATGCAGAAATATATTGTTACATAATTTTGTTGGAAATTAATGGAAATCTAATTCACTTGGTCCTGTGACCTTGATTTGATTTTTTATTCATTGATCACAAATTGAGTTTTATCCTTAACATCTGATTACGTTCAATCGACAACTGTGACTTGATTATAAGTTCATATTGAACGAATAAGAGTAGTTTTCGGTACTTTAAAACGGTTAATGTTACATTGGTGCACAATAAATGATTATGTGGAACGAGAGTTGTCAATTTGATTCATTCATGTGCTTTTAAAATGCAAGAGTGTTTAAAGATGGTGGTTGAGTGTTTTGTATGAGTTTGGCAGAAGTTGATCGGTTAAAGGTTGATTTATGTGGTCTCCTTTTACGTTTTTGTTTCGGTTTTAATAGTGCATTCAAACTTTCCTTTTGTTATTATTTAGTGGGATTTTATTGATCATTACGCTTTGATTTGCTTAAATTAGAACAGGAGTGTGTTTAAAAGGCTTAATAAGTGAAACCGCATAGGATTACAAGTTTTTACAACATACAAAAACTATCAATGCAATAACTATCGTTGTTTAATGAGTTTGTATACGTAGTTCATTTCCCATGATTCATTGTAAACTTTCGCGAATATTTTTATGCACAAATATATTGTTACATAATTTTGTTGGAAAATCATGGAAATCTAATTCACTTGGTCCTTTGACCTTGATTTGAGTTTTTATTCATTGATCACAAATTGAGTTTTATCCTAAACGCCTGATTACGTTCAATCGACAACTCTGACTTGATTATTAGTTCATATTGAGCGAATAAGATTAGTTTTCGGTACTTTAAAACGGTTAATGTTACATTGGTGCACAATAAATGATTATGTGGACCGAGAGTTGTGATTTTGATTCTTTCATGTGCTTTTAAAATGCAAGAATGTTTAAAGATGGTGGTTGAGTGTTTTTATGAGTTTGGCAGAAGTTGATCGGTTAATGGTTGATTTACGTGGTCTCCTTTTATGTTTTTGTTTCGGTTTTAATAGTGCATTCAAACTTTCCTTTTGTTATTGTTTAGTGTGATTTTATTGATCACTATGCTTTGATTTGCTTAAATTAGCACGGGAGCGTGTTTAGAAGGCCTAGTAAGTGAAACCGCATAGGATTACTTGTTTTTACAACATGCAAAAACTATCAATGCAATGACTATCGTTGTTTAATGAGTTTGTATACGTAGTTCATTTCCCATGATTCATTGTAAACTTTCGTGAATACTTTGATGCACAAATATATTGTTACATAATTTTGTTGGAAATTAATGTAAATCTAATTCACTTGGTCCTGTGTCCTTGATTTGAGTTTTTATTCATTGATCACAAATTGAGTTTTATCCTTAACGTCTGATTACGTTCAATCGACAATTGTGACTTGATTGTTAGGTCATATTGAGTGAATAAGTGTAGATTTTGGTACTTTACAACGGTTAATGTTCCACTGGTGCACAATAAATGATTATGTTGATCGAGCGTTGTCATTTTGATTCAATCATGTGCATTTTAAATGCAAGAGTGTTTAAAGATGGTGGTTGAGTGCTTTGTATGAGTTTGGCAGAAGTTGATCGGTTAAAGGTTGATTTATGTGGTCTCCTTATACGTTTTTTTTTTCGTTTTAACAGGGCATTCAAACTTTCCTTTGGTTATTGTTTAGTGTGATTTTATTGATCACTACACTCTGATTTGCTTAAATTAGCACATGAGTGTGTTTAGAAGACTTAATAAGTGAAACCGCATAGGATTACATGTTTTTTCAACGTGCAAAAACTATCAATGCAATAACTATCGTTGTTTAATGAGTTTGTATACGTAGTTCATTTCCCATGATTCATTGTAAACTTTCGCGAATATTTTGATGCACAAATATATTGTTACATAATTTTGTTGGAAAATCATGGAAATCTAATTCACTTGGTCCTTTGACCTGATTTAGTTTTTATCATTGATCACAAATTGAGTTTTATCCTAAACATCTGATTACGTTCAATCGACAACTCTGACTTGATTATTAGTTCATATTGAGCGAATAAGATTAGTTTTCGGTACTTTAAAACGGTTAATGTTACATTGGTGCACAATAAATGATTATGTGGAACGAGAGTTGTGATTTTGATTTTTCATGTGCTTTTAAATGCAAGAATGTTTAAGATGGTGGTTGAGTGTTTTTATGAGTTTGGCAGAAGTTGATCGGTTAATGGTTGATTTATGTGGTCTCCTTTACGTTTTTGTTTCGGTTTTAATAATGCATTCAAACTTTCCTTTGTTATTGTTTAGTGTGATTTATTGATCACTATGCTTTGATTTGCTTAAATTAGCACGGGAGCGTGTTTAGAAGGCTTAGTAAGTGAAACCGCATAGGATTATGTTTTACAACATGCAAAAACTATCAATGCAATGACTATCGTTGTTTAATGAGTTTGTATACGTAGTTCATTTCCCATGATTCATTGTAAACTTTCGCGAATACTTTGATGCACAAATATATTGTTACATAATTTTGTGGGAAATTAATGTAAATCTAATTCACTTGGTCCTGTGTCCTTGATTTGAGTTTTTATTCATTGATCACAAATTGAGTTTTATCCTTAACGTCTGATTACGTTCAATCGACAATTGTGACTTGATTGTTAGTTCATATTGTGTGAATAAGTGTAGATTTCGGTACTTTACAATGGTTAATGTTCCACTGGTGCACAATAAATGATTATGTTGATCGAGCGTTGTCATTTTGATTCATTCATGTGCATTTTAAATGCAAGAGTGTTTAAAGATGGTGGTTGAGTGCTTTGTATGAGTTTGGCAGAAGTTGATCGGTTAAAGGTTGATTTATGTGGTCTCCTTATACGTTTTTGTTTCCATTTTAACAGTGCATTCAAACTTTCCTTTTGTTATTGTTTAGTGTGATTTTATTGATCACTACACTTTGATTTGCTTAAATTAGCACATGAGTGTGTTTAGAAGACTTAATAAGTGAAACCGCATAGGATTACATGTTTTTTCAACGTGCAAAAACTATCAATGCAATAACTATCGTTGTTTAATGAGTTTGTATACGTAGTTCATTTCCCATGATTCATTGTAAACTTTCGCGAATATTTTGATGCACAAATATATTGTTACATAATTTTGTTGGAAAATCATGGAAATCTAATTCACTTGGTCCTTTGACCTTGATTTAAGTTTTTATTCATTGATCACAAATTGAGTTTTATCCTAAACATCTGATTACGTTCAATCGACAACTCTGACTTGATTATTAGTTCATATTGAGCGAATAAGATTAGTTTTCGGTACTTTAAAACGGTTAATGTTACATTGGTGCACAATAAATGATTATGTGGACCGCGAGTTGTGATTTTGATTCTTTCATGTGCTTTTAAAATGCAAGAATGTTTAAAGATGGTGGTTGAGTGTTTTTATGAGTTTGGCAGAAGTTGATCGGTTAATGGTTGATTTATGTGGTCTCCTTTTACGTTTTTGTTTCGGTTTTAATAGTGCATTCAAACTTTCCTTTTGTTATTGTTTAGTGTGATTTTATTGATCACTATGCTTTGATTTGCTTAAATTAGCACGGGAGCGTGTTTAGAAGGCTTAGTAAGTGAAACCGCATAGGATTACTTGTTTTTACAACATACAAAAACTATCAATGCAATGACTATCGTTGTTTAATGAGTTTGTATACGTAGTTCATTTCCCATGATTCATTGTAAACTTTCGCGAATACTTTGATGCACAAATATATTGTTACATAATTTTGTTGGAAATTAATGTAAATCTAATTCACTTGGTCCTGCGTCCTTGATTTGAGTTTTTATTCATTGATCACAAATTGAGTTTTATCCTTAACGTCTGATTACGTTCAATCGACAATTGTGACTTGATTGTTAGTTCATATTGAGTGAATAAGTGTAGATTTCGGTACTTTACAACGGTTAATGTTCCACTGGTGCACAATAAATGATTATGTTGACCGAGCGTTGTCATTTTGATTCATTCATGTGCATTTTAAATGCAAGAGTGTTTAAAGATGGTGGTTGAGTGCTTTGTATGAGTTTGGCAGAAGTTGATCGGTTAAAGGTTGATTTATGTGGTCTCCTTATACGTTTTTGTTTCCGTTTTAACAGTGCATTCAAACTTTCCTTTTGTTATTGTTTAGTGTGATTTTTTGATCACTACACTTTTATTTGCTTAAATTACATGTTTTTTCAACGTGCAAAAATCTATCAATGCAATAACTATCGTTGTTTAATTAGTTTGTATACGTAGTTCATTTCCCATGATTCATTGTAAACTTTCGCGAATACTTTGATGCACAAATATATTGTTAAATAATTTTGTTGGAAATTAATGGAAATCTAATTTACTTGGTCCTGTGACTTTGATTTGATTTTTTATTTATTGATCACAAATTGAGTTTTATCCTTAACGTTTGATTACGTTCAATCGACAACTGTGACTTGATTATTAGTTCATATTGAGCGAATAAGAGTAGTTTTCGAAACTTTAAAACGGTTAATGTTACATTGGTGCACAATAAATGATTATGTGGACCGAGAGTTGTCATTATGATTCATTCATGTGCTTTAAAATGCAAGAGGTTTAAAGATGGTGGTTGAGTGTTTGTATGAGGTTGGCAGAAGTTGATCGGGTAAAGGGTGCTTTATGTGGTCTCCTTTTACGTTTTGGTTTCGGTTTTAACAGTGGATTCAAACTTTCCTTTGTAATTGTTTAGTGTGATTTTATTGATCATTACGCTTTGATTTGCTTAAATTAGCACAGGAGTGTGTTTAAAAGGCTTAATAAGTGAAACCGCATAGGATTACAAGTTTTTACAACATACAAAATCTATCAATGCAATAACTATCATTGTTTAATGAGTTTGTATACGTAGTTCATTTCCCATGATTCATTGTATACATTCGCGAATACTTTGATGCACAAATATATTGTTACATAATTTTGTTGGAAATTAATGGAAATCTAATTCACTTGGTCCTGTGACCTTCATTTGTGTTTTTATTCATTGATCACAAATTGAGTTTTATCCTTAACATCTGATACGTTCAACGACAACTGTGACTGATTATAGTTCATATGAGTGAATAAGGGTAGTTTCGGTACTTTCAATGGTTAATGTCCACTGGTGCACAATAAATGATTATGTGGACCGAGCGTTGTCATTTTGATTCATTCATGTTCATTTTAAATGCAAGAGTGTTTAAGATGGTGGTTGAGTGCTTTGTATGAGTTTGGCAGAAGTTGATCGGTTAAAGGTTGATTTATGAGGTCTCCTTATATGTTTTGGTTTCGTTTTATAGTGCATTCAAACTTTCTTTGTTGTGTTTAGTGTGATTTTATTAATCATTACGCTTGATTTGCTTAAATTAGCAAGGAGGGTGTTAGAAGACTTAATAAGTGAAACTGCACAGGAATACATGTTTTTACAACATGCAAAAACTATCAATGCATAACTATGGTTGTTTAATGAGTTTGTATACGTAGTTCATTTCCCATGATTCATTGTAAACTTCGTGAATACTTGATGCACAAATATATGTTACATAATTTTGTTAGAAATAATGGAAATCTAATTCACTTGGTCCGTGACCTTGATTGATTTTTATTCAGTGATCACAAATGAGTTTTATCCTTAACGTCTGATTACGTTCAACGACAACTGTGACTTGATTATTAGTTCATATTGAGCGAATAAGAGTAGTTTTTGGGACTTTACAACAGCGAATGTTCCATGGTGCACAATAAATGATTATGTGGACCGAGCGTTGTCATTTTGATCATTCATGTGCATTTAAAATGCAAGAGTGTTTAAAGATAGTGGTTGAGTGCTTGTATGAGTTTGGCAGAAGTTGATCGGTTAAAGGTTGATTTATGTGGTCTCCTTTACGTTTTGTTTCGGTTTAATAGTGCATTCAAACTTTCCTTTTGTTATTATTTAGTGTGATTTTATGATACGCTTTGATTTGCTTAAATTAGCACAGGAGTGTGTTTAAAAGGCTTAATAAGTGAAACCGCATAGGATTACAAGTTTTTACAACATACAAAAAACTATCAATGCAATAACTATCGTTGTTTAATGAGTTGTATACGTAGTTCATTTCCCATGATTTATTATAAAATTTCGCAAAATTTGATGCACAAATATAATGTTACATAATTTGTTGAAAAATCATGGAAATCTAATTCACTTGGTCCGTGACCTTGATTTGAGTTTTTTCATTGATCACAAATTAAGTTTTATCTTAATGTCTGATTACGTTCAATCGACAACTGTGACTTGATTATTAGTTATATTAAGTGATAAGAGTAGATTTCGGTACTTTACAACGGTCAATGTTACATTGGTGCACAATAAATGATTATGTGGACGAGAGTGTGTATTTGATTCATTCATGTCTTTTAAAATGCAAGAGTGTTTAAAGATGGTGGTTGAGTGTTTTGTATGAGTTTGGCAGAAGTTGATCGGTTAAGGTTGATTTATGTGGTCTCCTTTACGTTTTGTTTCGGTTTTAATAGTGCATTCAAACTTTCTTTGTTATTGTTTAGGTGATTTTATTGATAACTACGCTTTGATTTGCTTAAATTAGCACGGGAGTGTGTTTAGAAGGCTTAGTAAGTGAAACCGCATAGGATTACTTGTTTTTACAACATGCAAAAACTATCAATGCAATGACTATCATTGTTTAATGAGTTTGTATACGTAGTTCATTTTCCATGATTCATTGTAAACTTTCGCGAATACTTTGATGCACAAATATATTACATAATTTTGTTCGAAATTCATGGAAATCCAATTCACTTGTTCCTGTGACCTTGATTTGAGTTTTTATTCATTGATCACAAATTGAGTTTTATCCTTAACGTCTGATTACGTTCAATCGACAACTGTGACTTGATTATTAGTTCATATTGAGTGAATAAGAGTAGATTTCGGTACTTTACAACGGTTAATGTTCAATTGGTGGACAATAAATGATTATGTGGACCGAGCGTTGTCATTTTGATTCATTCAAGTGCATTTTAAATGCAAGAGTGTTTAAAGATGGTGGTTGAGTGCTTTGTATAAGTTTGGCAGAAGTTGATCTGTTAAAAGTTGATTTATGTGCTCTCCTTATACGTTTTTGTTTCGGTTTTAATAGTGCATTGAAACTTTCCTTTTGTTATTGTTTAGTGTGATTTTATTGATCATTACGCTTTGTTTGATTAAATTAGCACAGGAGTGTGTTTAGAAGGCTTAATAAGTGAAACCGCATAGGATTACATGTTTTTACAACATGCAAAAACTATCAATGCAATAACTATCGTTGTTTAATGAGTTTGTATACGTAGTTCATTTCCCATGATTCATTGTAAACTTTTGCGAATACTTTGATGAACAAATATATTGTTACATAATTTTGTTGGAAATTAATGGAAATCTAATTCACTTGGTCCTGTGACCTTGATTTGATTATTTATTCATTGTTCACAAATTGAGTTTTATCCTTAACATCTGATTACGTTCAATCGACAACTGTGACTTGATTATTAGTTCATATTGAGCGAATAAGAGTAGTTTTCGGTACTTTAAAACGGTTAATGTTACATTGGTGCACAATAAATGATTATGTGGACCGAGAGTTGTCATTTTGATTCATTCATGTGCTTTTAAAATGCAAGAGTGTTTAAAGATGGTGGTTGAGTGTTTTGTATGAGTTTGGCAGAAGTTGATCGGTTAAAGGTTGATTTATGTGGTCTCCTTTTACGTTTTTGTTTCAGTTTTAATAGTGCATTGAAACTTTTCTTTTGTTATTGTTTAGTGTGATTTTATTGATCATTACGCTTTGATTTGCTTAAATTAGCACAGGAGTGTGTTTAAAAGGATTAATAAGTGAAACCGCATAGGATTACAAGTTTTTACAACATACAAAAACTATCAATGCAATAACTATCGTTGTTTAATGAGTTTGTATACGTAGTTCATTTCCCATGATTAATTGTAAACTTTCGCAAATACTTTGATGCACAAATATATTGTAACATAATTTTGTTGGAAATTCATGGAAATCTAATTCATTTGGTCGTATTACCTTGATTTGAGTTTTTATTCATTGATCACAAATTGAGTTTTATCCTTAACGTCTGATTACGTTCAATCGACAACTGTGACTTGATTATTAGTTCATATTGAGCGAATAAGAGTAGTTTTCGGTACTTTAAAACGGTTAATGTTACATTGGTGCACAATAAATGATTATGTGGACCGAGAGTTGTAGTTTTGATTCATTCATGTGCTTTTAAAATGCAAGAGTGTTTAAAGATGGTGGTTGAGTGTTTTGTATGAATTTGCAGAAGTTGATCGGTTAAAGGTTGATTTATGTGGTCTCCTTTTACGTTTTTGTTTCGGTTTTAATAGTGCATTCAAACTTTCCTTTTGTTATTGTTTAGTGTGATTTTATTGATCATTACGCTTTGATTTGCTTAAATTAGCACAGGAGTGTGTTTAAAAGGATTAATAAGTGAAACCGCATAGGATTACAAGTTTTTACAACATACAAAAACTATCAATGCAATAACTATCGTTGTTTAATGAGTTTGTATACGTAGTTCATTTCCCATGATTCATTGTAAACTTTCGCAAATATTTTGATGCACAAATATATTGTTACATAATTTTGTTGGAAATTCATGGAAATCTAATTCGTTTGGTCGTATTACCTTGATTTGAGTTTTTATTCATTGATCACAAATTGAGTTTTATCCTTAACGTCTGATTACGTTCAATCGACAACTGTGACTTGATTGTTAGTTCATATTGAGCGAATAAGAGTAGATTTCGGTACTTTACAACGGTTAATGTTCCACTGGTGCACAATAAATGATTATGTGGACCGAGAGTTGTCATTTTGATTCATTCATGTGCATTTTAAATGTAATAGTGTTTAAAGATAGTGGTTGAGTACTTTGTATGAGTTTGCTAGAAGTTGATCGGTTAAAGATTGATTTATGTGGTCTCCTTATACGTTTTTGTTTCAGTTTTAATTGTGTATTCAAACTTTCCTTTTGTTATTGTTTAGTGTGATTTTATTGGTCATTACGCTTTGATTTGCTTAAATTAGCACAGGAGTGTGTTTAGAAGGCTTAATAAGTGAAACCGCATAGGATTACATGTTTTTACAACATGCAAAAACTATCAATGCAGTAACTAGCGTTGTTTAATGAGTTTGTATACGTAGTTCATTTCCCATGATTCATTGTAAACTTTCGCGAATACTTCGATGCACAAATATATTGTTACATAATTTTGTTGGAAATTCATGGAAATCTAATTCACTTGGTCCTTTGACCTTGATTTGAGTTTTTATTCATTGATCACAAATTGAGTTTTATCCTTAACGTCTGATTACGTTCAATCGACAACTGCGACTTGATTATTAGTTCATATTGAGTGAATAAGAGTAGTTTTCAGTACTTTACAACTGCGAATGTTCCACTGGTGCACAATAAATGATTATGTGGACCGAGAGTTGTCATTTTGATTCATTCATGTGCTTTTAAATGCAAGAGTGTTTAAAGATGGTGGTTGAGTGCTTTGTATGAGTTTGGCAGAAGTTAATCGGTTAAAGGTTGATTTATGTGGTCTCCTTATACGTTTTTCTTTCGGTTTTAATAGTGCATTCAAACTTTTATTTTGTTATTGTTTAGTGTGATTTTATTGATCATTATGCTTTGATTTGTTTAAATTAGCACAAGAGTGTCTTTAGAAGGCTTAATAAGTGAAACCGCATAGGATTACATGTTTTTACAACATGCAAAAACTATCAATGCAATAACAAGCGTTGTTTAATGAGTTTGTATACGTAGTTCATTTCCCATGATTCATTGTAAACTTTCGCAAATACCTTGATGCACAAATATATTGTTACATAATTTTGTTGGAAATTCATGGAAATCTAATTCACTTGGTCCTTTGACCTTGATTTGAGTTTTTATTCATTGATCACAAATTGAGTTTTATCCTTAACTTCTGAATACGTTCAATCGACAACTGTGACTTGATTATTAGTTCATATTGAGCGAATAAGAGTAGTTTTTGGGACTTTACAACTGCGAATGTTCCACTGGTGCACAATAAATGATTATGTGGACCGAGCGTTGTCATTTTGATTCATTCATGTGCATTTTAAATCAAGAGTGTTTAATGATGGTTGTTGAGTACTTTGTATGAGTTTGGCAGAAGTTGATTGGTTAAAGGTTGATTTATGTGGTTTCCTTATACGTTTTTGTTTCTATTTTAATAGTGCATTCAAACTTTCCTTTTGTTATTGTTTAGTGTGATTTTATTGATCATTACGCATTGATTTGCTTAAATTAGCATAGGAGTGTGTTTAAAAGGCTTACTAAGTGAAACCGCATAGGATTACATGTTTTTACAACATACAAAAACTATCAATGAAATAACTATCGTTGTTTAATGAGTTTGTATACGTAGTTCATTTCCCATGATTCATTGTAAACTTTCACGAATACTCTGATACACAAATATATTGTTACATAATTTTGTTGGAAATTCATGGAAATCTAATTCACTTGGTCCTGTGACCTTGATTTGAGTTTTAATTCATTGATCAAAAATTGGGTTTTATCCTTAACGTCTGATTACGTTCAATCGACAACTGTGACTTGATTATTAGTTCATATTGAGTGAATAAGAGTGGTTTTCGGTACTTTACAACTGCGAATGTTCCACTGGTGCACAATAAATGATTATGCGGACGGGAGTTGTCATTTTGATTCATTCATGTGCATTTAAATGCAAGAGTGTTTAAAGATGGTGGTTGAGTGCTTTGTATGAGTTTGGCAGAAGTTGATCGGTTAAAGGTTGATTTATGTGGTCCTTATATGTTTTTGTTTCGGTTTTAATAGTGCATTCAAACTTCCTTTTGTTATTGTTTAGTGTGATTTATTGATCATTACACTTTGAATTGCTTAAATTAGCACAGGAGTGTCTTTAGAAGGCTTAATAAGTGAAACCGCATAGGATTACAAGTTTTTACAACATGCAAAAACTATCAATGCAATAACTATCATTGTTTAATGAGTTTGTATACGTAGTTCATTTCCCATGATTCATTGTAAACTTTCGCAAATACTTTGATGCACAAATATAATGTTACATAATTTTGTTGGAAATTCATGGAAATCTAATTCACTTGGTCCTTTGACCTTGATTTGAGTTTTTATTCATTGATCACAAATTGAGTTTTATCCTTAACGTCTGATTACGTTCAATCGACAACTGTGACTTGGTTATTAGTTCATATTGAGTGAATAAGAGTAGTTTTCGGTACTTTACAACTACGAATGTTCCACTGGTGCACAATAAATGATTATGTGGACCGAGAGTTGTCATTTTGATTCATTCATGTGCATTTTAAATGCAAGAGTGTTTAAAGATGGTGGTTGAGTGCTTTGTATGAGTTTGGCAGAAGTTGATCGGTTAAAGGTTGATTTATGTGGTCTCCTTATACGTTTTTGTTTCGGTTTTAATAGTCCATTCAAACATTCCTTTTGTTATTGTTTAGTGTGATTTTATTGATCATTACGCTTTGATTTGCTTAAATTAGCACAGGAGTGTCTTTAGAAGGCTTAATAAGTGAAACCGCATAGGATTACATGTTTTTACAACATGCAAAAACTATCAATGCAATAACTAGCGTTGTTTAATGAGTTTGTATACGTAGTTCATTTTCCATGATTCATTGTAAACTTTCGCAAATACTTTGATGCACAAATATATTGTTACATAATTTTGTTGGAAATTCATGGAAATCTAATTCGTTTGGTCGTATTACCTTGATTTGAGTTTTTATTCATTGATCACAAATTGAGTTTTATCCTTAACGTCTGATTACGTTCAATCGACAACTGTGACTTGATTGTTAGTTCATATTGAGAGAATAAGAGTAGATTTCGGTACTTTACAACGGTTAATGTTCCACTGGTGCACAATAAATGATTATGTGGACAGAGAGTTGTCATTTTGATTCATTCATGTGCATTTTAAATGCAAGAGTGTTTAAAGATGGTGGTTGAGTGATTTGTATGAGTTTGGCAGAAGTTGATCGGTTAAAGGTTGATTTATGTGGTCTCCTTTTACGTTTTTGTTTCGGTTTTAATAGTGCATTCAAACTTTACTTTTGTAATTGTTTAGTGTGATTTTATTGATCATTACGCTTTGATTTGCTAAAATTAGCATAGGAGTGTGTTTAGAAGGCTTAATAAGTGAAACCGCATAGGATTACAAGTTTTTACAACATACAAAAAACTATCAATGCAATAACTATCGTTGTTTAATGAGTTTGTATACGTAGTTCATTTTCCATGATTCATTGTAAACTTTCGCAAATACTTTGATGCACAAATATATTGTTACATAATTTTGTTGGAAATTCATGGAAATCTAATTCACTTGGTCCTTTGACCTTGATTTGAGTTTTTATTCATTGATCACAAATTGAGTTTTATCCTTAACGTCTGATTACGTTCAATCGACAACTGTGACTTGATTATTAGTTCATATTGAGTGAATAAGAGTAGATTTTGGTACTTTACAACGGTTAATGTTCCACTGGTGCACAATAAATGATTATGTGGACCGAGAGTTGTCATTTTGATTCATTCATGTGCATTTTAAATGTAATAGTGTTTAAAGATAGTGGTTGAGTACTTTGTATGAGTTTGCTAGAAGTTGATCGGTTAAAGGTTGATTTAGGTGGTTTCCTTATACGTTTTTTGTTTCGGTTTTAATAGTGCATTCAAACTTTCCTTTTGTTATTGTTTAGTATGATTTTATTGATTATTACGCATTGATTTGCTTAAATTAGCATAGGAGTGTGTTTAAAAGGCTTACTAATTAAAACCGCATAGGATTACATGTTTTTACAACATACATAAACTATCAATGCAATAACTATCGTTGTTTAATGAGTTTGTATACGTAGTTCATTTTCCATGATTCATTGTAAACTTTCGCAAATACTTTGATGCACAAATATATTGTTACATAATTTTGTTGGAAATTCATGGAAATCTAATTCGTTTGGTCGTATTACCTTGATTTGTGTTTTAATTCACTGATCACAAATTGAGTTTTATCCTTAATGTCTGATTACGTTCAATCGACGACTGTGACTTGATTATTAGTTCATATTGAGTGAATAAGAGTAGTTTTCGGTACTTTAAAACGGTTAATGTTACATTGGTGCACAATAAATGATTATGTGGACCGAGAGTTGTAATTTTGATTCATTCATGTGCTTTTAAAATGCAAGAGTGTTTAAAGATGGTGGTTGAGTGTTTTGTATGAATTTGCAGAAGTTGATCGGTTAAAGGTTGATTTATGTGGTCTCCTTTTATGTTTTTGTTTCGGTTTTAGTAGTGCATTCAAACTTTCCTTTTGTTATTGTTTAGTGTGATTTTATTGATCATTACGCTTTGATTTCTTAAATTAGCACAGGAGTGTGTTTAAAAGGCTTAATAAGTGAAACCGCATAGGATTACAGTTTTTACAACATACAAAAACTATCAATGCAATAACTATCGTTGTTTAATGAGTTTGTATACGTAGTTCATTTCCCATGATTCATTGTAAACTTTCGCAAATACTTTGATGCACAAATATATTGTTACATAATTTTGTTGGAAATTCATGGAAATCTAATTCACTTGGTCCTTTGACCTTGATTTGAGTTTTATTCATTGATCACAAATTGAGTTTTATCCTTAACGTCTGATTACGTTCAATCGACAACTGTGATTTGGTTATTAGTTCATATTGAGTGAATAAGAGTAGTTTTCGGTACTTTACAACTACGAATGTTCCACTGGTGCACAATAAATGATTATGTGGACCGAGAGTTGTCATTTGATTCATTCATGTGCTTTTAAATGCAAGAGTGTTTAAAGATGGTGGTGAGTGCTTTGTATGAGTTTGGCAGAAGTTGATCGGTTAAAGGTTGATTTATGTGGTCTCCTTATACGTTTTTGTTTCGGTTTTAATAGTGCATTCAAACTTTCATTTTGTTATTGTTTAGTGTGATTTTATTGATCATTACGCTTTGATTTGTTTAAATTAGCACAGGAGTGTCTTTAGAAGGCTTAATAAGTGAAACCGCATAGGATTACATGTTTTTACAACATGCAAAAACTATCAATGTAATAACTAGCGTTGTTTAATGAGTTTGTATACGTAGTTCATTTCCCATGATTCATTGTAAACTTTCGCAAATACCTTGATGCACAAATATATTGTTACATAATTTTGTTGAAAATTCATGGAAATCTAATTCACTTGGTCCTTGACCTTGATTTGAGTTTTATTCATTGATCACAAATTGAGTTTATCCTTAACGTCTGAATACGTTCAATCGACAACTGTGACTTGATTATTAGTTCATATTGAGCGAATAAGAGTAGTTTTCGGGACTTTACAACTGTGAATGTTCCACTGGTGCACAATAAATGATTATGTGGACCGAGCGTTGTCATTTTGATTCATTCATGTGCATTTTAAATCAAGAGTGTTTAATGATGGTGGTTGAGTACTTTGTATGAGTTTGGCAGAAGTTGATTGGTTAAAGGTTGATTTATGTGGTCTCCTTATACGTTTTTGTTTCGGTTTTAATAGTGCATTCAAACTTTCATTTTGTTATTGTTTAGTGTGATTTTATTGATCATTACGCTTTGATTTGTTTAAATTAGCACAGGAGTGTCTTTAGAAGGCTTAATAAGTGAAATCGCATAGGATTACATGTTTTTACAACATGCAAAAACTATCAATGCAATAACTAGCGTTGTTTAATGAGTTTGTATACGTAGTTCATTTCCCATGATTCATTGTAAACTTTCGCAAATACCTTGATGCACAAATATATTGTTACATAATTTTGTTGGAAATTCATGGAAATCTAATTCACTTGGTCCTTTGACCTTGATTTGAGTTTTTATTCATTGATCACAAATTGAGTTTTATCCTTAACGTCTGAGTACGTTCAATCGACAACTGTGACTTGATTATTAGTTCATATTGAGCGAATAAGAGTAGTTTTCGGGACTTTACAACTGCGAATGTTCCACTGGTGCACAATAAATGATTATGTGGACCGAGCGTTGTCATTTTGATTCATTCATGTGCATTTTAAATCAAGAGTGTTTAATGATGGTAGTTGAGTGCTTTGTATGAGTTTGGCAGAAGTTGATTGGTTAAAGGTTGATTTATGTGGTTTCCTTATACGTTTTTGTTTCTGTTTTAATAGTGCATTCAAACTTTCCTTTTGTTATTGTTTAGTGTGATTTTATTGATCATTACGCGTTGATTTGCTTAAATTAGCATAGGAGTGTGTTTAAAAGGCTTACTAAGTGAAACCGCATATGATTACATGTTTTTACAATATACAAAAACTATCAATGCAATAACTATCGTTGTTTAATGAGTTTGTATACGTAGTTCATTTCCCATGATTCATTGTAAACTTTCACGAATACTTTGATACACAAATATGTTGTTACATAATTTTGTTGGAAATTCACGAAAATCTAATTCACTTGGTCCTGTGACCTTGATTTGAGTTTTAATTCATTGATCACAAATTGGGTTTATCCTTAACGTCTAATTACGTTCAATCGACAACTGTGACTTGATTATTAGTTCATATTGAGTGAATAAGAGTAGTTTTCGGTACTTTACAACTACGAATGTTCCACTGGTGCATAATAAATGATTATGCTGACCGGGAGTTGTCATTTTGATTCATTCATGTGCATTTTAAATGCAAGAGTGTTTAAAGATGGTGGTTGAGTGCTTTGTATGAGTTGGCAGAAGTTGATCGGTTAAAGGTTGATTTATGTGGTCTCCTTATACGTTTTGTTTCGGTTTTAATAGTGCATTCAAACTTCCTTTGTTATTGTTTAGTGTGATTTTATTGATCATTACACTTTGAATTGCTTAAATTAGCACAGGAGTGTCTTTAGAAGGCTTAATAAGTGAAACCGCATAGGATTACAAGTTTTTACAACATGCAAAAACTATCAATGCAATAACTATCATTGTTTAATGAGTTTGTATACGTAGTTCATTTCCCATGATTCATTGTAAACTTTCGCAAATACTTTGATGCACAAATATATTGTTACATAATTTTGTTGGAAATTCATGGAAATCTAATTCACTTGGTCCTTTGACCTTGATTGAGTTTTTATTCATTGATCACAAATTGAGTTTTATCCTTAACGTCTGATTACGTTCAATCGACAACTGTCACTTGATTATTAGTTCATATTGAGTGAATAAGATTAGTTTTCAGTACTTTACAACTGCGATGTTCCACTGGTGCACAATAAATGATTATGTGGACCGAGAGTTGTCATTTTGATTCATTCATGTGCTTTTAAATGCAAGAGTGTTTAAAGATGGTGGTTGAGTGCTTTGTATGAGTTTGGCAGAAGTTAATCGGTTAAAGGTTGATTTATGTGGTCTCCTTATACGTTTTTCTTGCGGTTTTAATAGTGCATTCAAACTTTTATTTTGTTATTGTTTAGTGTGATTTATTGATCATTATGCTTTGATTTGTTTAAATTAGCACAGGAGTGTCTTTAGAAGGCTTAATAAGTGAAACCGCATAGGATTACATGTTTTTACAACATGCAAAAACTATCAATGCAATAACAAGCGTTGTTTAATGAGTTTGTATACGTAGTTCATTCCCATGATTCATTGTAAACTTTCGCAAATACCTTGATGCACAAATATATTGTTACATAATTTTGTTGGAAATTCATGGAAATCTAATTCACTTGGTCCTTTGACCTTGATTTTAGTTTTTATTCATTGATCACAAATTGAGTTTTATCCTTAACGTCTGAATACGTTCAATCGACAACTGTGACTTGATTATTAGTTCATATTGAGTGAATAAGAGTAGTTTTCGGGACTTTACAACTACGAATGTTCCACTGGTGCATAATAAATGATTATGCTGACCGGGAGTTGTCATTTTGATTCATTCATGTGCATTTTAAATGCAAGAGTGTTTAAAGATGGTGGTTGAGTGCTTTGTATGAGTTTGGCAGAAGTTGATCGGTTAAAGGTTGATTTATGTGGTCTCCTTATACGTTTTTGTTTCGGTTTTAATAGTCCATTCAAACATTCCTTTTGTTATTGTTTAGTGTGATTTTATTGATCATTACGCTTTGATTTGCTTAAATTAGCACAGGAGTGTCTTTAGAAGGCTTAATAAGTGAAACCGCATAGGATTACATGTTTTTACAACATGCAAAAACTATCAATGCAATAACTAGCGTTGTTTAATGAGTTTGTATACGTAGTTCATTTTCCATGATTCATTGTAAACTTTCGCAAATACTTTGATGCACAAATATATGTTACATAATTTTGTTGGAAATTCATGGAAATCTAATTCGTTTGGTCGTATTACCTTGATTTGAGTTTTTATTCATTGATCACAAATTGAGTTTTATCCTTAACGTCTGATTACGTTCAATCGACAACTGTGACTTGATTGTTAGTTCATATTGAGAGAATAAGAGTAGATTTCGGTACTTTACAACGGTTAATGTTCCACTGGTGCACAATAAATGATTATGTGGACAGAGAGTTGTCATTTTGATTCATTCATGTGCATTTTAAATGCAAGAGTGTTTAAAGATGGTGGTTGAGTGATTTGTATGAGTTTGGCAGAAGTTGATCGGTTAAAGGTTGATTTATGTGGTCTCCTTTTATGTTTTTGTTTCGGTTTTAATAGTGCATTCAAACTTTACTTTTGTAATTGTTTAGTGTGATTTTATTGATCATTACGCTTTGATTTGCTAAAATTAGCATAGGAGTGTGTTTAGAAGGCTTAATAAGTGAAACCGCATAGGATTACAAGTTTTTACAACATACAAAAAACTATCAATGCAATAACTATCGTTGTTTAATGAGTTTGTATACGTAGTTCATTTTCCATGATTCATTGTAAACTTTCGCAAATACTTTGATGCACAAATATATTGTTACATAATTTTGTTGGAAATTCATGGAAATCTAATTCACTTGGTCCTTTGACCTTGATTTGAGTTTTTATTCATTGATCACAAATTGAGTTTTATCCTTAACGTCTGATTACGTTCAATCGACAACTGTGACTTGATTATTAGTTCATATTGAGTGAATAAGAGTAGATTTGGTACTTTACAACGGTTAATGTTCCACTGGTGCACAATAAATGATTATGTGGACCGAGAGTTGTCATTTTGATTCATTCATGTGCATTTTAAATGTAATAGTGTTTAAAGATAGTGGTTGAGTACTTTGTATGAGTTTGCTAGAAGTTGATCGGTTAAAGGTTGATTTATGTGGTTTCCTTATACGTTTTTTGTTTCGGTTTTAATAGTGCATTCAAACTTTCCTTTTGTTATTGTTTAGTATGATTTTATTGATTATTACGCATTGATTTGCTTAAATTAGCATAGGAGTGTGTTTAAAGGCTTACTAATTAAAACCGCATAGGATTACATGTTTTTACAACATACATAAACTATCAATGCAATAACTATCGTTGTTTAATGAGTTTGTATACGTAGTTCATTTTCCATGATTCATTGTAAACTTTCGCAAATACTTTGATGCACAAATATATGTTACATAATTTTGTTGGAAATTCATGGAAATCTAATTCGTTTGGTCGTATTACCTTGATTTGTGTTTTAATTCATGATCACAAATTGAGTTTTATCCTTAATGTCTGATTACGTTCAATCGACGACTGTGACTTGATTATTAGTTCATATTGAGTGAATAAGAGTAGTTTTCGGTACTTTAAAACGGTTAATGTTACATTGGTGCACAATAAATGATTATGTGGACCGAGAGTTGTAATTTTGATTCATTCATGTGCTTTTAAAATGCAAGAGTGTTTAAAGATGGTGGTTGAGTGTTTTGTATGAATTTGCAGAAGTTGATCGGTTAAAGGTTGATTTATGTGGTCTCCTTTTATGTTTTTGTTTCGGTTTTAGTAGTGCATTCAAACTTTACTTTTGTTATTGTTTAGTGTGATTTTATTGATCATTACGCTTTGATTTTCTTAAATTAGCACAGGAGTGTGTTTAAAAGGCTTAATAAGTGAAACCGCATAGGATTACAAGTTTTTACAACATACAAAAACTATCAATGCAATAACTATCGTTGTTTAATGAGTTTGTATACGTAGTTCATTTCCCATGATTCATTGTAAACTTTCGCAAATACTTTGATGCACAAATATATTGTTACATAATTTTGTTGGAAATTCATGGAAATCTAATTCACTTGGTCCTTTGACCTTGATTTGAGTTTTTATTCATTGATCACAAATTGAGTTTTATCCTTAACGTCTGATTACGTTCAATCGACAACTGTGATTTGGTTATTAGTTCATATTGAGTGAATAAGAGTAGTTTTCGGTACTTTACAACTACGAATGTTCCACTGGTGCACAATAAATGATTATGTGGACCGAGAGTTGTCATTTTGATTCATTCATGTGCTTTTAAATGCAAGAGTGTTTAAAGATGGTGGTTGAGTGCTTTGTATGAGTTTGGCAGAAGTTGATCGGTTAAAGGTTGATTTATGTGGTCTCCTTATACGTTTTTGTTTCGGTTTTAATAGTGCATTCAAACTTTCATTTTGTTATTGTTTAGTGTGATTTTATTGATCATTACGCTTTGATTTGTTTAAATTAGCACAGGAGTGTCTTTAGAAGGCTTAATAAGTGAAACCGCATAGGATTACATGTTTTTACAACATGCAAAAACTATCAATGTAATAACTAGCGTTGTTTAATGAGTTTGTATACGTAGTTCATTTCCCATGATTCATTGTAAACTTTCGCAAATACCTTGATGCACAAATATATTGTTACATAATTTTGTTGAAAATTCATGGAAATCTAATTCACTTGGTCCTTTGACCTTGATTTGAGTTTTTATTCATTGATCACAAATTGAGTTTTATCCTTAACGTCTGAATACGTTCAATCGACAACTGTGACTTGATTATTAGTTCATATTGAGCGAATAAGAGTAGTTTTCGGGACTTTACAACTGTGAATGTTCCACTGGTGCACAATAAATGATTATGTGGACCGAGCGTTGTCATTTTGATTCATTCATGTGCATTTTAAATCAAGAGTGTTTAATGATGGTGGTTGAGTACTTTGTATGAGTTTGGCAGAAGTTGATTGGTTAAAGGTTGATTTATGTGGTCTCCTTATACGTTTTTGTTTCGGTTTTAATAGTGCATTCAAACTTTCATTTTGTTATTGTTTAGTGTGATTTTATTGATCATTACGCTTTGATTTGTTTAAATTAGCACAGGAGTGTTTAGAAGGCTTAATAAGTGAAATCGCATAGGATTACATGTTTTTACAACATGCAAAAACTATCAATGCAATAACTAGCGTTGTTTAATGAGTTTGTATACGTAGTTCATTTCCCATGATTCATTGTAAACTTTCGCAAATACCTTGATGCACAAATATATTGTTACATAATTTTGTTGGAAATTCATGGAAATCTAATTCACTTGGTCCTTTGACCTTGATTTGAGTTTTTATTCATTGATCACAAATTGAGTTTTATCCTTAACGTCTGAGTACGTTCAATCGACAACTGTGACTTGATTATTAGTTCATATTGAGCGAATAAGAGTAGTTTTCGGGACTTTACAACTGCGAATGTTCCACTGGTGCACAATAAATGATTATGTGGACCGAGCGTTGTCATTTTGATTCATTCATGTGCATTTTAAATCAAGAGTGTTTAATGATGGTAGTTGAGTGCTTTGTATGAGTTTGGCAGAAGTTGATTGGTTAAAGGTTGATTTATGTGGTTTCCTTATACGTTTTTGTTTCTGTTTTAATAGTGCATTCAAACTTTCCTTTTGTTATTGTTTAGTGTGATTTATTGATCATTACGCGTTGATTTGCTTAAATTAGCATAGGAGTGTGTTTAAAAGGCTTACTAAGTGAAACCGCATATGATTACATGTTTTTACAATATACAAAAACTATCAATGCAATAACTATCGTTGTTTAATGAGTTTGTATACGTAGTTCATTTCCCATGATTCATTGTAAACTTTCACGAATACTTTGATACACAAATATGTTGTTACATAATTTTGTTGGAAATTCACGAAAATCTAATTCACTTGGTCCTGTGACCTTGATTTGAGTTTTAATTCATTGATCACAAATTGGGTTTTATCCTTAACGTCTAATTACGTTCAATCGACAACTGTGACTTGATTATTAGTTCATATTGAGTGAATAAGAGTAGTTTTCGGTACTTTACAACTACGAATGTTCCACTGGTGCATAATAAATGATTATGCTGACCGGGAGTTGTCATTTTGATTCATTCATGTGCATTTTAAATGCAAGAGTGTTTAAAGATGGTGGTTGAGTGCTTTGTATGAGTTTGGCAGAAGTTGATCGGTTAAAGGTTGATTTATGTGGTCTCCTTATACGTTTTTGTTTCGGTTTTAATAGTGCATTCAAACTTTCCTTTTGTTATTGTTTAGTGTGATTTTATTGATCATTACACTTTGAATTGCTTAAATTAGCACAGGAGTGTCTTTAGAAGGCTTAATAAGTGAAACCGCATAGGATTACAAGTTTTTACAACATGCAAAAACTATCAATGCAATAACTATCATTGTTTAATGAGTTTGTATACGTAGTTCATTTCCCATGATTCATTGTAAACTTTCGTAAATACTTTGATGCACAAATATATTGTTACATAATTTTGTTGGAAATTCATGGAAATCTAATTCACTTGGTCCTTTGACCTTGATTTGAGTTTTTATTCATTGATCACAAATTGAGTTTTATCCTTAACGTCTGATTACGTTCAATCGACAACTGTCACTTGATTATTAGTTCATATTGAGTGAATAAGATTAGTTTTCAGTACTTTACAACTGCGAATGTTCCACTGGTGCACAATAAATGATTATGTGGACCGAGAGTTGTCATTTTGATTCATTCATGTGCTTTTAAATGCAAGAGTGTTTAAAGATGGTGGTTGAGTGCTTTGTATGAGTTTGGCAGAAGTTAATCGGTTAAAGGTTGATTTATGTGGTCTCCTTATACGTTTTTCTTGCGGTTTTAATAGTGCATTCAAACTTTTATTTTGTTATTGTTTAGTGTGATTTTATTGATCATTATGCTTTGATTTGTTTAAATTAGCACAGGAGTGTCTTTAGAAGGCTTAATAAGTGAAACCGCATAGGATTACATGTTTTTACAACATGCAAAAACTATCAATGCAATAACAAGCGTTGTTTAATGAGTTTGTATACGTAGTTCATTTCCCATGATTCATTGTAAACTTTCGCAAATACCTTGATGCACAAATATATTGTTACATAATTTTGTTGGAAATTCATGGAAATCTAATTCACTTGGTCCTTTGACCTTGATTTGAGTTTTTATTCATTGATCACAAATTGAGTTTTATCCTTAACGTCTGAATACGTTCAATCGACAACTGTGACTTGATTATTAGTTCATATTGAGTGAATAAGAGTAGTTTTCGGGACTTTACAACTGCGAATGTTCCACTGGTGCACAATAAATGATTATGTGGACCGAGCGTTGTCATTTTGATTCATTCATGTACATTTTAAATCAAGAGTGTTTAATGATGGTGGTTGAGTACTTTGTATGAGTTTGGCAGAAGTTGATTGGTTAAAGGTTGATTTATGTGGTTTCCTTATACGTTTTTGTTTCTATTTTAATAGTGCATTCAAACTTTCCTTTTGTTATTGTTTAGTGTGATTTTATTGATCATTACGCATTGATTTGCTTAAATTAGCATAGGAGTGTGTTTAAAAGGCTTACTAAGTGAAACCGCATAGGATTACATGTTTTTACAACATACAAAAACTATCAATGAAATAACTATCGTCGTTTAATGAGTTTGTATACGTAGTTCATTTCCCATGATTCATTGTAAACTTTCACGAATACTCTGATACACAAATATATTGTTACATAATTTTGTTGGAAATTCATGGAAATCTAATTCACTTGGTCCTGTGACCTTGATTTGAGTTTTAATTCATTGATCACAAGTTGGGTTTTATCCTTAACGTCTGATTACGTTCAATCGACAACTGTGACTTGATTATTAGTTCATATTGAGTGAATAAGAGTGGTTTTCGGTACTTTACAACTGCGAATGTTCCACTGGTGCACAATAAATGATTATGCGGACCGGGAGTTGTCATTTTGATTCATTCATGTGCATTTTAAATGCAAGAGTGTTTAAAGATGGTGGTTGAGTGCTTTGTATGAGTTTGGCAGAAGTTGATCGGTTAAAGGTTGATTTATGTGGTCTCCTTATACGTTTTTGTTTCGGTTTTAATAGTGCATTCAAACTTTCCTTTTGTTATTGTTTAGTGTGATTTTATTGATCATTACACTTTGAATTGCTTAAATTAGCACAGGAGTGTCTTTAGAAGGCTTAATAAGTGAAACCGCATAGGATTACAAGTTTTTACAACATGCAAAAACTATCAATGCAATAACTATCATTGTTTAATGAGTTTGTATACGTAGTTCATTTCCCATGATTCATTGTAAACTTTCGCAAATACTTTGATGCACAAATATATTGTTACATAATTTTGTTGGAAATTCATGGAAATCTAATTCACTTGGTCCTTTGACCTTGATTTGAGTTTTTATTCATTGATCACAAATTGAGTTTTATCCTAAACGTCTGATTACGTTCAATCGACAACTGTGACTTGATTATTAGTTCATATTGAGTGAATAAGAGTAGTTTTTGGTACTTTACAACTGCGAATGTTCCACTGGTGCACAATAAATGATTATGTGGACCGAGAGTTGTCATTTTGATTCATTCATGTGCTTTTAAATGCAAGAGTGTTTAAAGATGGTGGTTGAGTGCTTTGTATGAGTTTGGCAGAAGTTAATCGGTTAAAGGTTGATTTATGTGGTCTCCTTATACGTTTTTGTTTCGGTTTTAATAGTGCATTCAAACTTTTATTTTGTTATTGTTTAGTGTGATTTTATTGATCATTATGCTTTGATTTGTTTAAATTAGCACAGGAGTCTCTTTAGAAGGCTTAATAAGTGAAACCGCATAGGATTACATGTTTTTACAACATGCAAAAACTATCAATGCAATAACAAGCGTTGTTTAATGAGTTTGTATACGTAGTTCATTTCCCATGATTCATTGTAAACTTTCACGAATACTTTGATAAACAAATATATTGTTACATAATTTTGTTGGAAATTCATGGAAATCTAATTCACTTGGTCCTGTGACCTTGATTTGAGTTTTGATTCATTGATCACAAATTGGGTTTTATCCTTAACGTCTGATTACGTTCAATCGACAACTGTGACTTGATTATTAGTTCATATTGAGTGAATAAGAGTGGTTTTCGGTACTTTACAACTGCGAATGTTCCACTGGTGCACAATAAATGATTATGCGGACCGGGAGTTGTCATTTTGATTCATTCATGTGCATTTTAAATGCAAGAGTGTTTAAAGATGGTGGTTGAGTGCTTTGTATGAGTTTGGCAGAAGTTGATCGGTTAAAGGTTGATTTATGTGGTCTCCTTATACGTTTTTGTTTCGGTTTTAATAGTGCATTCAAACTTTCCTTTTGTTATTGTTTAGTGTGATTTTATTGATCATTACACTTTGATTTGCTTAAATTAGCACAGGAGTGTCTTTAGAAGGCTTAATAAGTGAAACCGCATAGGATTACATGTTTTTACAACATGCAAAAACTATCAATGCAATAACTAGCGTTGTTTAATGAGTTTGTATACGTAGTTCATTTCCCATGATTCATTATAAACTTTCGCGAATACTTTGATGCACAAATATATTGTTACATAATTTTGTTGGAAATTCATGGAAATCTAATTCACTTGGTCCTTTGACCATGATTTGAGTTTTTATTCATTGATCACAAATTGAGTTTTATCCTTATCGTCTGATTATGTTCAATCGACAACTGTTACTTGATTATTAGTTCATCTTTAGCGAATAATAGTAGTTTTCGGGACTTTACAACTACGAATGTTCCACTGGTGCGCAATAAATGATTATGTGGACCGAGCATTGTCATTTTGATTCATTCATGTGCATTTTAAATGCAAGAGTGTTTAAATATGATGGTTGAGTACTTTGTATGAGTTTGGCAAAAGTTGATTGGTTAAAGGTTGATTTATGTGGTTTCCTTATACGTTTTTGTTTTTGTTTTAATAGTGCATTCAAACTTTCCTTTTGTTATTGTTTAAAGTGATTTTATTGATCATTACGCTTTGATTTGCTTAAATTAGCACAGGAGTGTCTTTAGAAGGCTTAATAAGTGAAACCGCATAGGATTACATGTTTTTAAAACATGCAAAAACTATCAATGCAATAACTAGCGTTGTTTAATGAGTTTGTATACGTATTTCATTTCCCATGATTCATTGTAAACTTTCGCAAATACTTTGATGCACAAATATATTGTTACATAATTTTGTTGGAAATGCATGGAAATCTAATTCACTTGGTCGTATTACCTTGATTTGAGTTTTTATTCATTGATCACAAATTGAGTTTTATCCTTAAAATCTGATTACGTTCAATCGACAACGGTGACTTGATTATTAGTTCATATTGAGCGAACAAGAGTAGTTTTCGGTACTTTAAAACGGTTAATGTTACATTGGTGCACAATAAATGATTATGTGGACCGAGAGTTGTCATTTTGATTCTTTCATGTGCTTTTAAAATGCAAGATTGTTTAAAGATGGTGGTTGAGTGTTTTGTATGAGTTTGGCAGAAGTTGATCGGTTAAAGGTTGATTTATGTGGTCTCCTTTTACGTTTTTGTTTCGGTTTTAATAGTGCATTCAAACTTTCCTTTTGTTATTGTTTAGTGTGATTTTATTGATCACTACGCTTTGATTTGCTTAAATTAGCACAGGAGTGTGTTTAGAAGGCTTAGTAAGTGAAACTGCATAGGATTACTTGTTTTTACAACATGCAAAAACTATCAATGCAATAACTATCGTTGTTTAATGAGTTTGTATACGTAGTTCATTTCCCATGATTCATTGTAAACTTTCGCAAATACTTTGATGCTCAAATATATTGTTACATAATTTTGTTGGAAATTCATGGAAATCTAATTCACTTGGTCCTTTGACCTTGATTTGAGTTTTTATTCATTGATCACAAATTAAGTTTTATCCTTAACGGTTGATTACGTTCAATCGACAACTGTGACTTGATTATTTGTTCATATTGAGTGAATAAGAGTAGTTTTCGGTACTTTACAACTGCGAATGTTCCACTCGTGCACAATAAATGATTATGTGGACCGAGAGTTGTCATTTTGATTCATTCTTGTGCATTTTAAATGCAAGAGTGTTTAAAGATGGTGGTTGAGTGTTTTGTATGAGTTTGGCAGAAGTTGATCGGTTAAAGGTTGATTTATGTGGTCTCCTTATACGTTTTTGTTTTGGTTTTAATAGTGCATTCGAACTTTTCTTTTGTTATTGTTTAGTGTGATTTTATTGATCATTACGCTTTGATTTGCTTAAATTAGCACAGGAGTGTCTTTAGAAGGCTTAATAAGTGAAACCGCATAGGATTACATGTTTTTACAACATGCAAAAACTATCAATGCAATAACTAGCGTTGTTTAATGAGTTTGTATACGTATTTCATTTCCCATGATTCATTGTAAACTTTCGCAAATACTTTGATGCACAAATATATTGTTACATAATTTTGTTGGAAATGCATGGAAATCTAATTCACTTGGTCGTATTACCTTGATTTGAGTTTTTATTCATTGATCACAAATTGAGTTTTATCCTTAAAATCTGATTACGTTCAATCGACAACTGTGACTTGATTATTAGTTCATATTGAGCGAACAAGAGTAGTTTTCGGTACTTTAAAACGGTTAATGTTACATTGGTGCACAATAAATGATTATGTGGACCGAGAGTTGTCATTTTGATTCTTTCATGTGCTTTTAAAATGCAAGAGTGTTTAAAGATGTTGGTTGAGTGTTTTGTATGAGTTTGGCAGAAGTTGATCGGTTAAAGGTTGATTTATGTGGTCTCCTTTTACGTTTTTGTTTCGGTTTTAATAGTGCATTAAAACTTTCCTTTTGTTATTGTTTAGTGTGATTTTATTGATCGTTACGCTTTGATTTGCTTAAATTAGCACAAGAGTGTGTTTAAAAGGCTTAATAAGTGAAACCGCATAGGATTACAAGTTTTTACAACATACAAAAACTATCAATGCAATAACTATCGTTGTTTAATGAGTTTGTATACGTAGTTCATTTCCCATGATTCATTGTAAACTTTCGCAAATACTTTGATGCTCAAATATATTGTTACATAATTTTGTTGGATATTCATGGAAATCTAATTCACTTGGTCCTTTGACCTTGATTTGAGTTTTTATTCATTGATCACAAATTAAGTTTTATCCTTAACGGTTGATTACGTTCAATCGACAACTGTGACTTGATTATTAGTTCATATTGAGTGAATAAGAGTAGTTTTCTGTACTTTACAACTGCGAATGTTCCACTCGTGCACAATAAATAATTATGTGGACCGAGAGTTGTCATTTTGATTCATTATGTGCATTTTAAATGCAAGAGTGTTTAAAGATGGTGATTGAGTGCTTTGTATGAGTTTGGCAGAAGTTGATCGGTTAAAGGTTGATTTATGTGGTCTCCTTATACGTTTTTGTTTCGGTTTTAATAGTGCATTCGAACTTTTCTTTTGTTATTGTTTAGTGTGATTTTATTGATCATTACGCTTTGATTTGCTTAAATTAGCACAGGAGTGTCTTTAGAAGGCTTAATAAGTGAAACCGCATAGGATTACATGTTTTTACAACATGCAAAAACTATCAATGCAATAACTAGCGTTGTTTAATGAGTTTGTATACGTAGTTCATTTCCCATGATTCATTCTAAACTTTCGCAAATACTTTGATGCACAAATATATTGTTACATAATTTTGTTGGAAATGCATGGAAATCTAATTCACTTGGTCGTATTACCTTGATTTGAGTTTTTATTCATTGATCACAAATTGAGTTTTATCCTTAAAATCTGATTACGTTCAATCGACAACTGTGACTTGATTATTAGTTCATATTGAGCGAACAAGAGTAGTTTTCGGTACTTTAAAACGGTTAATGTTACATTGGTGCACAATAAATGATTATGTGGACCGAGAGTTGTCATTTTGATTCTTTCATGTGCTTTTAAAATGCAAGAGTGTTTAAAGATGTTGGTTGAGTGTTTTGTATGAGTTTGGCAGAAGTTGATCGGTTAAAGGTTGATTTATGTGGTCTCCTTTTACGTTTTTGTTTCGGTTTTAATAGTGCATTAAAACTTTCCTTTTGTTATTGTTTAGTGTGATTTTATTGATCGTTACGCTTTGATTTGCTTAAATTAGCACAAGAGTGTGTTTAAAAGGCTTAATAAGTGAAACCGCATAGGATTACAAGTTTTTACAACATACAAAAACTATCAATGCAATAACTATCGTTGTTTAATGAGTTTGTATACGTAGTTCATTTCCCATGATTCATTGTAAACTTTCGCAAATACTTTGATGCTCAAATATATTGTTACATAATTTTGTTGGATATTCATGGAAATCTAATTCACTTGGTCCTTTGACCTTGATTTGAGTTTTTATTCATTGATCACAAATTAAGTTTTATCCTTAACGGTTGATTACGTTCAATCGACAACTGTGACTTGATTATTAGTTCATATTGAGTGAATAAGAGTAGTTTTCTGTACTTTACAACTGCGAATGTTCCACTCGTGCACAATAAATAATTATGTGGACCGAGAGTTGTCATTTTGATTCATTTATGTGCATTTTAAATGCAAGAGTGTTTAAAGATGGTGATTGAGTGCTTTGTATGAGTTTGGCAGAAGTTGATCGGTTAAAGGTTGATTTATGTGGTCTCCTTATACGTTTTTGTTTCGGTTTTAATAGTGCATTCGAACTTTTCTTTTGTTATTGTTTAGTGTGATTTTATTGATCATTACGCTTTGATTTGCTTAAATTAGCACAGGAGTGTCTTTAGAAGGCTTAATAAGTGAAACCGCATAGGATTACATGTTTTTACAACATGCAAAAACTATCAATGCAATAACTAGCGTTGTTTAATGAGTTTGTATACGTAGTTCATTTCCCATGATTCATTCTAAACTTTCGCAAATACTTTGATGCACAAATATATTGTTACATAATTTTGTTGGAAATTCATGGAAATCTAATTCACTTGGTCGTATTACCTTGATTTGAGTTTTTATTCATTGATCACTAATTGAGTTTTATCCTTAACGTCTGATTACGTTCAATCGACAACTGTGACTTGATTATTAGTTCATATTGAGCGAATAAGAGTAGTTTTCGGTACTTTAAAACGGTTAATGTTACATTGGTGCATAATAAATGATTATGTGGACCGAGAGTTGTCATTTTGATTCATTCATGTGCTTTTAAAATGCAAGAGTGTTTAAAGATGGTGGTTGAGTGCTTTGTATGAGTTTGGTAGAAATTTATCGGTTAAAGGTTGATTTATGTGGTCTCCTTATATGTTTTGGTTTCGGTTTTAATAGTGCATTCAAACTTTCCTTTTGTTATTGTTTGGTGTGATTTTATTGATCATTACGCTTTGATTTGCTTAAATTAGCACAGGAGTGTGTTTAGAAGACTTATTAAGTGAAACCGCATAGGATTACATGTTTTTACAACAAGCAAAAACTATCAACGCAATAACTATCGTTGTTTAATGAGTTTGTATACGTATTTCGTTTCCCATGATTCATTGTAAACTTTCACAAATACTTTGATGCACAAATATATTGTTACATAATTTTGTTGGAAATTCATGGAAATCTAATTCACTTGGTCGTGTTACCTTGATTTGAGTTTTTACTCATTGATCACACATTGAGTTTTTTCTTTAACATATGATTACGTTCAATCGAAAACTGTGACTTGATTATTGGTTCATATTGAGCGAATAAGAGTAGTTTTCGGTACTTTACAACTGTTAATGTTCCATTGGTGCACAATAAATGATTATGTGGATCGAGAGTTGTCATTTTGATTCGTTCATGTGCTTTTAAAATGCAAGAGTGTTTAAAGATGGTGGTTTAGTGTTTTGTATGACTTTGGCAAAAGTTGATCGGTTAAAGGTTGATTTATGTGGTCTCCTTTTACGTTTTTGTTTCGGTTTTAATAGTGCATTCAAACTTTCCTTTTGTTATTGTTTAGTGTGATTTTATTGATCATTACGCTTTGATTTGCTTAAATTAGCACAGGAGTGTGTTTAAAAGTCTTAATAAGTGAAACCGCATAGGATTAGAAGTTTTTACAACATACAAAAACTATCAATGCAATAACTATCGTTGTTTAATGAGTTTGTATACGTAGTTCATTTCCCATGATTCATTGTAAACTTTCGCAAATACTTTGATGCACAAATATATTGTTACATAATTTTGTTGGAAATTCATGGAAATCTAATTCACTTGGTCCTTTGACCTTGATTTGAGTTTTTATTCATTGATCACAAATTGAGTTTTATCCTTAACGTCTGATTTCGTTCAATCGACAACTGTGACTTGATTATTAGTTCATATTGAGTGAATAAGAGTAGTTTTCGGTACTTTACAACTGCGAATGTTCCACTGGTGCACAATAAACGATTATGTGGACCGAGAGTTGTCATTTTGATTCATTCATGTGCATTTTAAATGCAAGAGTGTTTAAAGATGGTGGTTGAGTGCTTTGTATGAGTTTGGCAGAAGTTGATCGGTTAAAGGTTGATTTATGTGGTCTCCTTATACGTTTTTGTTTCGGTTTTAATAGTGCATTCAAACTTTTCTTTTGTTATTGTTTTGTGTGTTTTTATTGATTATTACGCTTTGATTTGCTTAATTTAGCACATGAGTGTCTTTAGAAGGCTTAATAAGTGAAACTGCATAGGATTACATGTTTTTACAACATGCAAAAACTATCAATGCAATAACTAGCGTTGTTTAATGAGTTTGTATACGTAGTTGATTTCCCATGATTCATTGTAAAATTTCGCAAATACTTTGATGCACAAATATATTGTTACATAATTTTGTTGGAAATTCATAGAAATCTAATTAACTTGGTCGTATTACCTTGATTTGAGTTTTTATTCGTTGATCACAAATTGAGTTTTATCCTTAACGTCTGATTACGTTCAATCGACAACTGTGACTTGACTATTAGTTCATATTGAGTGAATAAGAGTAGATTTCGGTACTTTACAACGGTTAACGTTACACTGGTGCACAATAAATGATTATGTGGACCGAGAGTTGTCATTTTGATTCATTCATGTGCATTTAAAATGCAAGAGTGTTTAAAGATGGCGGTTTAGTGTTTTGTATGAGTTTTGCAGAAGTTGATCGATTAAAAGTTCATTTATGTGGTCTCTTTATACGTTTTGGTTTCGGTTTTAATAGTGTATTCAAACTTTCCTTTTGTTGTTGTTTAGTTTGATTTCATTGATCATTACGTTTTGATATGCTTAAATTAGCACAGGAGTGTGTTTAGAAGGCTTTATAAGTGAAACCGCATAGGATTACATGTTTTTACAAGCAAAAACTATCAATGCAATAACTATCGTTGTTTAATGAGTTTGTATACGTAGTTTATTTCCCATGATTCATTGTAAACATTCGTGAATAATTTGATGCACAAATATATTGTTTCATAATTTTGTTGGAAATTCATGGAAATCTAACTCACTTGGTCGTGTTACCTTGATTTGAGTTTTTACTCATTGATCACACATTGAGTTTTTTCTTTAACGTATGATTACGTTCAATCGAAAACTATGACTTGATTATTGGTTCATATTGAGCGAATAAGAGTAGTTTTCGGTACTTTACAACTGTTAATGTTCCACTGGTGCACAATAAATGATTATGTGGATCGAGAGTTGTCATTTTGATTCATTCAGGCACATTTTAAATGCAAGAGTGTTTAAAGATGGTGGTTGAGTGCTTTGTATGAGTTTGGCAGAAATTGATCGGTTAAAGGTTGATTTATGTGGTCTCCTTATACGTTTTGGTTTCGGTTTTAATAGTGCATTCAAACTTTCCTTTTGTTATTGTTTAGTGTGATTTTATTGATCATTAAGCTTTGATTTGCTTAAATTAGCACAGGAGTGTGTTTAGAAGACTTAATAAGTGAAACCGCATAGGATTACATGTTTTTACAACAAGCAAAAACTATCAATGCAATAACTATCGTTGTTTAATGAGTTTGTATACGTAGTTCATTTCCCATGATTCATTGTAAACTTTCGTGAATACTTTGATGCACAAATATATTGTTACATAATTTTGTTGGAAATTCATGGAAATCTAATTCACCTGGTCGTGTTACCTTGATTTGAGTTTTTATTCATTGATCACAAATTGAGTTTTATCCTTAACGTCTGATTACGTTTAATCGACAACTGTGACTTGATTATTAGTTCATATTGAGCGAATAAGAGTAGTTTGCGGTACTTTACAACGATTAATGTTACACTGGTGCACAATATATGATTCTGTGGACCGAGAGTTGTCATTTTGATTCTTTCATGTGCTTTTAAAATGCAAGAGTGTATAAAGATGGTGGTTGAGTGTTTTGTATGACTTTGGCAAAAGTTGATCTGTTAAAAGTTCATTTATGTGGTCTCCTTATACGTTTTGGTTTCAGTTTTAATAGTGCATTCAAACTTTCCTTTTGTTGTTGTTTAGTTTGATTTCATTGATCATTACGCTTTGATCTACTTAAATTAGCACAGGAGTGTGTTTAGAAGGTTTTATAAGTGAAACCGCATAGGATTACATGTTTTTACAACAAGCAAAAACTATCAATGCAATAACTATCGTTGTTTAATGAGTTTGTATACGTAGTTCATTTCACATGATTCATTGTAAACTTTCGCGAATACTTTGATGCACAAACATATTGTTACATAATTTTGTTGGAAATTCATGGAAATCTAATTCACTTGGTCGTGTTACCTTGATTTGAGTTTTTATTCATTGATCACACATTGAGTTTTTTCTTTAACGTATGATTACGTTCAATCGAAAACTGTGACTTGATTATTGGTTCATATTGAGCGAATAAGAGTAGTTGTCGGTACTTTACAACTGTTAATGTTCCACTGCTGCACAATAAGTGATTATGTGGACCGAGAGTTGTTATTTTGATTCATTCATGTCCATTTTAATTGCAAGAGTGTTTAAAGATGGTGGTTGAGTGCTTTGTATGAGTTTGGCAGACGTTGATCGGTTAAAGGTTGATTTATGTGGTCTCCTTATACGTTTTGGTTTCGGTTTTAATAGTGCATTCAAACTTTCCTTTTGTTATTGTTTAGTGTGATTTTATTGATCATTACGCTTTGATTTGCTTAAATTAGCACAGTAGTGTGTTTAGAAGGCTTAATAGGTGAAACCGCATAGGATTACATGTTTTTACAAAAAGCAAAAACTATCAATGCAATAACTATTGTTGTTTAATGAGTTTGTATACGTAGTTCATTTCCCGTGATTCATTGTAAACTTTCACGAACACTTTAATGCACAAATATATAGTTGCATAATTTTGTTGGAAATTCATGGAAATCTAATTCACTTAGCCGTGTTACCTTGATTTGAGTTTTTATTCATTGATCACAAATTGAGTTTTATCCTTAACGTCTGATTACGTTCAATCGACAACTGTGACTTGATTATTAGTTCATATTGAGCGAATAAGAGTAGTTTTCGTTACTTTACAAGTGTTAATGTTCCACTGGTGCACAATAAATGATTATGTGGACCGAGAGTTGTCATTTTGATTCATTCATGTGCATTTTAAATGCAAGAGTGTTTAAAGATGGTGGTTGTGTGCTTTGTATGAGTTTGGAAGAAGTTGATCGGTTAAAGGTTGATTTCTGTGGTCTCCTTATACGTTTTGGTATCGGTTTTAATAGTGCATTCAAACTTTCCTTTTGTTATTGTTTAGTGTGATTTTATTGATCATTACGCTTTGATTTGCTTAAATTAGCATAGGAGTGTGTTTAGAAGACTTAATAAGTGAAACCGCATTGGATTACATGTTTTTACAACAAGCAAAAACTATCAATGCAATAACTATCGTTGTTTAATGAGTTTGTATACGTAGTTCATTTCCCATGATTCATTGTAAACTTTCATGAATACTTTGATGCACAAATATATTGTTACATAATTTTGTTGGAAATTCATGGAAATCTAATTCACTTGGTCGTGTTACCTTGATTTGAGTTTTTATTCATTGATCACAAATTGAGTTTTATCCTTAACGTCTGATTATGTTTAATCGACAACTGTGACTTGATTATTAGGTCATATTGAGCGAATAAGAGTAGTTTTCGGTACTTTACAACGGTTAATGTTACACTGGGGCACAATAAATGATTCTGTGGACCGAGAGTTGTCGTTTTGATTCTTTCATGTGCTTTTAAAATGCAAGAGTGTATAAAGATGGTGGTTGAGTGTTTTGTATGAGTTTGGCAGAAGTTGATCGGTTAAAGGTTGATTTCTGTGGTCTCCTTATACGTTTTAGTTTCGGGTTTAATAGTGTGATAGGAGTACACCCGGAGAACACCGGTTCAAACGTAACGATCAAAAGAACAGATAGATCTACGGCTCTTTTCGGATACAGATTCACCACCGAAACAAACGATAGGGCTGCGATATCAACCGAAGATACAGATACACCACTCCGGTTAAGCAATCGTGTCTAAGAACACCATCCAACTTGCCAATGTTGAACTAGCATAGACAAATATCAATCTAACTCTCACACAAGAGGTAAATCAATACAAGAAATACTCATAATTTCATCACCACCACCACCATAATACAAAAACTGACGTACTTAAAGAGTTTACCACTAACCTACGACCTATAATCTAGGGACACTAGAAATTATTGTACAACTTACTAAACATGGGGACAACTAACAAAAGCATGACTAAACAAAAATAGTCACAATGAAAACAAAACATTAAAATATAATAAATATTAATAGTGGTGGAGAACATGGTTTGGAGCTCCAATTTGAAACCTTTACCAACCGATTGCTATCATCCTCTCCTCCTTTGGAAAAGTTTGTCCTCAAACTTGAGAACGATTGAAGCAATAGCGGTGTTGGAATAAATTGAAGAACCAGAATGTTTTTCGAAAATGAGCCCGAATCAAGTCACCGGGATCGAACGGAATATCTAGCCGAACACCGACTTTGCCACAAAGAGTCTTGAGGGATATAGTCCAATCGACAACTTTGTTACTAAACAGTATTGTAGCAGTGATTTTCAAAGAGATACGTGTGTTGTGGTAGGAACTATAGACAACTACATACTTGACAATAGAAACTTTTGAGGGAGTCTTCTTTTCATTCAATGAGTTAAGATCTTTGGCGCTCTTCATGTCTGTTTCTTTAGTGACTTTGAAAACAAGCGGACTAGCATTCTTGTTGGCCTCTAACCCATGCAACGCTGACCTGTAAATTAACCAAACAAATAGGATTTGATGGTAAAGGATATTAGAGACTGTAGGTGACAGGGTTATCTTCTTGTCAAACTGAGTCAGAACCAGCTGTTGGGATTTTAATTCGCCGCCCGGCTCTGTGTAAAGATCATCATCTTCATCACGCTCATCTAAAGGCACTTCTTCATCATCATAGTCTTCTGTAGCTTTTGATGGATCTTTTCCTGAACATGAATTCTTAACTGTGGGTGCATCTTCTTGATCGACAATCCCATAAAGAACCCGCTTCACAAATAGACATTCCTTTTCATCAGGAACAAATCCATCATCATCATATCGAGGTTCAAAATCCATGGTTGAAATTTATTGTAGACTTGAATGCATTGTATTTGTAGGAAAGGAACGAGTCGAAACAGATCGAGCTTTAGCTCTGATACCAAATGATAGGAGTACACCCGGAGAACACCGGTTCAAACGTAACGATCAAAAGAACGGATAGATCTACGGCTCGTTTCGGATACAGATTCACCACCGAAACAAACGATAGGGCTGCGATATCAACTGAAGATACAGATACACCACTCCGGTTAAGCAATCGTGTCTAAGAACACCATCCAACTTGCCAATGTTGAACTAGCATAGACAAATATCAATCTAACTCTCACACAAGAGGTAAATCAATACAAGAAAATACTCATAATTTCATCACCACCACCATAATACAAAAACTGACGTACTTAAAGAAGTTTACCACTAACCTACGACCTATAATCTAGGGACACTAGAAATTATTGTACAACTTACTAAACATGGCGAACAACTAACAAAAGCATGACTAAACAAAAATAGTCACAATGAAAACAAAACATTAAAAATATAATAAATATTAATAATGGTGGAGAACGTGGTTTGGAGCTCCAATTTGAAACCTTTACCAACCGATTGCTATCATAGTGTATTCAAACTTTCCTTTTGTTATTGTTTAGTGTGATATCATTGATCATTACGCTATGATTTGCTTAAATTAGCATAGGAGAGTGTTTAGAAGGCTTCATAAGTGAAACCGCATAGGATTACATGTTTCTACAACAAGCAAAAACTATCAATGCAACTATCGTTGTTTAATGAGTTTGTATACGTAGTTCATTTCCCATGATTCATTGTAAACTTTCGCGAATACTTTGATACACAAATATATTGTTACATAATTTGTTGGAAATTTATGGAAATCTAATTCACTTGGTTGTGTTACCTTGATTTGAGTTTTTATTCATTGATCACACATTGAGTTTTTTCTTTAACGTCTGATTACGTTTAATCGAAAACTGCGACTTGATTATTGGTTTATATTGAGCAAATAAGAGTAGTTTTTGTTACTTTACAACTGTTCATGTTCCACTGGTGCACAATAAATGATTATGTGGACCGAGAGGTGTCATTTTGATTCCTTCATGTGCATTTAAAATGCAAGAGTGTTTAAAGATGGTGGTTGAGTGCTTTGTATGAGTTTGGCAGAAGTTGATCGGTTAAAGGTTGATTTATGTGGTCTCCTTATACGTTTTGGTTTCGGTTTTAATAGTGCATTCAAACTTTCCTTTTGTTATTGTTTAGTGTGATTTTATTGATCATTAAGCTTTGATTTGCTTAAATTAGCACAGGAGTGTGTTTAGAAGACTTAATAAGTGAAACCGCATAGGATTACATGTTTTTACAACAAGCAAAAACTATCAATGCAATAACTATCGTTGTTTAATGAGTTTGTATACGTAGTTCATTTCCCATGATTCATTGTAAACTTTCGTGAATACTTTGATGCACAAATATATTGTTACATAATTTTGTTGGAAATTCATGGAAATCTAATTCACCTGGTCGTGTTACCTTGATTTGAGTTTTATTCATTGATCACAAATTGAGTTTTATCCTTAACGTCTGATTACGTTTAATCGACAACTGTGACTTGATTATTAGTTCATATTGAGCGAATAAGAGTAGTTTGCGGTACTTTACAACGATTAATGTTACACTAGTGCACAATATATGATTCTGTGGACCGAGAGTTGTCATTTTGATTCTTTCATGTGCTTTTAAAATGCAAGAGTGTATAAAGATGGTGGTTGAGTGTTTTGTATGACTTTGGCAAAAGTTGATCTGTTAAAAGTTCATTTATGTGGTCTCCTTATACGTTTTGGTTTCAGTTTTAATAGTGCATTCAAACTTTCCTTTTGTTGTTGTTTAGTTTGATTTCATTGATCATTACGCTTTGATCTACTTAAATTAGCACAGGAGTGTGTTTAGAAGGTTTTATAAGTGAAACCGCATAGGATTACATGTTTTACAACAAGCAAAACTATCAATGCAATAACTATCGTTGTTTAATGAGTTTGTATACGTAGTTCATTTCACATGATTCATTGTAAACTTTCGCGAATACTTTGATGCACAAACATATTGTTACATAATTTGTTGGAAATTCATGGAAATCTAATTCACTTGGTCGTGTTACCTTGATTTGAGTTTTTATTCATTGATCACACATTGAGTTTTTTCTTTAACGTATGATTACGTTCAATCGAAAACTGTGACTTGATTATTGGTTCATATTGAGCGAATAAGAGTAGTTGTCGGTACTTTACAACTGTTAATGTTCCACTGCTGCACAATAAGTGATTATGTGGACCGAGAGTTGTTATTTTGATTCATTCATGTCCATTTTAATTGCAAGAGTGTTTAAAGATGGTGGTTGAGTGCTTTGTATGAGTTTGGCAGACGTTGATCGGTTAAAGGTTGATTTATGTGGTCTCCTTATACGTTTTGGTTTCGGTTTTAATAGTGCATTCAAACTTTCCTTTGTTATTGTTTAGTGTGATTTTATTGATCATTACGCTTTGATTTGCTTAAATTAGCACAGTAGTGTGTTTAGAAGGCTTAATAGGTGAAACCGCATAGGATTACATGTTTTTACAAAAAGCAAAAACTATCAATGCAATAACTATTGTTGTTTAATGAGTTTGTATACGTAGTTCATTTCCCGTGATTCATTGTAAACTTTCACGAACACTTTAATGCACAAATATATAGTTGCATAATTTTGTTGGAAATTCATGGAAATCTAATTCACTTAGCCGTGTTACCTTGATTTGAGTTTTTATTCATTGATCACAAATTGAGTTTTATCCTTAACGTCTGATTACGTTCAATCGACAACTGTGACTTGATTATTAGTTCATATTGAGCGAATAAGAGTAGTTTTCGTTACTTTACAAGTGTTAATGTTCCACTGGTGCACAATAAATGATTATGTGGACCGAGAGTTGTCATTTTGATTCATTCATGTGCATTTTAAATGCAAGAGTGTTTAAAGATGGTGGTTGTGTGCTTTGTATGAGTTTGGCAGAAGTTGATCGGTTAAAGGTTGATTTCTGTGGTCCCCTTATACGTTTTGGTATCGGTTTTAATAGTGCATTCAAACTTTCCTTTTGTTATTGTTTAGTGTGATTTTATTGATCATTACACTTTGATTTGCTTAAATTAGCACAGGAGTGTGTTTAGAAGACTTAATAAGTGAAACCGCATTGGATTACATGTTTTTACAACAAGCAAAAACTATCAATGCAATAACTATCGTTGTTTAATGAGTTTGTATACGTAGTTCATTTCCCATGATTCATTGTAAACTTTCATGAATACTTTGATGCACAAATATATTGTTACATAATTTTGTTGGAAATTCATGGAAATCTAATTCACTTGGTCGTGTTACCTTGATTTGAGTTTTTATTCATTGATCACAAATTGAGTTTTATCCTTAACGTCTGATTATGTTTAATCGACAACTGTGACTTGATTATTAGGTCATATTGAGCGAATAAGAGTAGTTTTCGGTACTTTACAACGGTTAATGTTACACTGGGGCACAATAAATGATTCTGTGGACCGAGAGTTGTCGTTTTGATTCTTTCATGTGCTTTTAAAATGCAAGAGTGTATAAAGATGGTGGTTGAGTGTTTTGTATGAGTTTGGCAGAAGTTGATCGGTTAAAGGTTGATTTCTGTGGTCTCCTTATACGTTTTAGTTTCGGGTTTAATAGTGTGATAGGAGTACACCCGGAGAACACCGGTTCAAACGTAACGATCAAAAGAACAGATAGATCTACGGCTCTTTTCGGATACAGATTCACCACCGAAACAAACGATAGGGCTGCGATATCAACCGAAGATACAGATACACCACTCCGGTTAAGCAATCGTGTCTAAAAACACCATCCAACTTGCCAATGTTGAACTAGCATAGACAAATATCAATCTAACTCTCACACAAGAGGTAAATCAATACAAGAAAATACTCATAATTTCATCACCACCACCACCATAATACAAAAACTGACGTACTTAAAGAAGTTTACCACTAACCTACGACCTATAATCTAGGGACACTAGAAATTATTGTACAACTTACTAAACATGGGGAACAACTAACAAAAGCATGACTAAACAAAAATAGTCACAATGAAAACAAAACATTAAAAATATAATAAATATTAATAGTGGTGGAGAACATGGTTTGGAGCTCCAATTTGAAACCTTTACCAACCGATTGCTATCATCCTCTCCTCCTTTGGAAAAGTTTGTCCTCAAACTTGAGAACGATTGAAGCAATAGCGGTGTTGGAATAAATTGAAGAACCAGAATGTTTTTCGAAAATGAGCCCGAATCAAGTCACCGGGATCGAACGGAATATCTAGCCGAACACCGACTTTGCCACAAAGAGTCTTGAGGGATATAGTCCAATCGACAACTTTGTTACTAAACAGTATTGTAGCAGTGATTTTCAAAGAGATACGTGTGTTGTGGTAGGAACTATAGACAACTACATACTTGACAATAGAAACTTTTGAGGGAGTCTTCTTTTCATTCAATGAGTTAAGATCTTTGGCGCTCTTCATGTCTGTTTCTTTAGTGACTTTGAAAACAAGCGGACTAGCATTCTTGTTGGCCTCTAACCCATGCAACGCTGACCTGTAAATTAACCAAACAAATAGGATTTGATGGTAAAGGATATTAGAGACTGTAGGTGACAGGGTTATCTCTTGTCAAACTGAGTCAGAACCAGCTGTTGGGATTTTAATTCGCCGCCCGGCTCTGTGTAAAGATCATCATCTTCATCACGCTCATCTAAAGGCACTTCTTCATCATCATAGTCTTCTGTAGCTTTTGATGGATCTTTTCCTGAACATGAATTCTTACTGTGGGTGCATCTTCTTGATCGACAATCCCATAAGAACCCGCTTCACAAATAGACATTCCTTTTCATCAGGAACAAATCCATCATCATCATATCGAGGTTCAAAATCCATGGTTGAAATTTATTGTAGACTTGAATGCATTGTATTTGTAGGAAAGGAATGAGTCGAAACAGATCGAGCTTTAGCTCTGATACCAAATGATAGGAGTACACCCGGAGAACACCGGTTCAAACGTAACGATCAAAAGAACGGATAGATCTACGGCTCGTTTCGGATACAGATTCACCACCGAAACAAACGATAGGGCTGCGATATCAACTGAAGATACAGATACACCACTCCGGTTAAGCAATCGTGTCTAAGAACACCATCCAACTTGCCAATGTTGAACTAGCATAGACAAATATCAATCTAACTCTCACACAAGAGGTAAATCAATACAAGAAAATACTCATAATTTCATCACCACCACCATAATACAAAAACTGACGTACTTAAAGAAGTTTACCACTAACCTACGACCTATAATCTAGGGACACTAGAATTATTGTACAACTTACTAAACATGGGGAACAACTAACAAAAGCATGACTAAACAAAATAGTCACAATGAAAACAAAACATTAAAAATATAATAAATATTAATAATGGTGGAGAACGTGGTTTGGAGCTCCAATTTGAAACCTTTACCAACCGATTGCTATCATAGTGTATTCAAACTTTCCTTTTGTTATTGTTTAGTGTGATATCATTGATCATTACGCTATGATTTGCTTAAATTAGCATAGGAGAGTGTTTAGAAGGCTTCATAAGTGAAACCGCATAGGATTACATGTTTCTACAACAAGCAAAAACTATCAATGCAACTATCGTTGTTTAATGAGTTTGTATACGTAGTTCATTTCCCATGATTCATTGTAAACTTTCGCGAATACTTTGATACACAAATATATTGTTACATAATTTGTTGGAAATTTATGGAAATCTAATTCACTTGGTCGTGTTACCTTGATTTGAGTTTTTATTCATTGATCACACATTGAGTTTTTTCTTTAACGTCAGATTACGTTTAATCGAAAACTGTGACTTGATTATTGGTTTATATTGAGCAAATAAGAGTAGTTTTTGTTACTTTACAACTGTTCATGTTCCACTGGTGCACAATAAATGATTATGTGGACCGAGAGGTGTCATTTTGATTCCTTCATGTGCATTTAAAATGCAAGAGTGTTTAAAGATGGTGGTTGAGTGTTTCGAATGAGTTTGGCAGAAGTTGATCGGTTAAAGGTTGATTTTTGTGTTCTCCTTATACGTTTTTGTTTCGGTTTTAATAGTGCATTCAAACTTTCCTTTTGTTATTGTTTAGTGTGATTTTATTGATCATTACGCTTTGATTTGCTTAGATTAGCATAGTAGTGTGTTTAGAAGGCTTAATAAGTGAAACCGCATAGAATTACATGTTTTTACAAAAAGCAAAAACTATCAATGCAATAACTATTGTTGTTTAATGAGTTTGTATACGTTGTTCATTTCCCATGATTCATTGTAAACTTTCGCGAATACTTTAATGCACAAATATATTGTTGCATAATTTTGTTGGAAATTCATGGAAATCTAATTCACTTGGCCGTGTTACCTTGATTTGAGTTTTTATTCATTGATCACAAATTGAGTTTTATCCTTAAAGTCTGATTACGTTCAATCGACAACTGTGACTTGATTATTAGTTTATATTGAGCGAATAAGAGTAGTTTTCGGTACTTTACAACTGTTAATGTTCCACTCGTGCACAATAAATGATTATGTGGACCGAGAGTTGATATTTTGATTCATTCATGTGCATTTTAAATGCAAGAGTGTTTAAAGATGGTGGTTGAGTGCTTTGTATGAGTTTGGCAGAAGTTGATCTGTTAAAGGTTGATTTATGTGGTCTCCTTATACGTTTTTGTTTCGATTTTAATAGTGCATTCAAACTTTCCTTTTGTTATTGTTTAGTGTGATATTATTGATTATTACGCTTTGATTTTCTTAAATTAGCACAAGAGTGTGTTTAGAAGGCTTAATAAGTGAAACCGCATAAGATTACATGTTTTTACAACATGCAAAAACTATCAATGCAATAACTATCGTTGTTTAATGAGTTTGTATACGTGGTTCATTTTCCATTATTCATTGTAAACTTTCGCGAATACTTTGATGCACAAAAATATTGTTACATAATTTTGTTGGAAATTCATGGAAATCTAATTCACTCGGTCCTGTGATCTTGATTTAATTTTTTATTCACTGATCACAAATTGAGTTTTATCCTTAACATCTGATTATGTTCAATCGACAACTGTGAATTGATTATTAGTTCATATTGAGCGAATAAGAGTAGATTTCGGTACTTTACAACGGTTAATGTTACACTGGTGCACAATAAATGATTATGTGGACCGAGAGTTGTCATTTTGATTCATTCATGTGCATTTAAAATGCAAGAGTGTTTAAAGATGGTGGTTGAGTGTTTTGTATGAGTTTGGCAGAAGTTGATCGGTTAAAGGTTGATTTTTGTTTTCTCCTTATACGTTTTTGTTTCGGTTTTAATAGTGCATTCAAACTTTCCTTTTGTTATTGTTTAGTGTGATTTAATTGATCATTACGCTTTGATTTGCTTAAATTAGCACAGTAGTGTGTTTAGAAGACTTAATAAGTGAAACCGCATAGGATTACATGTTTTTACAACAAGCAAAAACTATCAATGCAATAACTATCGTTGTTTAATGATTGTGTATACGTAGTTCATTTCCCACGATTCATTATAAACTTTCGCGAATACTTTGATGCACAAATATATTGTTACATAATTTTGTTGGAAATTCATGGAAATCTAATTCACTTGGTCGTGTTACCTTGATTTGAGTTTTTATTCATTGATCACAAATTGAGTTTTATCCTTAACGTCTGATTACGTTCAATCGACAACTGTGACTTGATTATTAGTTCATATTGAGCGAATAAGAGTAGTTTTCGGTACTTTACAAATGTTAATGTTCCACTGGTGCACAATAAATGATTATGTGGACCGAGAGTTGTCATTTTGATTCATTCATGTGCATTTTAAATGCAAGAGTGTTTAAAGATGGTGGTTGAGTGCTTTGTATGAGTTTGGCAGAAGTTGATCCGTTAAAGGTTGATTTATGTGGTCTCCTTATACGTTTTGGTTTCGGTTTTAATAGTGCATTCAAACTTTCCTTTTGCTATTGTTTAGTGTGATTTTATTGATCATTACGCTTTGATTTGCTTAAATTAGCACAGGAGTGTGTTTAGAAGACTTAATAAGTGAAACCGCATAGGATTACATGTTTTTACAACAAGCAAAAACTATCAATGCAATAACTATCTTTGTTTAATGAGTTTGTATACGTAGTTCATTTCCCATGATTCATTATAAACTTTCGCGAATACTTTGATTCACAAATATATTGTTACATAATTTTGTTGGAAATATATGAAAATCTAATTCACTTGGTCGTGTTACCTTGATTTGAGTTTTTATTCATTGATCACACATTGAGTTTTTTCTTTAACATCTGATTACGTTTAATCAAAAACTATGACTTGATTATTGGTTTATATTGAGTAAATAAGAGTAGTTTTTGTTACTTTACAGCTGTTTTAATTTACACTGGTGCACAATAATTGATTATGTGGACCGAGAGGTGTCATTTTGATTCCTTCATGAGCATTTAAAATACAAGAGTGTTTAAAGATGGTGAAAAGTGTTTTGAATGAGTTTGGCAGAAGTTGATCGGTTAAAGGTTGATTTTTGTGTTCTCCTTATACGTTTTTGTTTCGGTTTTAATAGTGCATTCAAACTTTGCTTTTGTTATTGTTTAGTGTGATTTTATTGATCATTACGCTTTGATTTGCTTAGATTAGCGCAGGAGTGTGTTTAGAAGGCTTAATAAGTGAAACCGCATAGGATTACATGTTTTTACAAAAAGCAAAAACTATCAATGCAATAACTATTGTTGTTTAATGAGTTTGTATACGTTGTTCATTTCCCATGATTCATTGTGAACTTTCACGAATACTTTGATACATAAATATATTGTTACATAATTTTGTTGGAAATTTATGGAAATCTAATTCACTTGGTCGTGTTACCTTGATTTGAGTTTTTATTCATTGATCACAAATTGAGTTTTATCCTTAACGTCTGATTACGTTCAATCGACAACTGTGACTTGATTATTAGTTCATATTGAGCGAATAAGAGTAGTTTTCGGTACTTTACAACTGTTAATGTTCCACTCGTGCACAATAAATGATTATGTGGACCGAGAGTTGTCATTTTGATTCATTCATGTGCATTTTAAATGCAAGAGTGTTTAAAGATGGTGGTTGAGTGCTTTGCATGAGTTTGGCAGAAGTTGATCCGTTAAAGGTTGATTTATGTGGTTTCCTTATACGTTTTGGTTTCGGTTTTAATAGTGCATTCAAACTTTCCTTTTGCTATTGTTTAGTGTGATTTTTTTGATCATTACGCTTTGATTTGCTTAAATTAGCACAGGAGTGTGTTTAGAAGACTTAATAAGTGAAACCGCACAGGATTACATGTTTTTACAACAAGCAAAAACTATCAATGCAATAACTATCTTTGTTTAATGAGTTTGTATACGTAGTTCATTTCCCATTATTCATTATAAACTTTCGCGAATACTTTGATTCACAAATATATTGTTACATAATTTTGTTGGAAATATATGGAAATCTAATTCACTTGGTCGTGTTACCTTGATTTGAGTTTTTATTCATTGATCACACATTGAGTTTTTTCTTTAAAATCTGATTACGTTTAATCAAAAACTATGACTTGATTATTGGTTTATATTAAGCAAATAAGAGTAGTTTTTGTTACTTTACAGCTGTTCATGTTCCACTGGTGCACAATAATTGATTATGTGGACCGAGAGGTGTCATTTTGATTCCTTCATGAGCATTTAAAATGCAAGAGTGTTTAAAGATGGTGAAAAGTGTTTTGAATGAGTTTGGCAGAAGTTGATCGGTTAAAGGTTGATTTTTGTGTTCTCCTTATACGTTTTTGTTTCGGTTTTAATAGTGCATTCAAACTTTGCTTTTGTTATTGTTTTGTGTGATTTTATTGATCATTACGCTTTGATTTGCTTAGATTAGCACAGGAGTGTGTTTAGAAGGCTTAATAAGTGAAACCGCATAGGATTACATGTTTTTACAAAAAGCAAAAACTATCAATGCAATAACTATTGTTGTTTAATGAGTTTGTATACGTTGTTCATTTCCCATGATTCATTGCAACTTTCACGAATACTTTGATACATAAATATATTGTTACATAATTTTGTTGGAAATTTATGGAAATCTAATTCACTTGGTCGTGTTACCTTGATTTGAGTTTTTATTCATTGATCACACATTGAGTTTTTTCGTTAACGTCTGATTACGTTTAATCGAAAACTGTGACTTGATTATTGGTTCATATTGAGCGAATAAGAGTAGTTATGGGTACTTTACAACTGTTAATGTTCCACTGGTGCATAATAAATGATTATGTGGATCGAGAGTTGTCATTTTGCTTCATTCATGTGCTCTTAAAATGCAAGAGTGTTTAAAGATGGTGGTTGAGTGTTTTGTATGAGTTTGGCAGAAGTTGATCGGTTAAAGGTTGATTTCTGTGGTCTCCTTATACGTTTTGGTTTCAGGTTTAATAGTGTATTCAAACTTTCCTTATGTTATTGTTTAGTGTGATATCATTGATCATTACGCTAAGATTTGCTTAAATTAGCACACGAGAGTGTTTAGAAGGCTTCATAAGTGAAACCGCATAGGATTACATATTTTTACAACAAACAAAAACTATCAATGCAATAACTATCGTTGTTTAATGAGTTTGTATACGTAGTTCATTTCCCATGATTCATTATAAACTTTCGCGAATACTTTGATGCACAAATATATTGTTACATAATTTTGTTGGAAATTCATGGAAATCTAATTCACTTGGTCGTGTTACCTTGATTTGAGTTTTTATTCATTGATCACAAATTGAGTTTTATCCTTAACGTCTGATTACGTTTAATTCGACAACTGTGACTTGATTATTAGTTCATATTGAGCGAATAAGAGTAGTTTTCGGTACTTTACAACGGTTAATGTTACACTGGTGCACAATAAATGATTATGTGTACCGAGAGTTGTCATTTTGATTCATTCATGTGCTTTTAAAATGCAAGAGTGTTTAAAGATGGTGGTTGAGTGTTTTGTATGAGTTTGGCAGAAGTTGATCGGTTAAAGGTTGATTTCTGTGGTCTCCTTATACGTTTTGGTTTTGGGTTATTGTTTAGTGTGATATCATTGATCATTACACTATGATTTGCTTAAATTAGCACAGGAGAGTGTTTAGAAGGATTCATAAGTGAAACCGCATAGGATTACATGTTTCTACAACAAGCAAAAACTATCAATGCAATAACTATCGTTGTTTAATGAGTTTGTATACGTAGTTCATTTCCCATGATTCATTGTAAACTTTCGCGGATACTTTGATACACAAATATATTGTTACATAATTTTGTTGGAAATATATGGAAATCTAATTCACTTGGTCGTGTTACCTTGATTTGAGTTTTTATTCATTGATCACACATTGAGTTTTTTCTTTAAGATCTGATTACGTTTAATCAAAAACTATGACTTGATTATTGGTTTATATTGAGCAACTAAGAGTAGTTTTTGTTACTTTACAACTGCTCATGTTCCACTAGTGCACAATAATTGATTATGTGGACCGAGAGGTGTCATTTTGATTCATTCATGTGCATTTAAAATGCAAGAGTGTTTAAAGATGGTGAAAAGTGTTTTGAATGAGTTTGGCAGAAGTTGATCGGTTAAAGGTTAATTTTTGTGTTCTCCTTATACGTTTTTGTTTCGGTTTTAATAGTGCGTTCAAACTTTCCTTTTGTTATTGTTTAGTGTGATTTTATTGATCATTACGCTTTGATTTGCTTAGATTAGCACAGGAGTGTGTTTAGAAGGCTTAATAAGTGAAACCGCATAGGATTACATGTTTTTACAAAAAGCAAAAACTATCAATGCAATAACTATTGTTGTTTAATGAGTTTGTATACGTTGTTCATTTCCCGTGATTCATTATAAACTTTCGCGAGTACTTTGATGCACAAATATATTGTTACATAATTTTGTTGGAAATTCATGGAAATCTAATTCACTTGGTCGTATTACCTTGATTTGAGTTTTTATTCATTGATCACAAATTGAGTTTTATCCTTAACATCTGATTGCGTTCAATCGACAACTGTGACTTGATTATTAGTTCATATTGAGCGAACAAGAGTAGTTTTCGGTACTTTAAAATGGTTAATGTTACATTGGTGCACAATAAATGATTATGTGGACCGAGAGTTGTCATTTTGATTCATTCATGTGCTTTTAAAATGCAAGAGTGTTTAAAGATGGTGGTTGAGTGTTTTGTATGAGTTTGGCAGAAGTTGATCGGTTAAAGGTTGATTTATGTGGTCTCCTTTTATGTTTTTGTTTCGGTTTTAATAGTGCATTCAAACTTTCCTTTTGTTATTGTTTAGTGTGATTTTATTGATCGTTACGCTTTGATTTGCTTAAATTAGCACAGGAGTGTGTTTAAAAGGCTTAATAAGTGAAACCGCATAGGATTACAAGTGTTTACAACATACAAAAACTATCAATGCAATAACTATCGTTGTTTAATGAGTTTGTATACGTAGTTCATTTCCCATGATTCATTGTAAACTTTCGCAAATACTTTGATGCACAAATATATTGTTACATAATTTTGTTGGAAATTCATGGAAATCTAATTCACTTGGTCCTTTGACCTTGATTTGAGTTTTTATTCATTGATGACAAATTAAGTTTTATCCTTAACGTCTGATTACGTTCAATCGACAACTGTGACTTGATTATTAGTTCATATTTAGCGAATAAGAGTAGTTTTCGGGACTTTACAACTGCGAATGTTCCACTAGAGCACAATAAATGATTATGTGGACCGAGAGTTGTCATTTTGATTCATTCATGTGCATTTTAAATGCAAGAGTGTTTAAAGATGGTGGTTGAGTAGTTTGTATGAGTTTGGCAGAAGTTGATTGGTTAAAGGTTGATTTATCTGGTTTCCTTATACGTTTTTGTTTTTGTTTAAATAGTGCATTCAAAATTTCCTTTTGTTATTGTTTAAAGTGATTTTATTGATCATTACGCTTTGATTTGCTTAAATTAGCACAGGAGTGTTTTTAGAAGGCTTATTAAGTGAAACCGCATAGGATTACATGTTTTTACAACATGCAAAAACTATCAATGCAATAACTAGCGTTGTTTAATGAGTTTGTATACGTATTTCATTTCCCATGATTCATTGTAAACTTTCGCAAATACTTTGATGCACAAATATATTGTTACATGATTTTGTTGGAAATTCATGGAAATCTAATTCACTTGGTCGTATTACCTTGATTTGAGTTTTTATTCATTGATCACAAATTGAGTTTTATCCTTAACATCTGATTGCGTTCAATCGACAACTGTGACTTGATTATTAGTTCATATTGAGCGAACAAGAGTAGTTTTCGGTACTTTAAAACGGTTAATGTTACATTGGTGCATAATAAATGATTATGTGGACCGAGAGTTGTCATTTTGATTCATTCATGTGCTTTTAAAATGCAAGAGTGTTTAAAGATGGTGGTTGCGTGTTTTGTATGAGTTTGGCAGAAGTTGATCGGTTAAAAGTTCATTTATGTGGTCTCCTTATACGTTTTGGTTTCGGTTTTAATAGTGTATTCAAACTTTCCTTTTGTTGTTGTTTAGTTTGATTTCATTGATCATTACGCTTTGATTTGCTTAAATTAGCACAGGAGTGTGTTTAGAAGGCTTTATAAGTGAAACCGCATAGGATTACATGTTTTTACAACAAGCAAAAACTATCAATGCAATAACTATCGTTGTTAAATGAGTTTGTATACGTAGTTCATTTCACATGATTTATTGTTAACATTTGCGAATACTTTGATGCACAAATATATTGTTACATAATTTTCTTGGAAATTCATGGAAATCTAATTCACTTGGTCGTGTTACCTTGATTTGAGTTTTTACTCATTGATCACACATTGAGTTTTTTTCTTTAACGTATGATTACGTTCAATCGAAAACTGTGACTTGATTATTGGTTCATATTGAGCGAATAAGAGTAGTTTTCGGTACTTTACAACTGTTAATGTTCCATAGGTGCACAATAAATGATTATGTGGATCGAGAGTTGTCATTTTGATTCATTCAGACACATTTTAAATGCAAGAATGTTTAAAGATGGTGGTTGAGTGCTTTGTATCAGTTTGGCAGAAATTTATCGGTTAAAGGTTGATTTATGTGGTCTCCTTATACGTTTTTGTTTCGGTTTTAATAGTGCATTCAAACTTTCCTTTTGTTATTGTTTAGTGTGATTTTATTGATCATTACGCTTTAATTTGCTTAAATTAGCACAGGAGTGTGTTTAGAAAACTTATTAAGTGAAACCGCATAGGATTACATGTTTTTACAACAAGCAAAAACTATCAATGCAATAACTATCATTGTTTAATGAGTTTGTATACGTAGTTCATTTTCCATGATTCATTGTAAACTTTCGTGAATACTTTGATGCACAAATATATTGTTACATAATTTTGTTGGAAATTCATGGAAATCTAATTAACTTGGTCGTGTTACCTTGATTTGAGTTTTTACTCATTGATCACAAATTGAGTTTTATCCTTAATGTCTGATTACGTTCAATCGACAACTGTGACTTGATTATTAATTCATATTGAGCGAATAAGAGTAGTTTTCGTTACTTTACAACTGTTAATGTTCCACTGGTGCACAATAAATGATTATGTGGACCGAGAGTTGTCATTTTGATTCATTCATGTGCATTTTAAATGCAAGAGTGTTTAAAGATGGTGGTTGAGTGCTTTGTATGAGTTTGGCAGAAGTTGATCGGTTAAAGGTTGATTTATGTGGTCTCCTTATACGTTTTGGTTTCGGTTTTAATAGTGCATTCAAACTTTCCTTTTGTTATTGTTTAGTGTGATTTTATTGATCATTACGCTTTGATTTGCTTAAATTAGCACAGGAGTGTGTTTAGAAGACTTAATAAGTGAAACCGCATAGGATTACATGTTTTTACAACAAGCAAAAACTATCAATGCAATAACTATCGTTGTTTAATGAGTTTGTATACGTAATTCATTTCCCATGATTCATTGTAAACTTTCATGAATACTTTGATGCACAAATATATTGTTACATAATTTTGTTGGAAATTCATGGAAATCTAATTCACTTGGTCGTGTTACCTTGATTTGAGTTTTTATTCATAGATCACAAATTGAGTTTTATCCTTAACGTCTGATTACGTTTAATCGACAACTGTGACTTGATTATTAGTTCATATTGAGCAAATAAGAGTAGTTTTCGGTACTTTAAAACGGTTAATGTTACATTGGTGCACAATAAATGATTATGTGGACCGAGAGTTGTCATTTTGATTCGTTCATGTGCTTTTAAAATGCAAGAGTGTTTAAAGATGGTGGTTTAGTGTTTTGTATGACTTTGGCAGAAGTTGATCGGTTAAAGGTTGATTTATGTGGTCTCCTTTTACGTTTTTGTTTCGGTTTTAATAGTGCATTCAAACTTTCCTTTTGTTATTGTTTAGTGTGATTTTATTGATCATTACGCTTTGATTTGCTTAAATTAGCAAAGGAGTGTGTTGAAAAGGCTTAATAAGTGAAACCGCATAGGATTACAAGTTTTTACAACATACGAAAACTTTCAATGCAATAACTATCGTTGCTTAATGAGTTTGTATACGTAGTTCATTTCCCATGATTCATTGTAAACTTTCGCAAATACTTTGATGCACAAATATATTGTTACATAATTTTGTTGGAAATTCATGGAAATCTAATTCACTTGGTCCTTTGACCTTGATTTGAGTTTTTATTCATTGATCACAAATTGAGTTTTATCTTTAACGTCTGATTACGTTCAATCGACAACAGTGACTTGATTATTAGTTCATATTGAGGGAATAAGAGTAGTTTTTGGTACTTTACAACTGCGAATGTTCCACTGGTGCACAATAAATGATTATGTGGACCGAGAGTTGTCATTTTGATTCATTCATGTGCATTTTAAATGCAAGAGTGTTTAAAGATGGTGGTTGAGTACTTTGTATGAGTTTGGCAGAAGTTGATTGGTTAAAGGTTGATTTATCTGGTTTCCTTATACGTTTTTGTTTTTATTTTAATAGTGCATTCAAACTTTCCTTTTGTTATTGTTTAAAGTGATTTTATTGATCATTACGCTTTGATTTGCTTAAATTAGCACAGGAGTGTTTTTAGAAGGCTTATTAAGTGAAACCGCATAGGATTACATGTTTTTACAACATGCAAAAACTATCAATGCAATAACTAGCGTTGTTTAATGAGTTTGTATACGTATTTCATTTCCCATGATTCATTGTAAAATTTCGCAAATACTTTGATGCACAAATATATTGTTACATAATTTTGTTGGAAATTCGTGGAAATCTAATTCAGTTGGTCGTATTACCTTGATTTGAGTTTTTATTCATTGATCACAAATTGAGTTTTATCCTTAACGTCTGATTACGTTCAATCGACAACTATGACTTGACTATTAGTTCATATTGAGTGAATAAGAGTAGATTTCGGTACTTTACAACGGTTAATGTTACACTGGTGCACAATAAATGATTATGTGGACCGAGAGTTGTCATTTTGATTCATTCATGTGCAATTAAAATGCAAGAGTGTTTAAAGATGGTGGTTGAGTGTTTTGTATGAGTTTGGCAAAAGTTGATCGATTAAAAGTTCATTTATGTGGTCCCTTTATACGTTTTGGTTTCGGTTTTAATAGTGTATTCAAACTCTCCTTTTGTTGTTGTTTAGTTTGATTTCATTGATCATTACGTTTTGATATGCTTAAATTAGCACAGGAGTGTGTTTAGAAGGCTTTATAAGTGAAACCGCATAGGATTACATGTTTTTACAAGCAAAAACTATCAATGCAATAACTATCATTGTTTAATGAGTTTGTATACGTAGTTCATTTCACGTGATTCATTGTAAACATTCGCGAACACTTTGATGCACAAATATATTGTTACATAATTTTGTTGGAAATTCATGGAAATCTAATTCACTTGGTCGTGTTACCTTGATTTGAGTTTTTACTCATTGATCACAAATTGAGTTTTATCCTTAACGTCTGATTACGTTCAATCGACAACTGTGACTTGATTATTAATTCATATTGAGCGAATAAGAGTAGTTTTCGTTACTTTACAACTGTTAATGTTCCACTGGTGCACAATAAATGATTATGTGGACCGAGAGTTGTCATTTTGATTCATTCATGTGCATTTTAAATGCAAGAGTGTTTAAAGATGGTGGTTGTGTGCTTTGTATGAGTTTGGCAGAAGTTGATCGGTTAAAGGTTAATTTCTGTGGTCTCCTTATACGTTTTGGTTTCGGTTTTAATAGTGCATTCAAACTTTCCTTTTGTTATTGTTTAGTGTGATTTTATTGATCATTACGCTTTGATTTGCTTAAATTAGCACAGGAGTGTGTTTAGAAGACTTAATAAGTGAAACCGCATAGGATTACATGTTTTTACAACAAGCAAAAACTATCAATGCAATAACTATCGTTGTTTAATGAGTTTGTATACGTAGTTCATTTCCCATGATTCATTGTAAACTTTCATGAATACTTTGATGCACAAATATATTGTTACATAATTTTGTTGGAAATTCATGGAAATCTAATTCACTTGGTCGTGTTACCTTGATTTGAGTTTTTATTCATAGATCACAAATTGAGTTTTATCCTTAACGTCTGATTACGTTTAATCGACAACTGTGACTGGATTATTAGTTCATATTGAGAGAATAAGAGTAGTTTTCGGTACTTTACAACGGTTAATGCTACACTGGTGCATAATAAATGATTATGTGGACCGAGAGTTGTCGTTTTGATTCTTTCATGTGCTTTTAAAATGCAAGAGTGTATAAAGATGGTGGTTGAGTGTTTTGTATGAGTTTGGCAGAAGCTGATCGGTTAAAGGTTGATTTCTGTGGCCTCCTTATACGTTTTGGTTTCGGGTTTAATAGTGTATTCAAACTTTCCTTTTGTTATTGTTTAGTGTGATATCATTGATCATTACGCTCTGATTTGCTTAAATTAGCATAGGAGAGTGTTTAGAAGGCCTTATAAGTGAAACCGCATAGGATTACATGTTTCTACAACAAGCAAAAACTATCAATGCAACTATCGTTGTTTAATGAGTTTGTATACGTAGTTCATTTCCCATGATTCATTATAAACTTTCGCGAATACTTTGATACACAAATATATTGTTACATAATTTGTTGGAAATTTATGGAAATCTAATTCACTTGGTCGTGTTACCTTGATTTGAGTTTTTATTCATTGATCACACATTGAGTTTTTTCTTTAACGTCTGATTACGTTTAATCGAAAACTGTGACTTGATTATTGGTTTATATTGAGCAAATAAGAGTAGTTTTTGTTACTTTACAACTGTTCATGTTCCACTGTGCACAATAAATGATTATGTGGACCGAGAGGTGTCATTTTTATTCTTTCATGTGCATTTAAAATGCAAGAGTGCTTAAAGATGGTGGTTGAGTGTTTCGAACGAGTTTTGCAGAAGTTGATCGGTTAAAGGTTGATTTTTGTGTTCTCCTTATACGTTTTTGTTTCGGTTTTAATAGTGCATTCAAACTTTCCTTTTGTTATTGTTTAGTGTGATTTTATTGATCATTACTCTTTGATTTGCTTAGATTAGCACAGTAGTGTGTTTAGAAGGCTTAATAAGTGAAACCGCATAGAATTACATGTTTTTACAAAAAGCAAAAAGTATCAATGCAATAACTATTGTTGTTTAATGAGTTTGTATACGTTGTTTATTTCCCATGATTCATTGTAAACTTTCGCGAATACTTTAATGCACAAATATATTGTTGCATAATTTTGTTGGAAATTCATGAAAATCTAATTCACTTGGCCGTGTTACCTTGATTTGAGTTTTTATTCATTGATCACAAATTGAGTTTTATCCTTAAATTCTGATTACGTTCAATCGACAACTGTGACTTGATTATTAGTTCATATTGAGCGAATAAGAGTAGTTTTCGGTACTTTACAACTGTTAATGTTCCACTCGTGCACAATAAATGATTATGTGGACCGAGAGTTGATATTTTGATTCATTCATGTGCATTTTAAATGCAAGAGTGTTTAAAGATGATGGTTGAGTGCTTTATATGAGTTTGGCAGAAGTTGATCTGTTAAAGGTTGATTTATGTGGTCTCCTTATACGTTTTTTTGTTTTGATTTTAATAGTGCATTCAAACTTTCTTTTTGTTATTGTTTAGTGTGATATTATTGATCATTACGCTTTGATTTGCTTAAATTAGCACAGGAGTGTGTTTAGAAGGCTTAATAAGTGAAACCGCATAAGATTACATGTTTTTACAACATGCAAAAACTATCAATGCAATAACTATCGTTGTTTAATGAGTTTGTATACGTGGTTCATTTTCCATTATTCATTGTAAACTTTCACGAATATTTTGATGCACAAATATATTGTTACATAATTTTGTTGGAAATTCATGGAAATCTAATTCACTCGGTCCTGTGATCCTGATTTAATTTTTTATTCATTGATCACAAATTCAGTTTTATCCTTAACATCTTATTATGTTCAATCGAAAACTGTGACTTGATTATTAGTTCATATTGAGCGAATAAGAGTAGATTTCGGTACTTTACAACGGTTAATGTTACACTGGTGCACAATAAATGATTATGTGGACCGAGAGTTGTCATTTTGATTCATTCATGTGAATTTAAAATGCAAGAGTGTTTAAAGATGGTGGTTGAGTGTTTTGTATGACTTTGGCAAAAGTTGATCTGTTAAAAGTTCATTTATGTGGTCTCCTTATACGTTTTGGTTTCAGTTTTAATAGTGCATTCAAACTTTCCTTTTGTTGTTGTTTAGTTTGATTTCATTGATCATTACGCTTTGATCTGCTTAAATTAGCACAGGAGTGTGTTTAGAAGGCTTTATAAGTGAAACCGCATAGGATTACATGTTTTTACAACAAGCAAAAACTATCAATGCAATAACTATCATTGTTTAATGAGTTTGTATACGTAGTTCATTTCACATGATTCATTGTAAACTTTCGCGAATACTTTGATGCACAAACATATTGTTACATAATTTTGTTGGAAATTCATGGAAATCTAATTCACTTGGTCGTGTTACCTTGATTTGAGTTTTTATTCATTGATCACACATTGAGTTTTTTCTTTAACGTATGATTACATTCAATCGAAAACTGTGACTTGATTATTAGTTCATATTGAGCGAATAAGAGTAGTTGTCGGTACTTTACAATTGTTAATGTTCCACTGGTGCACAATAAATGATTATGTGGACCGAGAGTTGTCATTTTGATTCATTCATGTCCATTTTAAATGCAAGAGTGTTTGAAGATGGTGGTTGAGTGCTTTGTATGAGTTTGGCAGACGTTGATCGGTTAAAGGTTGATTTATGTGGTCTCCTTATACGTTTTGGTTTCGGTTTTAATAGTGCATTCAAACTTTCCTTTTGTTATTGTTTAGTGTGATTTTATTGATCATTACGCTTTAATTTGCTTAAATTAGCACAGTAGTGTGTTTAGAAGGCTTAATAGGTGAAACCGCATAGGATTACATGTTTTTACAAAAAGCAAAAACTATCAATGCAATAACTATTGTTGTTTAATGAGTTTGTATACGTAGTTCATTTCCCGTGATTCATTGTAAACTTTCACGAACACTTTAATGCACAAATATATTGTTGCATAATTTTGTTGGAAATTCATGGAAATCTAATTCACTTGGCCGTGTTACCTTGATTTGAGTTTTTATTCAATGATCACAAATTGAGTTTTATCCTTAACGTCTGATTACGTTCAATCGACAACTGTGACTTGATTATTAGTTCATATTGAGCGAATAAGAGTAGTTTTCGTTACTTTACAACTGTTAATGTTCCACTGGTGCACAATAAATGATTATGTGGACCGAGAGTTGTCATTTTGATTCATTCATGTGCATTTTAAATGCAAGAGTGTTTAAAGATGGTGGTTGTGTGCTTTGTAAGAGTTTGGCAGAAGTTGATCGGTTAAAGGTTGATTTCTGTGGTCTCCTTATACGTTTTGGTTTCGGTTTTAATAGTGCATTCAAACTTTCCTTTTGTTATTGTTTAGTGTGATTTTATTGATCATTACGCTTTGATTTGCTTAAATTAGCACAGGAGTGTGTTTAGAAGACTTAATAAGTGAAACCGCATAGGATTACATGTTTTTACAACAAGCAAAAACTATCAATGCAATAACTATCGTTGTTTAATGAGTTTGTATACGTAGTTCATTTCCCATGATTCATTGTAAACTTTTATGAATATTTTGATGCACAAATATATTGTTACATAATTTTGTTGGAAATTCATGGAAATCTAATTCACTCGGTCCTGTGATCTTGATTTAATTTTTTATTCATTGATCACAAATTAGTTTTATCCTTAACATCTTATTATGTTCAATCGAAAACTGTGACTTGATTATTAGTTCATATTGAGCGAATAAGAGTAGATTTCGGTACTTTACAACGGTTAGTGTTACACTGGTGCACAATAAATGATTATGTGGACCGAGAGTTGTCATTTTGATTCATTCATGTGCATTTAAAATGCAAGAGTATTTAAAGATGGTGGTTGAGTGTTTTGTATGATTTTGGCAGAAGTTGATATGTTAAAAGTTCATTTATGTGGTCTCCTTATACGTTTTTGTTTCAGTTTTAATAGTGCATTCAAACTTTCCTTTTGTTGTTGTTTAGTTTGATTTCATTGATCATTACGCTTTGATCTGCTTAAATTAGCACAGGAGTGTGTTTAGAAGGCTTTATAAGTGAAACCGCATAGGATTACATGTTTTTACAACAAGCAAAAACTATCAATGCAATAACTATCTTGTTTAATGAGTTTGTATACGTAGTTCATTTCACATGATTCATTGTAAACTTTCGCGAATACTTTGATGCACAAACATATTGTTACATAATTTTGTTGGACATTCATGGAAATCTAATTCACTTGGTCGTGTTACCTTGATTTGAGTTTTTATTCATTGATCACACATTGAGTTTTTTCTTTAACGTATGATTACGTTCAATCAAAAACTGTGACTTGATTATTAGTTCATATTGAGCGAATAAGAGTAGTTGTCGGTACTTTACAACTGTTAAGGTTCCACTGCTGCACAATAAATGATTATGTGGACCGAGAGTTATCATTTTGATTCATTCATGTACATTTTAAATGCAAGAGTGTTTAAAGATGGTGGTTGAGTGCTTTGTATGAGTTTGGCAGAAGTTGATCAGTTAAAGGTTGATTTATGTGGTCTCCTTATACGTTTTGGTTTCGGTTTTAATAGTGCATTAAAACTTTCCTTTTGTTATTGTTTAGTGTGATTTTATTGATCATTACGCTTTGATTTGCTTAAATTAGCACAGTAGTGTGTTTAGAAGACTTAATAAGTGAAACCGCATAGGATTACATGTTTTTACAAGAAGCAAAAACTATCAATGCAATAACTATCGTTGTTTAATGAGTTTGTATACGTAGTTCATTTCCCATGATTCTTTGTAAACTTTCGCGAATACTTTGATGCACAAATATATTGTTACATAATTTTATTGGAAATTCATGGAAATGTAATTCACTTGGTTGTATTACCTTGATTTGAGTTTTTATTTATTGATCACAAATTGAGTTTTATCCTTAACTTCGATTACGTTCAATCGACAACTATGACTTGATTATTAGTTCATATTGAGCGAATAAGAGTAGTTTTCGGTACTTTACAACTGTTAATGTTAAACTCGTGCACAATAAATGATTTTGTGGACCGAGAGTTGTCATTTTGATTCATTCATGTGCATTTTAAATGCAAGAGTGTTTAAATATGGTGGTTGAGTGGTTTGAATGAGTTTGGCAGAAGTTGATCGGTTAAAGGTTGATTTTTGTTTTCTCCTTATATGTTTTTGTTTCGGTTTTAATAGTGCATTCAAACTTTTCTTTTGTTATTGTTTAGTGTGATTTTATTGATCATTACCTTGATTTGCTTAATTAGCACAGGAGTGTGTTTAGAAGGCTTAATAGTGAAACCGCATAGGATTACATGTTTTTACAAAAGCAAAACTATCAATGCAATAACTATGTTGTTTAATGAGTTTGTATACGTAGTTCATTTCCCGTGATTCATTGTAAACTGTCGCGAACACTTTAATGCACAAATATATTGTTGCATAATTTTGTTGGAAATTCATGGTAATCTAATTCACTTGGCCGTGTTACCTTGATTTGAGTTTTTATTCATTGATCACAAATTGAGTTTTATCCTTAACGTCTGATTACGTTCAATCGACAACTGTGACTTGATTATTAGTTCATATTGAGCGAATAAGAGTAGTTTTCGGTACTTTATAACTGTTAATGTTTCACTGGTGCACAATAAATGATTATGTGGACCGAGAGTTGTCATTTTGATTCATTCATGTGCTTTTAAAATGCAAGAGTGTTTAAAGATGGTGGTTGAGTGTTTTGTATGAGTTTGGCAGAAGTTGATCGGTTAAAGGTTGATTTCTGTGGTCTCCTTATACGTTTTGGTTTCGGGTTTAATAGTGTATTCAAACTTTCTTTTTGTTATTGTTTAGTGTGATATCATTGAACATTACGCTATGATTTGCTTAAATTAGCACAGGAGAGTGTTTAGAAGGCTTCATAAGTGAAACCGCGTAGGATTACATGTTTCTACAACAAGCAAAAACTATCAATGCAATAACTATCGTTGTTTAATGAGTTTGTATACGTAGTTCATTTCCCATGATTCATTATAAACTTTCGCGAATACTTTGATGCACAAATATATTGTTACATAATTTTGTAGGAAATTCATGGAAATCTAATTCACTTGGTCGTGTTACCTTGATTTGAGTTTTTATTCATTGATCACAAATTGAGTTTTATCCTTAACGTCTGATTACGTTCAATCGACAACTGTGACTTGATTATTAGTTCATATTGAGCGAATAAGAGTAGTTTTCGGTACTTTACAACTGTTAATGTTCCACTGGTGCACAATAAATGATTATGTGGACCGAGAGTTGTCATTTTGATTCATTCATGTGCATTTTAAATGCAAGAGTGTTTAAAGATGGTGGTTGAGTGCTTTGTATGAGTTTGGCAGAAGTTGATCCGTTAAAGGTTGATTTATGTGGTCTCCTTATACCTTTTTGTTACGGTTTTAATAGTGCAATCAAACTTTACTTTTGTTATTGTTTAGTGAGATTTAATTGATCATTACGCTTTGATTTGCTTAAATTAGCACAGTAGTGTGTTTAGAAGACTTAATAAGTGAAACCGCATAGGATTACATGTTTTTACAACAAGCAAAAACTATCAATGCAATAACTATCGTTGTTTAATGAGTTTGTATACGTAGTTCATTTCCCATGATTCATTGTAAACTTTCGCGAATACTTTGATGCACAAATATATTGTTACATAATTTTGTTGGAAATTCATGGAAATGTAATTCACTTGGTTGTGTACCTTGATTTGAGTTTATTTGTTGATCACAAATTGAGTTTTATCCTTAACTCTGATTACGTTCAATCGACAACTATGACTTGATTATTAGTTCATGATTGCGAATAAGAGTAGTTTCGGTACTTTACAATGTTAATGTTAAACTCGTGCACAATAAATGATTATGTGGACCGAGAGTTGTCATTTTGATTCATTCATGTGCATTTTAAATGAAAGAGTGTTTAAAGATGGTGGTTGAGTGGTTTGAATGAGTTTGGCAGAAGTTGATCGGTTAAAGGTTGATTTTTGTTTTCTCCATATACGTTATTGTTTTGGTTTTAATAGTGCATTCAAACTTTCCTTTTGTTATTGTTTAGTGTGATTTTATTGATCATTACACTTTGATTTGCTTAGATTAGCACAGGAGTGTGTTTAGAAGGCTTAGTAGGTGAAACCGCATAGGAATACATGTTTTTACAAAAAGCAAAAACTATCAATGCAATAACTATTGTTGTTTAATGAGTTTGTATACGTAGTTCATTTCCCGTGATTCATTGTAAACTTTCGCGAACACTTTAATGCACAAATATATTGTTGCATAATTTTGTTGGAAATTCATGGAAATCTAATTCCCTTGGCCGTGTTACCTTGATTTGAGTTTTAATTCATTGATCACAAATTGAGTTTTATCCTTAACGTCTGATTACGTTCAATCGACAACTGTGACTTGATTATTAGTTCATATTGAGCGAATAAGAGTAGTTTTCGGTACTTTATAACTGTTAATGTTCCACTGGTGCACAATAAATGATTATGTGGACCGAGAGTTGTCATTTTGATACATTCATGTGCATTTTAAATGCAAGAGTGTTTAAAGATGGTGGTTGAGTTCTTTGTATGAGTTTGGCAGAAGTTGATCTATTAAAGGTTGATTTATGTGGTCTCCTTATACATTTTTGTTTCGGTTTTAATAGTGCATTCAAACTTTCCTTTTGTTATTGTTTAGTGTGATTTAATTGATCATTACGCTTTGATTTGCTTAAATTAGCATAGTAGTGTGTTTAGAAGACTTAATAAGTGAAACCGCATAGGATTACATGTTTTTACAACAAGCAAAAACTATCAATGCAATAACTATCGTTGTTTAATGAGTTTGTATACGTAGTTCATTTCCCATGATTCATTATAAACTTTCGCGAATACTTTGATGCACAAATATATTGTTACATAATTTTGTTGGAAATTCATGGAAATCTAATTCACTGGTCGTGTTACCTTTGATTTGAGTTTTATCATTGAGCACAATTGAGTTTTATCCTTAACATCTGATTACGTTATTCGACAACTGTACTTGATTATTGGTTCATATGAGCGAATAAGAGTAGTTTTCGGTACTTTACAACGGTTAATGTTACACTGGTGCACAATAAATGATTATGTGGACCGAGAGTTGTCATTTGATTCATTCATGTGCTTTTAAATGTAAGAGTGTTTAAGATGGTGGTTGAGTGTTTTGTATGAGTTTGGCAGAAGTTGATCGGTTAAAGGTTGATTTCTGTGGTCTCCTTATACGTTTTGGTTTCGGGTTTAATAGTGTATTCAAACTTTCCTTTTGTTATTGTTTAGTGTGATATCATTGATCATTACGCTATGATTTGCTTAAATTAGCACAGGAGAGTGTTTAGAAGGCTTCATAAGTGAAACCGCATAGGATTACATGTTTCTACAACAAGCAAAAACTATCAATGCAATAACTATCGTTGTTTAATGAGTTTGTATACGTAGTTCATTTCCCATGATTCATTATAAACTTTCGCGAATACTTTGATGCACAAATATATTGTTACATAATTTTGTTGGAAATTTATGGAAATCTAATTCACTTGGTCGTGTTACCTTGATTTGAGTTTTTATTCATTGATCACACATGGAGTTTTTTCTTTAACATCTGATTACGTTTAATCGAAAACTGTGACTTGATTATTGGTTTATATTGAGCAAATAAGAGTAGTTTTTGTTACTTTACAACTGTTCATGTTCCACTGGTGCACAATAAATGATTATGTGGACCGAGAGGTGTCATTTTGATTCCTTCATGTGCATTTAAAATGCAAGAGTGTTTAAAGATGGTGGTTGAGTGTTTCGAATGAGTTGTGCAGAAGTTGATCGGTTAAAGGTTGATTTTTGTGTTCTCCTTATACGTTTTTGTTTCGGTTTTAATAGTGCATTCAAACTTTCCTTTTGTTATTGTTTAGTGTGATTTTATTGATCATTACTCTTTGATTTGCTTAGATTAGCACAGTTGTGTGTTTAGAAGGCTTAATAAGTGAAACCGCATAGAATTACATGTTTTTACAAAAAGCCAAAACTATCAATGCAATAACTATTGTTGTTTAATGAGTTTGTATACGTTGTTCATTTCCCATGATTCATTGTAAACTTTCACGAATACTTTGATGCACAAATATATTGTTACATAATTTTGTTGGAAATTCATGGAAATGTAATTCACTTGGTTGTATTACCTTGATTTGAGTTTTTATTTATTGATCACAAATTGAGTTTTATTCTTAACTTCTGATTACGTTCAATCGACAACTATGACTTGATTATTAGTTCATATTGAGCGAATAAGACTAGTTTTCGGTACTTTACAACTGTTAATGTTAAACTCGTGCACAATAAATGATTATGTGGACTTAGAGTTGTCATTTTGATTCATTCATGTGCATTTTAAATGCAAGAGTGTTTAAAGATGGTGGTTGAGTGGTTTGAATGAGTTTGGCAGAAGTTGATCGGTTAAAGGTTGATTTTTGTTTTCTCCATATACGTTTTTGTTTTGGTTTTAATAGTGCATTCAAACTTTCCTTTTGTTATTGTTTAGTGTGATTTTATTAATCATTACACTTTGATTTGCTTAGATTAGCACAGGAGTGTGTTTAGAAGGCTTAATAGGTGAAACCGCATAGGATTACATGTTTTTACAAAAAGCAAAAACTATCAATGCAATAACTATTGTTGTTTAATGAGTTTGTATACGTAGTTCATTTCCCGTGATTCATTGTAAACTTTCGCGAATACTTTAATGCACAAATATATTGTTGCATAATTTTGTTGGAAATTCATGGAAATCTAATTCACTTGGCCGTGTTACCTTGATTTGAGTTTTTATTCATTGATCACAAATTGAGTTTTATCCTTAACGTCTGATTACGTTCAATCGACAACTGTGACTTGATTATTAGTTCATATTGAGCGAATAAGAGTAGTTTTCGGTACTTTATAACTGTTAATGTTCCACTGGTGCACAATAAATGATTATGTGGACCAAGAGTTGTCATTTTGATTCATTCAAGTGCTTTTAAAATGCAAGAGTGTTTAAAGATGGTGGTTGAGTGTTTTGTATGAGTTTGGCAGAAGTTGATCGGTTAAAGGTTGATTTCTGTGGTCTCCTTATACGTTTTGGTTTCGGGTTTAATAGTGTATTCAAACTTTCCTTTGGTTATTGTTTAGTGTGATATCATTGATCATTACGCTATGATTTGCTTAAATTAGCATAGGAGAGTGTTTAGAAGGCTTCATAAGTGAAACCGCGTAGGATTACATGTTACTACAACAAGCAAATACTATCAATGCAATAACTATCGTTGTTTAATGAGTTTGTATACGTAGTTCATTTCCCATGATTCATTATAAACTTTCGCGAATACTTTGATGCACAAATATATTGTTACATAATTTTGTTGGAAATTCATGGAAATCTAATTCACTTGGTCGTGTTACCTTGATTTGAGTTTTATTCATTGATCACAAATTGAGTTTTATCCTTAACGTCTGATTACGTTCAATCGACAACTGTGACTTGATTATTAGTTCATATTGAGCGAATAAGAGTAGTTTTCGGTACTTTACAACTGTTAATGTTCCACTGGTGCACAATAAATGATTATGTGGACCGAGAGTTGTCATTTTGATTCATTCATGTGCATTTTAAATGCAAGAGTGTTTAAAGATGGTGGTTGAGTTGTTTGTATGAGTTTCGCAGAAGTTGATCCGTTAAAGGTTGATTTATGTGGTCTCCTTATACCTTTTTGTTTCGGTTTTAATAGTGCATTCAAACTTTCCTTTTGTTATTGTTTAGTGTGATTTTATTGATCATTACGCTTTTATTTGCTTAAATTAGCACAGTAGTGTGTTTAGAAGACTTAATAAGTGAAACCGCATAGGATTACATGTTTTTACAACAAGCAAAAACTATCAATGCAATAACTATCGTTGTTTAATGAGTTTGTATACGTAGTTCATTTCCCATGATTCATTATAAACTTTCGCGAATACTTTGATGCACAAATATATTGTTACATAATTTTGTTGGAAATTCATGGAAATCTAATTCACTTGGTCGTGTTACCTTGATTTGAGTTTTTATTCATTGATCACAAATTGAGTTTTATCCTTAACATCTGATTACGTTTCATTCGACAACTGTGACTTGATTATTAGTTCATATTGAGCGAATAAGAGTAGTTTTCGGTACTTTACAACTATTAATGTTAAACTCGTGCACAATAAATGATTATGTGGACCGAGAGTTGTCATTTTGATTCATTCATGTGCATTTTAAATGCAAGAGTGTTTAAAGATGGTGGTTGAGTGGTTTGAATGAGTTTGGCAGAAGTTGATCGGTTAAAGGTTGATTTTTGTTTTCTCCTTATATGATTTTGTTTCGGTTTTAATAGTGCATTCAAACTTTCCTTTTGTTATTGTTTAGGGTGATATCATTGACCATTACGCTATGATTTGCTTAAATTAGCACAGGAGAGTGTTTAGAAGGCTTCATAAGTGAAACCGCATAGGATTACATGTTTCTACAACAAGCAAAAACTATCAATGCAATAACTATCGTTGTTTAATGAGTTTGTATACGTAGTTCATTTCCCATGATTCATTATAAACTTTCGTGAATACTTTGATGCACAAATATATTGTTACATAATTTTGTTGGAAATTCATGGAAATCTAATTCACTTGGTCGTGTTACCTTGATTTGAGTTTTTATTCATTGATCACAAATTGAGTTTTATCCTTAACGTCTGATTACGTTCAATCGACAACTGTGACTTGATTATTAGTTCATATTGAGCGAATAAGAGTAGTTTCGGTACTTTACAACTGTTAATGTTCCACTGGTGCACAATAAATGATTATGTGGACCGAGAGTTGTCATTTAGATTCATTCATGTGCATTTAAATGCAAGAGTGTTAAAGATGGTGGTTGAGTGCTTGTATGAGTTTGGCAGAAGTTGATCCGTTAAGGTTGATTTATGTGGTCTCCTTATACCTTTTTGTTTCGGTTTTAATAGTGCATTCAACTTTACTTTTGTATTGTTTGTGATGAATTTAATGATCATACGCTTTGATTTGCTTAAAATAGCACAGTACTGTGTTTAGAAGACTTAATAAGTGAAACCGCATAGGATTACATGTTTTTACAACAAGCAAAAACTATCAATGCAATAACTATTGTTGTTGAATGAGTTTGTATACGTTGTTCATTTCCCGTGATTCATTATAAACTTTCGCGAATACGTTGATGCACAAATATATTGTTACATAATTTTGTCGGAAATTCATGGAAATCTAATTCACTTGGTCGTGTTACCTTGATTTGAGTTTTTATTCATTGATCACACATTAGGTTTTTTCGTTAACGTCTGATTACGTTTAATCGAAAACTGTGACTTGATTATTGGTTCATATTGAGCGAATAAGAGTAGTTATCGGTACTTTACAACTGTTAATGTTCCACTGGTGCACAATAAATGATTATGTGGACCGAGAGTTGTCATTTTGATTCATTCATGTGCATTTTAAATGCAAGAGTGTTTAAAGATGGTGGTTGAGTGGTTTGAATGAGTTTGGCAGAAGTTGATCGGTTAAAGGTTGATTTTTGTTTTCTCCTTATACGATTTTGTTTCGGTTTTAATAGTGCATTCAAACTTTCCTTTTGTTATTGTTTAGTATGATTTTATTGATCATTACACTTTGATTTGCTTAGATTAGCACAGGAGTGTGTTTAGAAGGCTTAATAGGTGAAACCGCATAGGATTACATGTTTTTGCAAAAAGCAAAAACTATCAATGCAATAACTATTGTTGTTTAATGAGTTTGTATACGTAGTTCATTTCCCGTGATTCATTGAAAACTTTCGCGAACACTTTAATGCACAAATATATTGTTGCATAATTTTGTTGGAAATTCATGGAAATCTAATTCACTTGGCCGTGTTACCTTGATTTGAGTTTTTATTCATTGATCACAAATTGAGTTTTATCCTTAACGTCTGATTACGTTCAATCGACAACTGTGACTTGATTATTAGTTCATATTGAGCGAATAAGAGTAGTTTTCGGTACTTTATAACTGTTAATGTTCCACTGGTGCACAATAAATGATTATGTGGACCGAGAGTTGTCATTTTGATTCATTCATGTGCATTTTAATTGCAAGAGTGTTTAAAGATGGTGGTTGAGTTCTTTGTATGAGTTTGGCAGAAGTTGATCTATTAAAGGTTGATTTATGTGGTCTCCTTATACATTTTTGTTTCGGTTTTAATAGTGCATTCAAACTTTCCTTTTGTTATTGTTTAGTGTGATTTTATTGATCATTACGCTTTGATTTGCTTAAATTAACACAGGAGTGTGTTTAGAAGACTTAATAAGTGAAACCGCATAGGATTACATGTTTTTACAACAAGCAAAAACTATCAATGCAATAACTATCGTTGTTTAATGAGTTTGTATACGTAGTTCATTTCCCATGATTCATTATAAACTTTCGCGAATACTTTGATGCACAAATATATTGTTACATAATTTTGTTGGAAATTCATGGAAATCTAATTCACTTGGTCGTGTTACCATGATTTGAGTTTTTATTCATTGATCACAAATTGAGTTTTATCCTTAACGTCTGATTACGTTTAATTCGACAACTGTGACTTGATTATTAGTTCATATTGAGCGAATAAGAGTAGTTTTCGGTACTTTACAACGGTTAATGTTATACTGGTGCACAATAAATGATTATGTGCACCGAGAGTTGTCATTTTGATTCATTCATGTGCTTTTAAAATGCAAGAGTGTTAAAGAGGTGGTGGTTGAGGTTGTATGAGTTTGGCAGAAGTTGATCGGTTAAAGGTTGATTTCTGTGGTCTCCTTATACGTTTTGGTTTCGGGTTTAATAGTGTATTCAAACTTTCCTTTTGTTATTGTTTAGTGTGATATCAGTGATCATTACGCTATGATTTGCTTAAATTAGCACAGGAGAGTGTTTAGAAGGCTTCATAAGTGAAACCGCATAGGATTACATGTTTCTACAACAAGCAAAAACTATCAATGCAATAACTATCGTTGTTTAATGAGTTTGTATGCGTAGTTCATTTCCCATGATTCATTATAAACTTTCGCGAATACTTTGATGCACAAATATATTGTTACATAATTTTGTTGGAAATTCATGGAAATCTAATTCACTTGGTCGTGTTACCTTGATTTGAGTTTTTATTCATTGATCACACATTGAGTTTTATCCTTAACGTCTGATTACGTTCAATCGACAACTGTGACTTGATTATTGGTTTATATTGAGCAAATAAGAGTAGTTTTTGTTACTTTACAACTGTTCATGTTCCACTGGTGCATAATAATTGATTATGTGGAACGAGAGGTGTCATTTTGATTCCTTCATGTGCATTTAAAATACAAGAGTGTTTAAAGATGGTGGTTGAGTGTTTGTATGAGTTGGCAGAAGTTGATCGGTTAAAGGTTGATTTTTGTGCTCTCCTTATACGTTTTTGTTTCGGTTTTAATAGTGCATTCAAACTTTCCTTTTGTTATTGTTTTGTGTGATTTTATTGATCATTACGCTTTGATTTGCTTAGATTAGCACAGGAGTGTGTTTAGAAGGCTTAATAAGTGAAACCGCATAGGATTACATGTTTTTACAAAAAGCAAAAACTATCAATGCAATAACTATTGTTGTTGAATGAGTTTGTATACGTTGTTCATTTCCCGTGATTCATTATAAACTTTCGCGAATACGTTGATGCACAAATATATTGTTACATAATTTTGTCGGAAATTCATGGAAATCTAATTCACTTGGTCGTGTTACCTTGATTTGAGTTTTTATTCATTGATCACACATTAGGTTTTTTCGTTAACGTCTGATTACGTTTAATCGAAAACTGTGACTTGATTATTGGTTCATATTGAGCGAATAAGAGTAGTTATCGGTACTTTACAACTGTTAATGTTCCACTGGTGCACAAATGATTATGTGGACCGAGAGTTGTCATTTTGATTCATTCATGTGCATTTTAAATGCAAGAGTGTTTAAAGATGGTGGTTGAGTGGTTGAATGAGTTTGGCAGAAGTGATCGGTTAAAGGTTGATTTGTTTTCCTTATACGATTTTGTTTCGGTTTTAATAGTGCATTCAAACTTTCCTTGTTATTGTTTAGTGTGATTATGATCATTACACTTTGATTTGCTTAAATTAGCACAGGAGTGTTTAGAAGGCTTAATAAGTGAAACCGCATAGGATTACATGTTTTACAACAAGCAAAAAACTATCAATGCAATAACTATTGTGTTTAATGAGTTTGTATACGTAGTTCATTTCCCATGATTCATTGTAAACTTTCGCGAATACTTTGATGCACAAATATATTGTTACATATTTTGTTGGAAATTCATGGAAATCTAATTCACTTGGTCGTGTTACCTTGATTTGAGTTTTTATTCATTGATCACAAATTGAGTTTTATCTTAACGTCTGATTACGTTAATCGACAACTGTGACTTGTATTAGTTCATATTGAGCGAATAAGAGTAGTTTTCGGTACTTTACAACTGTTAATGTTCCACTGGTGCACAATAAATGATGTGGACCGAGAGTTGTCATTTTGATTCATTCATGTGCATTTTAAATGCAAGAGTGTTTAAAGATGGTGGTTGAGTTCTTGTATGAGTTTGGCAGAAGTTGATCTTAAAGGTTGATTTATGTGGTCTCTTATACGTTTTGTTTCGGTTTTAATAGTGCATTCAAACTTTCCTTTGTATTGTTTAGTGTGATTTATTGATCATTACGCTTTGATTTGCTTAAATTAGCACAGGAGTGTGTTTAAAGGCTTAATAAGTGAAACCGCATAGGATTACAAGTTTTTACAACAACAAAAACTATCAATGCAATAACTATCGTTGTTAATGAGTTTGTATACGTAGTTCATTTCCCATGATTCATTGTAAACTTTCGCGAATACTTTGATGCACAAATATATTGTTACATAATTTTGTTGGAAATTCATGGAAATCTAATTCACTTGGTCGTTGACCTTGATTTGAGTTTTTATTCATTGATCACAAATTGAGTTTTATCTTAACGTCTGATTACGTTCAATCGACAACTGTGACTTGATTATTAGTTCATATTGAGCGAATAAGAGTAGTTTTGGTACTTTACAACTGTTAATGTTCCACTGGTGCACAATAAATGATTATGTGGACCGAGAGTTGTCATTTTGATTCATTCATGTGCATTTAATGCAAGAGTGTTTAAAGATGGTGGTTGAGTGTTTGTATGAGTTGGCAGAAGTTGAGGGTTAAAGGTGATTTATGTGGTTTCCTTATACGTTTTGTTTATTTTAATAGTGCATTCAAACTTTCCTTTGTTATTGTTTAAAGTGATTTTATTGATCATTACGCTTTGATTTGCTTAAATTAGCACAGGAGTGTGTTTAGAAGGCTTATAAGTGAAACCGCATAGGATTACATGTTTTTACAACAGCAAAAACTATCAATGCAATAACTATCGTTGTTTAATGAGTTTGTATACGTATTTCATTTCCCATGATTCATTGTAAAATTCGCAAATACTTTGATGCACAATATATTGTTACATAATTTTGTTGGAAATTCATGGAAATCTAATTCACTTGGTCGTTACCTTGATTTGAGTTTTTATTCATTGATCACAAATGAGTTTTATCCTTAACGTCTGATTACGTTCAATCGACAACTGTGACTTGATTATTAGTTCATATTGAGTGAATAAGAGTAGTTTCGGTACTTTACAACGGTTAATGTTACACTGGTGCACAATAAATGATTATGTGGACCGAGAGTTGTCATTTGATTCATTCATGTGCATTAAATGCAAGAGTGTTTAAAGATGGTGGTTGAGTGTTTTGTATGAGTTTGGCAGAAGTTGATCGATTAAAAGTTGATTTATGTGGTCCTTTATACGTTTTGGTTTCGGTTTTAATAGTGCATTCAAACTTTCCTTTTGTTGTGTTAGTGTGATTTCATTGATCATTACGCTTTGATTTGCTTAAATTAGCACAGGAGTGTGTTTAGAAGGCTTTATAAGTGAAACCGCATAGGATTACTGTTTTTACAAGCAAAAACTATCAATGCAATAACTATCATGTTTAATGAGTTTGTATACGTAGTTCATTTCATGATTCATTGTAAACTTCGCGAATACTTTGATGCACAAATATATTGTTACATAATTTTGTTGGAAATTCATGGAAATCTAATTCACTTGGTCGTGTTACCTTGATTTGAGTTTTTATTCATTGATCACAAATTGAGTTTTATCCTTAACGTCTGATTACGTTCAATCGACAACTGTGACTGATTATTAGTTCATATGAGCGAATAAGAGTAGTTTTCGGTACTTTACAACGGTTAATGTTCCACTGGTGCACAATAAATGATTATGTGGACCGAGAGTTGTCATTTGATTCATTCATGTGCATTTTAAATGCAAGAGTGTTTAAAGATGGTGGTTGAGTGCTTTGTATGAGTTTGGCAGAAGTTGATCGGTTAAAGGTTGATTTTGTGGTCTCCTTATACGTTTGGTTTCGGTTTTAATAGTGCATTCAAACTTTCCTTTGTTATTGTTTAGTGTGATTTTATTGATCATTACGCTTTGATTTGCTTAAATTAGCACAGGAGTGTGTTTAGAAGACTTAATAAGTGAAACCGCATAGGATTACATGTTTTACAACAAGCAAAAACTATCAATGCAATAACTATCGTTGTTTAATGAGTTTGTATACGTAGTTCATTTCCCATGATTCATTGTAAACTTTCGCGAATACTTTGATGCACAAATATATTGTTACATAATTTTGTTGGAAATTCATGGAAATCTAATTCACTTGGTCGTGTTACCTTGATTGAGTTTTTATTCATTGATCACAATTGAGTTTTATCCTTAACGTGATTACGTTTAATCGACAACTGTGACTTGATTATTAGTTCATATTGAGAGAATAAGAGTAGTTTTCGGTACTTTACAACGGTAATGTTCCACTGGTGCATAATAAATGATTATGTGGACCGAGAGTTGTCGTTTGATTCTCATGTGCTTTTAAAATGCAAGAGTGTTAAAGATGGTGTGAGTGTTTGTATGAGTTGGCAGAAGTGATCGGTTAAAGGTTGATTTCTGTGGCCTCCTTATACGTTTTGTTTCGGTTTAATAGTGTATTCAAACTTTCCTTTTGTTATTGTTTAGTGTGATTCATTGATCATTACGCTTTGATTTGCTTAAATTAGCACAGGAGAGTGTTTAGAAGGCTTATAAGTGAAACCGCATAGGATTACATGTTTCTACAACAAGCAAAAACTATCAATGCAACTATCGTTGTTAATGAGTTTGTATACGTAGTTCATTTCCATGATTCATTATAAACTTTCGCGAATACTTTGAACACAAATATATTGTTACATAATTTGTTGGAAATTTATGGAAATCTAATTCACTTGGTCGTGTTACCTTGATTTGAGTTTTATTCATTGATCACACATTGAGTTTTTTCTTAACGTCTGATTACGTTTAATCGAAAACTGTGACTTGATTATTGTTCATATTGAGCAAATAAGAGTAGTTTTGGTACTTTACAACTGTTAATGTTCCACTGTGCACAATAAATGATTATGTGGACCGAGAGTGTCATTTTATTCTTTCATGTGCATTTAAAATGCAAGAGTGTTTAAAGATGGTGGTTGAGTGTTCGAATGAGTTTGGCAGAAGTTGATCGGTTAAAGGTTGATTTTGTGTTCTCCTTATACGTTTTTGTTTCGGTTTTAATAGTGCATTCAAACTTTCCTTTTGTTATTGTTTAGTGTGATTTTATTGATCATTACTCTTTGATTTGCTTAGATTAGCACAGTAGTGTGTTTAGAAGGCTTAATAAGTGAAACCGCATAGAATTACATGTTTTTACAAAAAGCAAAAACTATCAATGCAATAACTATTGTTGTTAATGAGTTGTATACGTAGTTTATTTCCATGATTCATTGTAAACTTTCGCGAATACTTTAATGCACAAATATATTGTTGCATAATTTTGTTGGAAATTCATGGAAATGTAATTCACTTGGTCGTGTTACCTTGATTTGAGTTTTTATTCATTGATCACAAATTGAGTTTATCCTTAAATTCTGATTACGTTCAATCGACAACTGTGACTTGATTATTAGTTCATATGAGCGAATAAGAGTAGTTTCGGTACTTACAACTGTTAATGTTCCACTCGTGCACAATAAATGATTATGTGGACCGAGAGTTGTATTTTGATTCATTCATGTGCATTTTAAATGCAAGAGTGTTTAAAGATGGTGGTTGAGTGCTTTGTATGAGTTTGGCAGAAGTTGATCTGTTAAAGGTTGATTTATGTGGTCTCCTTATACTTTTTGTTTTGGTTTTAATAGTGCATTCAAAATTTCTTTTTGTTATTGTTTAGTGTGATTTATTGATCATTACGCTTTGATTTGCTTAAATTAGCACAGGAGTGTGTTTAGAAGGCTTAATAAGTGAAACCGCATAGGATTACATGTTTTTACAACAAGCAAAAACTATCAATGCAATAACTATCGTTGTTTAATGGTTTGTATACGTGGTTCATTTCCATGATTCATTGTAAACTTTCGCGAATACTTTGATGCACAAATATATTGTTACATAATTTTGTTGGAAATTCATGGAAATCTAATTCACTGGTCGTGTGACCTTGATTTGAGTTTTATTATTGATCACAAATTGAGTTTTATCCTTAACGTCTGATTACGTTCAATCGACAACTGTGACTTGATTATTAGTTCATATTGAGTAAATAAGAGTAGTTTCGGTACTTTACAACGGTTAATGTTACACTGGTGCACAATAAATGATTATGTGGACCGAGAGTTGTCATTTTGATTCATTCATGTGCTTTAAAATGCAAGAGTGTTTAAAGATGGTGGTTGAGTGTTTTGTATGAGTTTGGCAGAAGTGATCAGTTAAAAGTTCATTATGTGGTTCTTATACGTTTTGGTTTCGGTTTTAATAAGTGCAAAAACTATCAATGCAATAACTATGTTGTTAATGAGTTTGTATACGTAGTTCATTTCCCATGATTCATTGTAAACTTTCGCGAATACTTTGATGCACAAATATATTGTTACATAATTTTGTTGGAAATTCATGGAAATCTAATTCACTTGGTCCTGTGACCTTGATTTGAGTTTTTATTCATGATCACAAATTGAGTTTTATCCTTAACGTCTGATTACGTTCAATCGACAACTGTGACTTGATTATTAGTTCATATGAGCGAATAAGAGTAGTTTTCGGTACTTTAAACGTTAATGTTCCACTGGTGCACAATAAATGATTATGTGGACGAGAGTTGTCATTTGATTCATTCATGTGCATTTTAAATGCAAGAGTGTTTAAAGATGGTGGTTGAGTGCTTTGTATGAGTTTGGCAGAAGTTGATCGGTTAAAGGTTGATTTATGTGGTCTCCTTATGTTTTGTTTCGTTTTAATAGTGCATTCAAACTTTCTTTTGTTTGATCACAAATTGAGTTTATCCTTAACGTCTGATTACGTTCAATCGACAACTGTGACTTGATTATTAGTTCATATTGAGCGAATAAGAGTAGTTTTCGGTACTTTAACTGTTAATGTTCCACTGGTGCACAATAAATGATTATGTGGACCGAGAGTTGTCATTTTGATTCATCATGTGCATTTTAAATGCAAGAGTGTTTATGTTCCACTGGTGCACAATAAATGATTATGTGGACCGAGAGTGTGTCATTTTGATTCATTCATGTGCATTTAAATGCAAGAGTGTTTAAAGATGGTGGTTGAGTTTTTGTATGAGTTTGCAGAAGTTGATCGTTAAGGTTGATTTATGTGTTGTCTCCTTATACGTTTTTGTTTCGGTTTTAATAGTGCATTCAAACTTTCTTTTGTTATTGTTTAGTGTGATTTTATTGATCATTACGCTTTGATTTGCTTAAATTAGCACAGAGTTTGTTTTAGAAGGCTTTAAGTGAACCGCATAGATTACATGTTTTAACAACAGCAAAAACTATCAATGCAATAACTATCGTTGTTTAATGTTTGTATACGTATTCATTTCCCATGATTCATTGTAAACTTTCGCGAATACTTTGATGCACAAATATATTGTTACATAATTTTGTTGGAAATTCATGGAAATCATTCACTTGGTCCTGTTACCTTGATTGGTTTTTATTCATTGATCACAATTGAGTTTTATCCTTAACGTCTGATTACGTTCAATCGACACTGTGACTTGATTATTAGTTCATATTGAGAATAAGAGTATTTTCGGTACTTTACAACTTTAATGTTCCACTGGTGCACAATAAATGATTGTGGACCGAGAGTTGTCATTTTGATTCATTCATGTGCATTTAAATGCAAGAGTGTTTAAAGATGGTGTTGAGTGCTTTGTATAGTTTGGCAGAAGTTGATCGGTTAAAGGTTGATTTATGTGTCCCTTATACGTTTTGGTTTCGGTTTTAATAGTGCATTCAACTTTCCTTTTGTTATTGTTTAGTGTGATTTATTGATCATTACGCTTTGATTTGCTTAAATTAGCACAGAGTGTGTTTAGAAGGCTTAATAAGTGAAACCGCATAGGATTACATGTTTTACAACAAGCAAAACTATCAATGCAATAACTATCGTTGTTTAATGAGTTTGTATACGTAGTTCATTTCCCATGATTCATTGTAAACTTTCGCGAATACTTTGATGCACAAATATTTGTTACATAATTTTGTTGGAATTCAGGAAATCTAATTCACTTGGTCGTGTTACCTTGATTTGAGTTTTTATTCATTGATCACAAATTGAGTTTTTATCCTTAACGTCTGATTACGTTCAATCGACAACTGTGACTTGATTATTAGTTCATATTGAGCGAATAAGATAGATTTTCGGTACTTTACAACTGTTAATGTTCTCCCTGTGCACAATAAATGATTATGTGACCGAGAGTTGTCATTTTGATTCATTCATGTGCATTTTAAATGCAAGAGTGTTTAAAGGGTGGTTGAGTGCTTTGTATGAGTTTGGCAGAAGTTGATCGGTAAGGTTGATTTATGTGGTCTCCTTATCGTTTTTGTTTCGGTTTTATAGTGCATTCAAACTTTTCTTTTGTTATTGTTTAGTGTGATTTTATTGATCATTACGCTTTGATTTGCTTAAATTAGCACAGGAGTGTGTTTAGAAGCTTAATAAGTGAAACCGCATAGGATTACATGTTTTTACAACAAGCAAAAACTATCAATGCAATAACTATCGTTGTTTAATGAGTTTGTATACGTAGTTCATTTCCCATGATTCATTGTAACTTTCGCGAATACTTTGATGCACAAATATATTGTTACATAATTTTTGTTGGAAATTCATGGAAATCTAATTCACTTGGTCGTGTTACCTTGATTTGAGTTTTTATTCATTGATCACAAATTGAGTTTTATCCTTAACGTCTGATTACGTTCAATCGACAACATGACTTGATTATTAGTTCATATTGAGCGAATAAGAGTAGTTTTCGGTACTTTACAACTTTAATGTTCCACTGTGCACATAAATGATTGTGGACCGAGAGTTGTCATTTTGATTCATTCATGTGCATTTTAAATGCAAGTGTTTAAAGATGGTGGTTGAGTGCTTTGTATGAGTTTGGCAGAAGTTGATCGTTAAAGGTTGATTTATGTGGTCTCCTTATACGTTTTGGTTTCGGTTTTAATAGTGCATTCAAACTTTCCTTTGTTATTGTTTAGTGTGATTTTATTGATCATTACGCTTTGATTTGCTTTAGCATTAGCACAGGAGTGTGTTTTAGAAGGCTTAAAAGTGAAACCGCATAGGATTACATGTTTTTTACAACAAGCAAAACTATCAATGCAATAACTATCGTTGTTTAATGAGTTTGTATACGTAGTTCATTTCCCATGATTCATTGTAAACTTTCGCGAATACTTTGATGCACAAATATATTGTTACATAATTTTGTTGGAAATTCATGGAATCTAATTCACTTGGTCGTGTACCTTGATTTGAGTTTTTATTCATTAATCACACATTGAGTTTTTTCTTTAACGTATGATTACGTTCTATAGAAAACTATGACTTGATTATTGGTTCATATTGAGCGAATAAGAATAGTTTTCGATACTTTACAACTGTTAATGTTCCACTGGTGCACAATAATTATTGTGCACCGAGAGTTATCATTTTGATTTATTCATGTGCATTTTAAATGCAAGAGTGTTTATAGATGTTGGTTGAGTGCTTTGTATGAGTTTGGCAGAAGTTGATCGGTTAAAAGTTCATTTATGTGGTCTCCTTATACGTTTTGGTTTTGGTTTTAATAGTGTATTCAAACTTTACTTTTGTTATTATTTAGTTTGATTTCATTGATCATTACGCTTTGATTTGCTTAAATTAGCACAGGAGTGTGTTTAGAGGCTTAATAAGTGAAACCGCATAGGATTACATGTTTTACAACAAGCAAAACTATCAATGCAATAACTATCGTTGTTTAATGAGTTTGTATACGTAGTTCATTTCCCATGATTCATTGTAAACTTTCGCGAATACTTTGATGCACAAATATATTGTTACATAATTTTGTTGGAAATTCATGGAAATCTAATTCACTTGGTCGTGTTACCTTGATTTGAGTTTTTATTCATTGATCACAAATTGAGTTTTATCCTTAACGTCTGATTACGTTCAATCGACAACTGTGACTTGATTATTAGTTCATATTGAGCGAATAAGAGTAGTTTTCGGTACTTTACAACTGTTAATGTTCCACTGGTGCACAATAAATGATTATGTGGACCGAGAGTTGTCATTTTGATTCATTCATGTGCATTTTAAATGCAAGAGTGTTTAAAGATGGTGGTTGAGCTTTTGTATGAGTTTGGCAGAAGTTGATCGTTAAAGGTTGATTTATGTGGTCTCCTTATACGTTTTTGTTTCGGTTTAATAGTGTTCAAACTTTCCTTTTGTTATTGTTTAGTGTGATTTTATTGATCATTACGCTTTGATTTGCTTAAATTAGCACAGGAGTGTGTTTAGAAGGCTTAATAAGTGAAACCGCATAGGATTACATGTTTTTACAACAAGCAAAAACTATCAATGCAATAACTATCGTTGTTTAATGAGTTTGTATACGTAGTTCATTTCCCATGATTCATTGTAAACTTTCGCGAATACTTTGATGCACAAATATATTGTTACATAATTTTGTTGGAAATTCATGGAAATCTAATTCACTTGGTCGTGTTACCTTGATTTGAGTTTTTATTCATTGATCACAAATTGAGTTTTATCCTTAACGTCTGATTACGTTCAATCGACAACTGTGACTTGATTATTAGTTCATATTGAGGGAATAAGAGTAGTTTTCGGTACTTTACAACTGTTAATGTTCCACTGGTGCACATAATGATTATGTGGACGAGAGTTGTCATTTTGATTCATTCATGTGCATTTAAATGCAAGAGTGTTTAAAGATGGTGGTTGAGTGCTTTGTATGAGTTTGGCAGAAGTTGATCGTTAAAGGTTGATTTATGTGGTCTCCTTACGTTTTGTTTCGGTTTTAATAGTGCATTCAAACTTTCCTTTTGTTATTGTTTAGTGTGATTTTTGATCATTACCTTTGATTTGCTTAAATTAGCACAGAGTGTGTTTAGAAGGCTTATAAGTGAAACCGCATAGGATTACATTTTTACAACAAGCAAAACTATCAATGCAATAACTATCGTTGTTTAATGAGTTTGTATACGTAGTTCATTTCCCATGATTCATTGTAAACTTTCGCGAATACTTTGATGCACAAATATATTGTTACATAATTTTGTTGGAAATTCATGGAAATCTAATTCACTTGGTGTTACCTTGATTTGAGTTTTTATTCATTGATCACAAATTGAGTTTTATCCTTAACGTCTGATTACGTTCAATCGACAACTGTGACTTGATTATTAGTTCATATTGAGCGAATAAGAGTAGTTTTCGGTACTTTACACGGTTATGTTCCACTGGTGCACAATAATGATTATGTGACCGAGAGTTGTCATTTTGATTCATTCATGTGCATTTTAAATGCAAAAGTGTTTAAAGATGGTGGTTGGGTGCTTTGTATGAGTTTTCCAGAAGTTGATCGGTTAAAGGTTAATTTATGTGGTCTCCTAATACTTTTTTGTTTTCGTTTTAATAGTGCATTCTAACTTTCCTTTTGTTATTGTTTAGTGTGATTTTGTTGATCATTACGCTTTGATTTGCTTAAATTAGCACAGGAGTGTATTTAGAAGGCTTAATTAGTGAAACCGCATAGGAATACATGTTTTTTCAACATGCAAAAATTATCAATGCAATAACTATCGTTGTTTAATGAGTTTGTATACGTAGTTCATTTCCCATGATTCATTGTAAACTTTCGCGAATACTTTGATGCACAAATATATTGTTACATAATTTTGTTGAAATTCATGGAATCTAATTCACTTGGTCGTGTTACCTTGATTTGAGTTTTTATTCATTGATCAAAATTGAGTTTTATCCTTAACGTCTGATTACGTTCAATCGACAACTGTGACTTGATTATTAGTTCATATTGAGCGAATAAGAGTAGTTTTCGGTACTTTACAACTGTTAATGTCCACTGGTGCACAATAAATGATTATGTGGACCGAGAGTTGTCATTTTGATTCATTCATGTGCATTTTAAATGCAAGAGTGTTAAAGATGGTGGTTGAGTGCTTTGTATGAGTTTGGCAGAAGTTGATCGGTTAAAGTTGATTTATGTGGTCTCCTTATACGTTGGTTTCGGTTTTAATAGTGCATTCAAACTTTCCTTTTGTTATTGTTTAGTGTGATTTTATTGATCATTACGCTTTCATTTGCTTAAATTAGCACAGGAGTGTGTTTAGAAGACTTTATAAGTGAAACCGCATAGGATTACGTGTTTTTACAACAAGCAAAAACTATCAATGCAATAACTATCATTGTTTAGTGAGTTTGTAAACGTAGTTCATTTCCCATGATTTGTTGTAAAATTTCGTTAATACTTTGATGCACAATTATATTGTTACATAATTTTGTTCGAAATTCATGGAAATCTAATTCACTTGGTCGTGTTACCTTGATTTGAGTTTTTATTCATTGATCACAATTTGAGTTTTATCCTTAACGTCTAATTACGTTCAATCGACAACTGTGACTTGATTATTAGTTCATATTGAGCAAATAAGAGTAGTTTTCGGTACTTTACAACTGTTAATGTTCCACTGGTGCATAATAAATGATTATGTGGACCGAGAGTTGTCATTTTGATTCATTCATGTGTATTTTAAATGCAAGAGTGTTTAAAGATGGTGGTTGAGTGTTTTGTATGATTTGGCAGAAGTTGATCGGTTAAAGGTTGATTTATGTGGTCTCCTTATACGTTTTGTTTCGGTTTTAATAGTGCATTCAAACTTTCCTTTTTTTATTGTTTAGTGTGATTTTATTGATCATTACGCTTTGATTTGCTTAAATTAGCACAGGGTGTGTTTAGAAGCTTAATAAGTGAAACCGCATAGGATTACATGTTTTACAACAGCAAAAACTATCAATGCAATAACTATCGTTGTTTAATGAGTTTGTATACGTAGTTCATTTCCATGATTCATTGTAACTTTCGCGAATACTTTGATGCACAAATATATTGTTACATAATTTTGTTGGAAATTCATGGAAATCTAATTCACTTGGTCGTGTTACCTTGATTTGAGTTTTTATTCATTGATCACAAATTGAGTTTTATCTTTAACGTCGGATTACATTCAATCGACAACTGCGACTTGATTATTAGTTCATATTGAGCGAATAAGAGTAGTTTTCGGTACTTTACAACAGTTAATGTTCCACTGGTGCACAATAAATGATTATGTGAACCGAGAGTTATCATTTTGATTCATTAATATGCATTTTAAATGCAAGAGTGTTTAAAGATAGTGGTTGAGTGCTTTGTATGAGTTTAGTAGAAGTTGGTCGGTTAAAGGTTGATTTATGTGGTCTCCTTATACGTTTTGGTTTCGGTTTTAATAGTGCATTCAAACTTTCCTTTTGTTATTGTTTAGTGTGATTTCATTGATCATTACGCTTTGATTTGCTTAAATTAGCACAGAGTGTGTTTAGAAGGCTTATAAGTGAACCGCATAGGATTACATGTTTTTTACAACAGCAAAACTATCAATGCAATACTATCGTTGTTTAATGAGTTTGTATATATTTCATTTTTCCATGATTCATTGTAAACTTTCGCGAATACTTTGATGCACAAATATATTGTTACATAATTTTGTTGGAAATTCATGGAAATCTAATTCACTTGGTCCTTTGACCTTGATTTGAGTTTTTTATTCATTGATCACAAATTGAGTTTATCCTTACAGTCTGATACGTTCAATCGACAACTGTGACTTGATTATTAGTCATATTGGCGAATAAGAGTAGTTTTCGGTACTTTAAACGGTTAATGTTACACTGGTGCACAATAAATGATTATGTGGACCGAGAGTTTCATTTTGATCATTCTGTGCATTTTAAATGCAGAGTGGTTTAAAGAGGGGGGTTGGGTGTTAGTGTTGTATGAGTTTGGCAAAGTTGATCGTTAAAGGTTGATTTATGTGGTCTCCTTAACGTTTTGGTTTCGGTTTTAATAGTGCATTCAAACTTTCCTTTTGTTATTGTTTAGTGTGATTTTTATTGATCATACGCTTGATTTGCTTAAATTAGCACAGGAGTGTGTTTAGAAGCTTAGTAAGTGAAACCGCATAGGATTACATGTTTTTACAACAGCAAAAACTATCAATGCAATAACTATCGTTGTTTAATGAGTTTGTATACGTAGTTTATTTCCCATGAATCATTGTAAACTTTCGCGAATACTTTGATGCACAAATATATTGTTACATAATTTTGGTGGAAATTCATGGAAATCTAATTCACTTGGTCCTGTGACCTTGATTTGAGTTTTTATTCATTGATCACAAATTGAGTTTTATCTTTAACGTCGGATTACATTCAATCGACAACTACGACTTGATTATTAGTTCATATTGAGCGAATAAGAGTAGTTTTCGGTACTTTACAATAGTTAATGTTCCACTGGTGCACAATAAATGATTATGTGGACCGAGAGTTGTCATTTTGATTCATTCATGTGCATTTTAAATGCAAGAGTGTTTAAAGATGGTGGTTGAGTGTTTTTTATGAGTTTAGCAGAAGTTGGTCGGTTAAAGGTTGATTTATGTGGTCTCCTTATACGTTTTGGTTTCGGTTTTAATAGTGCATTCAAACTTTCCTTTTGTTATTGTTTAGTGTGATTTCATTGATCATTACGCTTTGATTTGCTTAAATTAGCACAGGAGTGTGTTTAGAAGGCTTAATAAGTGAAACCGCATTGGATTACATGTTTTTACAACAAGCAAAAACTATCAATGCAATAAATATCGTTTTTTAATGAGTTTGTATACGTAGTTCATTTCCCATGATTCATTGTAAAATTTCGCAAATACTTTCATGCACAAATATATTGTTACATAATTTTGTTTGAAATTCATGAAATCTAATTCATTTGGTCCTGTGAACTTGATTTGAGTTTTTATTCATTGATCACAAATTGAGTTTTATCCTTAACGTCTGATAGCGTTCAATCGACAACTGTGACTTGATTATTAGTTCATATTGAGTGAATAATAGTAGATTTCGGTACTTTACAACGGTTAATGTTACACTGGTGCACCATAAATGATTATGTGGACCGAGAGTTGTCATTTTGATTCATTCATGTGCATTTAAAATGCAAGAGTGTTTAAAGATGGTGGTTGAGTGTTTTGTATGAGTTTGGCAGAAGTTGATCGGTTAAAGGTTGATTTATGTGGTCTCCTTATACGTTTTGTTTCGGTTTTAATAGTGCATTCAAACTTTCCTTTTGTTATTGTTTAGTGTGATTTTATTGATCATTACGCTTTGATTTGCTTAAATTAGCACAGTGTGTTTAGAAGGCTTAATAAGTGAAACCGCATAGGATTACATGTTTTACAACATGCAAAAACTATCAATGCAATAACTATCGTTGTTTAATGAGTTTGTATACGTAGTTCATTTCCCATGATTCATTGTAAACTTTCGCGAATACTTTGATGCACAAATATATTGTTACATAATTTTGTTGGAAATTCATGAAATCTAATTCACTTGGTCCTGTGACCTTGATTTGAGTTTTTATTCATTGATCACAAATTGAGTTTTATCCTAACGTCTGATTACGTTCAATCGACAACTGTGACTTGATTATTAGTTCATATTGAGCGAATAAGAGTAGTTTTCGGTACTTTACAACGGTTAATGTTCCACTGGTGCACAATAAATGATTATGTGGACCGAGAGTTGTCATTTTGATTCATTCATGTGTTTTAAATGCAAGAGTGTTTAAAGATGGTGGTTGAGTGTTTTGTATGAGTTTGGCAGAAGTTGATCGGTTAAAGGTTGATTTATGTGGTCTCCTTATACGTTTTTGTTTCGGTTTAATAGTGCATTCAAACTTTCCTTTTGTTATTGTTTAGTGTGATTTATTGATCATTACGCTTTGATTTGCTTAAATTAGCACAGGAGTGTGTTTAGAAGGCTTAATAAGTGAAACCGCATAGGATTACATGTTTTTACAACATGCAAAAACTATCAATGCAATAACTATCGTTGTTTAATGAGTTTGTATACGTAGTTCATTTCCCATGATTCATTGTAAACTTTCGCGAATACTTTGATGCACAAATATATTGTTACATAATTTTGTTGGAAATTCATGGAAATGTAATTCACTTGGTCCTGTGACCTTGATTTGAGTTTTTATTCATTGATCACAAATTGAGTTTTATACTTAACGTCTGATTACGTTCAATCGACAACTGTTACTTGATTATTAGTTCATATTGAGCGAATAAGAGTAGTTTTCGGTACTTCAAAACGGTTAATGTTACACTGGTGCACAATAAATGATTATGTGGACCGAGAGTTGTCATTTTGATTCATTCATGTGCATTTTAAATGCAAGAGTGTTTAAAGATGGTGGTTGAGTGCTTTGTATGAGTTTGGCAGAAGTTGATCGTTAAAGGTTGATTTATGTGGTCTCCTTATACGTTTTGGTTTCGGTTTTAATAGTGCATTCAACTTTCCTTTTGTTATTGTTTAGTGTGATTTTATTGATCATTACGCTTTGATTTGCTTAATTAGCACAGGAGTGTGTTTAGAAGGCTTATAAGTGAAACCGCATAGGATTACATGTTTTTACAACATGCAAAAACTATCAATGCAATAACTATCGTTGTTTAATGAGTTTGTATACGTAGTTCATTTCCCATGATTCATTGTAAACTTTCGCGAATACTTTGATGCACAATATATTGTTACATAATTTTGTTGGAAATTCATGGAAATCTAATTCACTTGGTCCTGTGACCTTGATTTGAGTTTTTATTCATTGATCACAATTGAGTTTTATCCTTAACGTCTGATTACGTTCAATCGACAACTGTGACTTGATTATTAGTTCATATTGAGCGAATAAGAGTAGTTTTCGGTACTTTACAACGTTAATGTTCCACTGGTGCACAATAAATGATTATGTGGACCGAGAGTTGTCATTTTGATTCATTCATGTGCATTTTAAATGCAAGAGTGTTTAAAGATGGTGGTTGAGTGTTTGTATGAGTTTGGCAGAAGTTGATCGGTTAAAGGTTGATTTATGTGGTCTCCTTATACGTTTTTGTTTCGGTTTTAATAGTGCATTCAAACTTTCCTTTTGTTATTGTTTAGTGTGATTTTATTGATCATTACGCTTTGATTTGCTTAAATTAGCACAGGAGTGTGTTTAGAAGGCTTATAAGTGAAACCGCATAGGATTACATGTTTTTACAACATGCAAAAACTATCAATGCAATAACTATTGTTGTTTAATGAGTTTGTATACGTAGTTCATTTCCCATGATTCATTGTAAACTTTCGCGAATACTTTGATGCACAAATATATTGTTACATAATTTTGTTGGAATTATGGAAATCTAATTCACTTGGTCCTGTGACCTTGATTTGATTTTTATTCATTGATCACAAATTGAGTTTTATCCTTAACGTCTGATTACGTTCAATCGACAACTCTGACTTGATTATTAGTTCATATTGAGTGAATAAGAGTAGATTTCGGTACTTTACAACGGTTAATGTTCCACTGGTGCATAATAAATGATTATGTGGACCGAGTGTTGTCATTTTGATTTATTCATGTGCATTTTAAATGCAAGAGTGTTTAAAGATGGTGGTTGAGTTCTTTGTATGAGTTTGGCAGAAGTTGATCGGTTAAAGGTTGATTTATGTGTTCTCCTTATACGTTTTTGTTTCATTTTTAATAGTGCATTCAAACTTTCTTTTTGTTATTGTTTTGTGTGATTTTATTGATCACTACGCTTTGATTTGCTTAAATTAGCACAGGAGTGTATTTAGAAGTCTTGGTAAGTGAAACCGCATAATATTACATGTTTTTACAACATGCAAAAACTATCAATGCAATAACTATTGTTGTTTAATGAGTTTGTATACGTAGTTCATTTCCTATGATTCATTGTAAACTTTCGCAGATACTTTGATGCACAAATATATTGTTACATAATTTTGTTGGAAATTCATGAAAATCTAATTCACTTGGTCCTGTGACCTTGATTTGAGTTTTTATTCATTGATCACAAATTGAGTTTTTTCCTTAACCTCTGATTACGTTCAATCGACAACTGTGACTTGATTATTAGTTCATATTGAGCGAATAAGAGTAGTTATCGTTACTTTAAAACGGTTAATGTTACACTGGTGCACAATAAATGATTATGTGGACCGAGAGTTGTCATTTTGATTCATTCATGTGTTTTAAATGCAAGAGTGTTTAAAGATGGGGTTGAGTGTTTTGTATGAGTTTGGCAGAAGTTGATCGGTTAAGGTTGATTTATGTGGTCTCCTTATACGTTTTTGTTTCGGTTTTAATAGTGCATTCAAACTTTCCTTTTGTTATTGTTTAGTGTGATTTTATTGATCATTACGCTTTGATTTGCTTAAATTAGCACAGGAGTGTGTTTAGAAGGCTTAATAAGTGAAACCGCATAGGATTACATGTTTTTACAACATGCAAAAACTATCAATGCAATAACTATCGTTGTTTAATGAGTTTGTATACGTAGTTCATTTCCCATGATTCATTGTAAACTTTCGCGAATACTTTGATGCACAAATATATTGTTACATAATTTTGTTGGAAATTCATGGAAATCTAATTCACTTGGTCCTGTGACCTTGATTTGAGTTTTTATTCATTGATCACAAATTGAGTTTTATCCTTAACGTCTGATTACGTTCAATCGACAACTGTGACTTGATTATTAGTTCATATTGAGCGAATAAGAGTAGTTTTCGGTACTTTACAACGGTTAATGTTACACTGGTGCACAATAAATGATTATGTGGACCGAGAGTTGTCATTTTGATTCATTCATGTGCTTTTAAAATGCAAGAGTGTTTAAAGATGGTGGTTGAGTGTTTTGTATGAGTTTGGCAGAAGTTGATCGGTTAAAGGTTGATTTATGTGGTCTCCTTATACGTTTTTGTTTCGGTTTTAATAGTGCATTCAAACTTTCCTTTTGTTATTGTTTAGTGTGATTTTATTGATCACTACGCTTTGATTTGCTTAAATTAGCACAGGAGTGTGTTTAGAAGGCTTAGTAAGTGAAACCGCATAGGATTACATGTTTTTACAACATGCAAAAACTATCAATGCAATAACTATCGTTGTTTAATGAGTTTGTATACGTAGTTCATTTCCCATGATTCATTGTAAACTTTCGCGAATACTTTGATGCACAAATATATTGTTACATAATTTTGTTGGAAATTGATGGAAATCTAATTCACTTGGTCCTGTGACCTTGATTTGAGTTTTATTCATTGATCACAAATTGAGTTTTATCCTTAACGTCTGATTACGTTCAATCGACAACTGTGACTTGATTATTAGTTCATATTGAGTGAATAAGAGTAGATTTCGGTACTTTACAACGGTTAATGTTCCACTAGTGCACAATAAATGATTATGTTGACCGACAGTTGTCATTTTGATTCATTCATGTCCATTTTAAATGCAAGAGTGTTTAACGATGGTGGTTGAGTGCTTTGTATGAGTTTAGCAGAAGTTGATCGGTTAAAGGTTGATTGATGAGGTTCCTTATACGTTTTGGTTTCGGTTTTAATAGTGCATTCAAACTTTCCTTTTGTTATTGTTTAGTGTGATTTTATTGATCATTACACTTTGATTTGCTTAAATTAGCACAGGAGTGTGTTTAGAAGGCCTAATAAGTGAAACCGCAAAGGATTACATGTTTTTACAACATGCAAAAACTATCAATGCAATAACTATCGTTGTTTAATGAGTTTGTATACGTAGTTCATTTCCCATGATTCATTGTAAACTTTCGTGAATACTTTGATGCACAAATATATTGTTACATAATTTTGTTGGAAATTGATGGAAATCTAATTCACTTGGTCCTGTGACCTTGATTTGAGTTTTTATTCATTGATCACAAATTGAGTTTTATCCTTAACGTCTGATTACGTTCAATCGACAACTGTGACTTGATTATTAGTTCATATTGAGCGAATAAGAGTAGTTTTCGGTACTTTACAACGGTTAATGTTACACTGGTGCACAATAAATGATTATGTGGACCGAGAGTTGTCATTTTGATTCATTCATGTGCATTTTAAATGCAAGAGTGTTTAAAGATGGTGGTTGAGTGCTTTGTATGAGTTTGGCAGAAGTTGATCGGTTAAGGTTGATTTATGTGGTCTCCTTATACGTTTTTTGTTTCGGTTTTAATAGTGCATTCAAACTTTCCTTTTGTTATTGTTTAGTGTGATTTTATTGATCATTACGCTTTGATTTGCTTAAATTAGCACAGGAGTGTGTTTAGAAGGCTTAATAAGTGAAACCGCATAGGATTACATGTTTTTACAACATGCAAAAACTATCAATGCAATAACTATCGTTGTTTAATGAGTTTGTATACGTAGTTCATTTCCCATGATTCATTGTAAACTTTCGCGAATACTTTGATGCACAAATATATTGTTACATAATTTTGTTGGAAATTCATGAAATCTAATTCACTTGGTCCTGTGACCTTGATTTGAGTTTTTATTCATTGATCACAAATTGAGTTTTATCCTTAACGTCTGATTACGTTCAATCGACAACTGTGACTTGATTATTAGTTCATATTGAGCGAATAAGAGTAGTTTTCGGTACTTTACACGGTTAATGTTCCACTGGTGCACAATAAATGATTATGTGGACCGAGAGTTGTCATTTTGATTCATTCATGTGCATTTTAAATGCAAGAGTGTTTAAAGATGGTGGTTGAGTGCTTTGTATGAGTTTGGCAGAAGTTGATCGGTTAAAGGTTGATTTATGTGGTCTCCTTATACGTTTTTGTTTCGGTTTTAATAGTGCATTCAAACTTTCCTTTTGTTATTGTTTAGTGTGATTTTATTGATCATTACGCTTTGATTTGCTTAAATTAGCACAGGAGTGTGTTTAGAAGGCTTATAAGTGAAACCGCATAGGATTACATGTTTTTACAACATGCAAAAACTATCAATGCAATAACTATCGTTGTTTAATGAGTTTGTATACGTAGTTCATTTCCCATGATTCATTGTAAACTTTCGCGAATACTTTGATGCACAAATATATTGTTACATAATTGAAATTTGGAAATCTAATTCACTTGGTCCTGTGACCTTGATTTGAGTTTTTATTCATTGATCACAAATTGAGTTTTATCCTTAACGTCTGATTACGTTCAATCGACAACTGTGACTTGATTATTAGTTCATATTGAGCGAATAAGAGTAGTTTTCGGTACTTTACAACGTTAATGTTACACTGGTGCACAATAAATGATTATGTGGACCGAGAGTTGTCATTTTGATTCATTCATGTGCATTTTAAATGCAAGAGTGTTTAAAGATGGTGGTTGAGTGCTTTGTATGAGTTTGGCAGAAGTTGATCGGTTAAAGGTTGATTTATGTGGTCTCCTTATACGTTTTGTTTCGGTTTTAATAGTGCATTCAAACTTTCCTTTTGTTATTGTTTAGTGTGATTTTATTGATCATTACGCTTTGATTTGCTTAAATTAGCACAGGAGTGTGTTTAGAAGGCTTATAAGTGAAACCGCATAGGATTACATGTTTTTACAACATGCAAAAACTATCAATGCAATAACTATCGTTGTTTAATGAGTTTGTATACGTAGTTCATTTCCCATGATTCATTGTAAACTTTCGCGAATACTTTGATGCACAAATATATTGTTACATAATTTTGTTGGAAATTCATGGAAATCTAATTCACTTGGTCCTGTGACCTTGATTTGAGTTTTTATTCATTGATCACAAATTGAGTTTTATCCTTAACGTCTGATTACGTTCAATCGACAACTGTGACTTGATTATTAGTTCATATTGAGCGAATAAGAGTAGTTTTCGGTACTTTACAACAGTTAATGTTCCACTGGTGCACAATAAATGATTATGTGGACCGAGAGTTGTCATTTTGATTCATTCATGTGCATTTTAAATGCAAGAGTGTTTAAAGATGGTGGTTGAGTGCTTTGTATGAGTTTGGCAGAAGTTGATCGGTTAAAGGTTGATTTATGTGGTCTCCTTATACGTTTTGTTTCGGTTTTAATAGTGCATTCAAACTTTCCTTTTGTTATTGTTTAGTGTGATTTTATTGATCATTACGCTTTGATTTGCTTAAATTAGCACAGGAGTGTGTTTAGAAGGCTTATAAGTGAAACCGCATAGGATTACATGTTTTTACAACATGCAAAACTATCAATGCAATAACTATCGTTGTTTAATGAGTTTGTATACGTAGTTCATTTCCCATGATTCATTGTAAACTTTCGCGAATACTTTGATGCACAAATATATTGTTACATAATTTTGTTGGAAATTCATGGAAATCTAATTCACTTGGTCCTGTGACCTTGATTTGAGTTTTTATTCATTGATCACAAATTGAGTTTTATCCTTAACGTCTGATTACGTTCAATCGACAACTGTGACTTGATTATTAGTTCATATTGAGCGAATAAGAGTAGTTTTCGGTACTTTACAACGGTTAATGTTACACTGGTGCACAATAAATGATTATGTGGACCGAGAGTTGTCATTTTGATTCATTCATGTGCTTTTAAATGCAAGAGTGTTTAAAGATGGTGGTTGAGTGCTTTGTATGAGTTTGGCAGAAGTTGATCGGTTAAAGGTTGATTTATGTGGTCTCCTTATACGTTTTGTTTCGGTTTTAATAGTGCATTCAAACTTTCCTTTTGTTATTGTTTAGTGTGATTTTATTGATCATTACGCTTTGATTTGCTTAAATTAGCACAGGAGTGTGTTTAGAAGGCTTAATAAGTGAAACCGCATAGGATTACATGTTTTTACAACATGCAAAAACTATCAATGCAATAACTATCGTTGTTTAATGAGTTTGTATACGTAGTTCATTTCCCATGATTCATTGTAAACTTTCGCGAATACTTTGATGCACAAATATATTGTTACATAATTTTGTTGGAAATTCATGGAAATCTAATTCACTTGGTCCTGTGACCTTGATTTGAGTTTTTATTCATTGATCACAAATTGAGTTTTATCCTTAACGTCTGATTACGTTCAATCGACAACTGTGACTTGATTATTAGTTCATATTGAGCGAATAAGAGTAGTTTTCGGTACTTTACAACGGTTAATGTTACACTGGTGCACAATAAATGATTATGTGGACCGAGAGTTGTCATTTTGATTCATTCATGTGCATTTTAAATGCAAGAGTGTTTAAAGATGGTGGTTGAGTGCTTTGTATGAGTTTGGCAGAAGTTGATCGGTTAAAGGTTGATTTATGTGGTCTCCTTATACGTTTTTGTTTCGGTTTTAATAGTGCATTCAAACTTTCCTTTTGTTATTGTTTAGTGTGATTTTATTGATCATTACGCTTTGATTTGCTTAAATTAGCACAGGAGTGTGTTTAGAAGGCTTAGTAAGTGAAACCGCATAGGATTACATGTTTTTACAACAAGCAAAAACTATCAATGCAATAACTATCGTTGTTTAATGAGTTTGTATACGTAGTTAATTTCCCATGATTCATTATAAACTTTCGCGAATACTTTGATGCACAAATATATTGTTACATAATTTTGTTGGAAATTCATGAAAATCTAATTCACTTGGTCGTGTAACCTTGATTTGAGTTTTTATTCATTGATCACAAATTGAGTTTTATTCTTAACGTCTGATTACGTTTAATTCGACAACTGTGACTTGATTATTAATTCATATTGAGCGAATAAGAGTAGTTTTCGGTACTTTACAACGGTTAATGTTACACTGGTGCACAATAAATGATTATGTGCACCGAGAGTTGTCATTTTGATTCATTTTAAAATGCAAGAGTGTTTAAAGATGGTGGTTGAGTGTTTTGTATGAGTTTGGCAGAAGTTGATCGGTTAAAGGTTGATTTCTGTGGTCTCCTTATACGTTTTGTTTTGGTTTTAATAGTGCATTCAAACTTTCCTTTTGTTATTGTTTAGTGTGATTTTATTGATCATTACACTTTGATTTGCTTAAATTAGCACAGGAGTGTGTTTAGAAGGCTTTATAAGTGAAACCGCATAGGATTACATGTTTTTACAACATGCAAAAACTATCAATGCAATAACTATCGTTGTTTAATGAGTTTGTATACGTAGTTCATTTCCCATGATTCATTGTAAACTTTCGCGAATACTTTGATGCACAAATATATTGTTACATAATTTTGTTGGAAATTCATGGAAATCTAATTCACTTGGTCCTGTGACCTTGATTTGAGTTTTTATTCATTGATCACAAATTGAGTTTTATCCTTAACGTCTGATTACGTTCAATCGACAACTGTGACTTGATTATTAGTTCATATTGAGCGAATAAGAGTAGATTTCGGTACTTTACAACAGTTAATGTTCCACTGGTGCACAATAAATGATTATGTGGACCGAGAGTTGTCATTTTGATTCATTCATGTGCATTTTAAATGCAAGAGTGTTTAAAGATGGTGGTTGAGTGCTTTGTATGAGTTTGGCAGAAGTTGATCGTTAAAGGTTGATTTATGTGGTCTCCTTATACGTTTTTGTTTCGGTTTTAATAGTGCATTCAAACTTTCCTTTTGTTATTGTTTAGTGTGATTTTATTGATCATTACGCTTTGATTTGCTTAAATTAGCACAGGAGTGTGTTTAGAAGGCTTAATAAGTGAAACCGCATAGGATTACATGTTTTTACAACATGCAAAAACTATCAATGCAATAACTATCGTTGTTTAATGAGTTTGTATACGTAGTTCATTTCCCATGATTCATTGTAAACTTTCGCGAATACTTTGATGCACAAATATATTGTTACATAATTTTGTTGGAAATTCATGGAAATCTAATTCACTTGGTCCTGTGACCTTGATTTGAGTTTTTATTCATTGATCACAAATTGAGTTTTATCCTTAACGTCTGATTACTTTCAATCGACAACTGTGACTTGATTATTAGTTCATATTGAGCGAATAAGAGTAGTTTTTGGTACTTTACAACAGTTAATGTTCCACTGGTGCACAATAAATGATTATTTGGACCGAGAGTTGCCATTTTGATTCATTCATGTGCATTTAAAATGCAAGAGTGTTTAAAGATGGTGGTTGAATGCTTTGTATGAGATTGGCAGAAGTTGATCGGTTAAAGGTTGATTTATGTGGTCTCCTTATACGTTTTTGTTTCGGTTTTAATAGTACATTCAAACTTTCCTTTTGTTATTGTTTAGTGTGATTTCATTGATCATTACGCTTTGATTTACTTAAATTAGCACAGGAGTGTGTTTAGAAGGCTTCATAAGTGAAATCGCATAGGATTACATGTTTTCACAACAAGCAAAAACTATCAATGCAATAACTATCGTTGTTTAATGAGTTTGTATACGTCGTTCATTTCCCGTGATTCATTGTAAACTTTCGCTAATACTTTGATGCACAAATATATTGTTACATAATTTTGTTGGAAATTAATGAAAATCTAATTCACTTGGTCTTGTGACCTTGATTTGTGTTTTTATTCATTGATCACAAATTGAGTTTTATTCTTAACGTGTGATTACTTTCAATCGACAACTATGACTTGATTATTAGTTCATATTGAGCGAATAAGAGTAGTTTTCGGTACTTTACAACTGTTAATGTTCCACTGGTGCACAATAAATGATTATGTGGACCGAGAGTTGTCATTTTGATTCATTCATGTGCATTTAAAATGCATAAAGATGGTGGTTGAGTATTTTGTATGAGTTTGGAAGAAGTTGATAGGTTAAAAGTTCATTTATATGGTCTCATACGTTTTGGTTTTGGTTTTAATGGTGTATTCAAACTTTCCTTTTGTTATTGTTTAGTGTGATTTTATTGATCATTACGCTTTGATTTGCTTAAATTAGCACAGGAGTGTGTTTAGAAGGCTTCATAAGTGAAACCGCATAGGATTACATGTTTTTACAACAAGCAAAAACTATCAATGCAATAAATATCGTTGTTTAATGAGTTTGCAAACCTAGTTCATTTCCCATGATTCATTGTAAAATTTCACAAAAACTTTCATGCACAAATATATTGTTACATAATTTTGTTGGAAATTCGTGGAAATCTAATTCACTTGGTCCTGTGAACTTGATTAGAGTTTTTATTCATTGATCACAATTTGAGTTTTATCCTTAACGTCTGATTACGTTCAATCGACAACTGTGACTTGATTATTAGTTCATATTGAGCGAATAAGAGTAGTTTTCGGTACTTTACAATAGTTAATGTTCCACTGGTGCATAATAAATGATTATGTGGACCGAGAGTTGTCATTTTGATTCATTCATGTGCATTTTAAATGCAAGAGTGTTTAAAGATGGTGGTTGAGTGTTTTGTATGAGTTTGGCAGAAGTTGATCGGTTAAAGGTTGATTTATGTGGTGTCCTTTTACGTTTTTGTTTCGGTTTTAATAGTGCATTCAAACTTTCCTTTTGTTATTGTTTAGTGTGATTTTATTGATTATTACGCTTTGATTTGCTTAAATTAGCACAGGAGTGTGTTTAGAAGGCTTAGTAAGTGAAACCGCACAGGATTACATGTTTTTACAACATGCAAAAACTATCAATGCAATAACTATCGTTGTTTAATGAGTTTGTATACGTAGTTCATTTCCGATGATTCATTGTAAACTTTCGCGAATACTTTGTTACATAATTTTGTTGGAAATTCATGGAAATCTAATTCACTTGGTCCTGTGACCTTGATTTGAGTTTTTATTCATTGATCACAAATTGAGTTTTATCCTTAACGTCTGATTACGTTCAATCGACAACTGTGACTTGATTATTAGTTCATATTGAGCGAATAAGAGTAGTTTTCGGTACTTTATAACGGTTAATGTTACACTGGTGCACAATAAATGATTATGTGGACCGAGAGTTGTCATTTTGATTCATTCATGTGCTTTTAAAATGCAAGAGTGTTTAAAGATGGTGGTTGAGTGTTTTGTATGAGTTTGGCAGAAGTTGATCGGTTAAAGGTTGATTTATGTGGTCTCCTTATACGTTTTTGTTTCGGTTTTAATAGTGCATTCAAACTTTCCTTTTGTTATTGTTTAGTGTGATTTTATTGATCATTACGCTTTGATTTGCTTAAATTAGCACAGGAGTGTGTTTAGAAGGCTTAATAAGTGAAACCGCATAGGATTACATGTTTTTACAACATGCAAAAACTATCAATACAATAACTATCGTTGTTTAATGAGTTTGTATACGTAGTTCATTTCCCATGATTCATTGTAAACTTTCGCGAATACTTTGATGCACAAATATATTGTTACATAATTTTGTTGGAAATTCATGGAAATCTAATTCACTTGGTCCTGTGACCTTGATTTGAGTTTTTATTCATTGATCACAAATTGAGTTTTATCCTTAACGTCTGATTACGTTCAATCGACAACTGTGACTTGATTATTAGTTCATATTGAGCGAATAAGAGTAGATTTTCGGTACTTTACAACGGTTAATGTTCCACTGGTGCACAATAAATGATTATGTGGACCGAGAGTTGTCATTTTGATTCATTCATGTGCATTTTAAATGCAAGAGTGTTTAAAGATGGTGGTTGAGTGCTTTGTATGAGTTTGGCAGAAGTTGATCGGTTAAAGGTTGATTTATGTGGTCTCCTTATACGTTTTTGTTTCGGTTTTAATAGTGCATTCAAACTTTCCTTTTGTTATTGTTTAGTGTGATTTTATTGATCATTACGCTTTGATTTGCTTAAATTAGCACAGGAGTGTGTTTAGAAGGCTTAATAAGTGAAACCGCATAGGATTACATGTTTTTACAACATGCAAAAACTATCAATGCAATAACTATCGTTGTTTAATGAGTTTGTATACGTAGTTCATTTCCCATGATTCATTGTAAACTTTCGCGAATACTTTGATGCACAAATATATTGTTACATAATTTTGTTGGAAATTCATGGAAATCTAATTCACTTGGTCCTGTGACCTTGATTTGAGTTTTTATTCATTGATCACAAATTGAGTTTTATCCTTAACGTCTGATTACGTTCAATCGACAACTGTGACTTGATTATTAGTTCATATTGAGCGAATAAGAGTAGTTTTCGGTACTTTAAACGGTTAATGTTCCACTGGTGCACAATAAATGATTATGTGGACCGAGAGTTGTCATTTTGATTCATTCATGTGCATTTTAAATGCAAGAGTGTTTAAAGATGGTGGTTGAGTGCTTTGTATGAGTTTGGCAGAAGTTGATCGGTTAAAGGTTGATTTATGTGGTCTCCTTATACGTTTTTGTTTCGGTTTTAATAGTGCATTCAAACTTTCCTTTTGTTATTGTTTAGTGTGATTTTATTGATCATTACGCTTTGATTTGCTTAAATTAGCACAGGAGTGTGTTTAGAAGGCTTAATAAGTGAAACCGCATAGGATTACATGTTTTTACAACATGCAAAAACTATCAATGCAATAACTATCGTTGTTTAATGAGTTTGTATACGTAGTTCATTTCCCATGATTCATTGTAAACTTTCGCGAATACTTTGATGCACAAATATATTGTTACATAATTTTGTTGGAAATTCATGGAAATCTAATTCACTTGGTCCTGTGACCTTGATTTGAGTTTTTATTCATTGATCACAAATTGAGTTTTATCCTTAACGTCTGATTACGTTCAATCGACAACTGTGACTTGATTATTAGTTCATATTGAGCGAATAAGAGTAGTTTTCGGTACTTTACAACGGTTAATGTTACCACTGGTGCACAATAAATGATTATGTGGACCGAGAGTTGTCATTTTGATTCATTCATGTGCATTTTAAATGCAAGAGTGTTTAAAGATGGTGGTTGAGTGCTTTGTATGAGTTTGGCAGAAGTTGATCGGTTAAAGGTTGATTTATGTGGTCTCCTTATACGTTTTGTTTCGGTTTTAATAGTGCATTCAAACTTTCCTTTTGTTATTGTTTAGTGTGATTTTATTGATCATTACGCTTTGATTTGCTTAAATTAGCACAGGAGTGTGTTTAGAAGGCTTATAAGTGAAACCGCATAGGATTACATGTTTTTACAACATGCAAAAACTATCAATGCAATAACTATCGTTGTTTAATGAGTTTGTATACGTAGTTCATTTCCCATGATTCATTGTAAACTTTCGCGAATACTTTGATGCACAAATATATTGTTACATAATTTTGTTGGAAATTCATGGAAATCTAATTCACTTGGTCCTGTGACCTTGATTTGAGTTTTTATTCATTGATCACAAATTGAGTTTTATCCTTAACGTCTGATTACGTTCAATCGACAACTGTGACTTGATTATTAGTTCATATTGAGCGAATAAGAGTAGTTTTCGGTACTTTACAACGGTTAATGTTACACTGGTGCACAATAAATGATTATGTGGACCGAGAGTTGTCATTTTGATTCATTCATGTGCATTTTAAATGCAAGAGTGTTTAAAGATGGTGGTTGAGTGCTTTGTATGAGTTTGGCAGAAGTTGATCGTTAAAGGTTGATTTATGTGGTCTCCTTATACGTTTTTGTTTCGGTTTTAATAGTGCATTCAAACTTTCCTTTTGTTATTGTTTAGTGTGATTTTATTGATCATTACGCTTTGATTTGCTTAAATTAGCACAGGAGTGTGTTTAGAAGGCTTAATAAGTGAAACCGCATAGGATTACATGTTTTTACAACATGCAAAAACTATCAATGCAATAACTATCGTTGTTTAATGAGTTTGTATACGTAGTTCATTTCCCATGATTCATTGTAAACTTTCGCGAATACTTTGATGCACAAATATATTGTTACATAATTTTGTTGGAAATTCATGGAAATCTAATTCACTTGGTCCTGTGACCTTGATTTGAGTTTTTATTCATTGATCACAAATTGAGTTTTATCCTTAACGTCTGATTACGTTCAATCGACAACTGTGACTTGATTATTAGTTCATATTGAGCGAATAAGAGTAGTTTTCGGTACTTTACAACGGTTAATGTTCCACTGGTGCACAATAAATGATTATGTGGACCGAGAGTTGTTGTCATTTTGCATTTTAAATGCAGAGTGTTTAAAGATGGTGGTTGAGTGCTTTGTATGAGTTTGGCAGAAGTTGATCGGTTAAAGGTTGATTTATGTGGTCTCCTTATACGTTTTTGGTTTCGGTTTTAATAGTGCATTCAAACTTTCCTTTTGTTATTGTTTAGTGTGATTTTATTGATCATTACGCTTTGATTTGCTTAAATTAGCACAGGAGTGTGTTTAGAAGGCTTAATAAGTGAAACCGCATAGGATTACATGTTTTTACAACATGCAAAAACTATCAATGCAATAACTATCGTTGTTTAATGAGTTTGTATACGTAGTTCATTTCCCATGATTCATTGTAAACTTTCGCGAATACTTTGATGCACAAATATATTGTTACATAATTTTGTTGGAAATTCATGGAAATCTAATTCACTTGGTCCTGTGACCTTGATTTGAGTTTTTATTCATTGATCACAAATTGAGTTTTATCCTTAACGTCTGATTACGTTCAATCGACAACTGTGACTTGATTATTAGTTCATATTGAGCGAATAAGAGTAGTTTTCGGTACTTTACAACAGTTAATGTTCCACTGGTGCACAATAAATGATTATGTGGACCGAGAGTTGTCATTTTGATTCATTCATGTGCATTTTAAATGCAAGAGTGTTTAAAGATGGTGGTTGAGTGCTTTGTATGAGTTTGGCAGAAGTTGATCGGTTAAAGGTTGATTTATGTGGTCTCCTTATACGTTTTTGTTTCGGTTTTAATAGTGCATTCAAACTTTCCTTTTGTTATTGTTTAGTGTGATTTTATTGATCATTACGCTTTGATTTGCTTAAATTAGCACAGGAGTGTGTTTAGAAGGCTTAATAAGTGAAACCGCATAGGATTACATGTTTTTACAACATGCAAAAACTATCAATGCAATAACTATCGTTGTTTAATGAGTTTGTATACGTAGTTCATTTCCCATGATTCATTGTAAACTTTCGCGAATACTTTGATGCACAAATATATTGTTACATAATTTTGTTGGAAATTCATGGAAATCTAATTCACTTGGTCCTGTGACCTTGATTTGAGTTTTTATTCATTGATCACAAATTGAGTTTTATCCTTAACGTCTGATTACGTTCAATCGACAACTGTGACTTGATTATTAGTTCATATTGAGCGAATAAGAGTAGTTTTCGGTACTTTACAACGGTTAATGTTACACTGGTGCACAATAAATGATTATGTGGACCGAGAGTTGTCATTTTGATTCATTCATGTGCATTTTAAATGCAAGAGTGTTTAAAGATGGTGGTTGAGTGCTTTGTATGAGTTTGGCAGAAGTTGATCGGTTAAAGGTTGATTTATGTGGTCTCCTTATACGTTTTTGTTTCGGTTTTAATAGTGCATTCAAACTTTCCTTTTGTTATTGTTTAGTGTGATTTTATTGATCATTACGCTTTGATTTGCTTAAATTAGCACAGGAGTGTGTTTAGAAGGCTTAATAAGTGAAACCGCATAGGATTACATGTTTTTACAACATGCAAAAACTATCAATGCAATAACTATCGTTGTTTAATGAGTTTGTATACGTAGTTCATTTCCCATGATTCATTGTAAACTTTCGCGAATACTTTGATGCACAAATATATTGTTACATAATTTTGTTGGAAATTCATGGAAATCTAATTCACTTGGTCCTGTGACCTTGATTTGAGTTTTTATTCATTGATCACAAATTGAGTTTTATCCTTAACGTCTGATTACGTTCAATCGACAACTGTGACTTGATTATTAGTTCATATTGAGCGAATAAGAGTAGTTTTTGGTACTTTACAACAGTTAATGTTCCACTGGTGCACAATAAATGATTATGTGGACCGAGAGTTGTCATTTTGATTCATTCATGTGCATTTTAAATGCAAGAGTGTTTAAAGATAGTGGTTGAGTGCTTTGTATGAGTTTGGCAGAAGTTGATCGGTTAAAGGTTGATTTATGTGGTCTCCTTGTACGTTTTTGTTTCGGTTTTAATAGTGCATTCAAACTTTCCTTTTGTTATTGTTTAGTGTGATTTTATTGATCATTACGCTTTGATTTGCTTAAATTAGCACAGGAGTGTGTTTAGAAGGCTTAATAAGTGAAACCGCATAGGATTACATGTTTTTACAACATGCAAAAACTATCAATGCAATAACTATCGTTGTTTAATGAGTTTGTATACGTAGTTCATTTCCCATGATTCATTGTAAACTTTCGCGAATACTTTGATGCACAAATATATTGTTACATAATTTTGTTGGAAATTCATGGAAATCTAATTCACTTGGTCCTGTGACCTTGATTTGAGTTTTTATTCATTGATCACAAATTGAGTTTTATCCTTAACGTCTGATTACGTTCAATCGACAACTGTGACTTGATTATTAGTTCATATTGAGCGAATAAGAGTAGTTTTCGGTACTTTATAACGGTTAATGTTACACTGGTGCACAATAAATGATTATGTGGACCGAGAGTTGTCATTTTGATTCATTCATGTGCATTTTAAATGCAAGAGTGTTTAAAGATGGTGGTTGAGTGCTTTGTATGAGTTTGGCAGAAGTTGATCGGTTAAAGGTTGATTTATGAGGTCTCCTTATACGTTTTGGTTTCGGTTTTAATAGTGCATTCAAACTTTCCTTTTGTTATTGTTTAGTGTGATTTTATTGATCATTACGCTTTGATTTGCTTAAATTAGCACAGGAGTGTGTTTAGAAGGCTTAATAAGTGAAACCGCATAGGATTACATGTTTTTACAACATGCAAAAACTATCAATGCAATAACTATCGTTGTTTAATGAGTTTGTATACGTAGTTCATTTCCCATGATTCATTGTAAACTTTCGCGAATACTTTGATGCACAAATATATTGTTACATAATTTTGTTGGAAATTCATGGAAATCTAATTCACTTGGTCCTGTGACCTTGATTTGAGTTTTTATTCATTGATCACAAATTGAGTTTTATCCTTAACGTCGGATTACGTTCAATCGACAACTGTGACTTGATTATTAGTTCATATTGAGCGAATAAGAGTAGTTTTCGGTACTTTACAACTGTTAATGTTCCACTGGTGCACAATAAATGATTATGTGGACCGAGAGTTGTCATTTTGATTCATTCATGTGCATTTTAAATGCAAGAGTGTTTAAAGATGGTGGTTGAGTGCTTTGTATGAGTTTGGCAGAAGTTGATCGGTTAAAGGTTGATTTATGTGGTCTCCTTATACGTTTTTGTTTCGGGTTTAATAGTGCATTCAAACTTTCCTTTTGTTATTGTTTAGTGTGATTTTATTGATCATTACGCTTTGATTTGCTTAAATTAGCACAGGAGTGTGTTTAGAAGGCTTATAAGTGAAACCGCATAGGATTACATGTTTTTACAACATGCAAAAACTATCAATGCAATAACTATCGTTGTTTAATGAGTTTGTATACGTAGTTCATTTCCCATGATTCATTGTAAACTTTCGCGAATACTTTGATGCACAAATATATTGTTACATAATTTTGTTGGAAATTCATGAAATCTAATTCACTTGGTCCTGTGAACTTGATTTGAGTTTTTATTCATTGATCACAAATTGAGTTTTATCCTTAACGTCTGATTACGTTCAATCGACAACTGTGACTTGATTATTAGTTCATATTGAGCGAATAAGAGTAGTTTTCGGTACTTTACAACGGTTAATGTTACACTGGTGCACAATAAATGATTATGTGGACCGAGAGTTGTCATTTTGATTCATTCATGTGCATTTTAAATGCAAGAGTGTTTAAAGATGGTGGTTGAGTGCTTTGTATGAGTTTGGCAGAAGTTGATCGGTTAAAGGTTGATTTATGTGGTCTCCTTATACGTTTTTGTTTCGGTTTTAATAGTGCATTCAAACTTTCCTTTTGTTATTGTTTAGTGTGATTTTATTGATCATTACGCTTTGATTTGCTTAAATTAGCACAGGAGTGTGTTTAGAAGGCTTAATAAGTGAAACCGCATAGGATTACATGTTTTTACAACATGCAAAAACTATCAATGCAATAACTATCGTTGTTTAATGAGTTTGTATACGTAGTTCATTTCCCATGATTCATTGTAAACTTTCGCGAATACTTTGATGCACAAATATATTGTTACATAATTTTGTTGGAAATTCATGGAAATCTAATTCACTTGGTCCTGTGACCTTGATTTGAGTTTTTATTCATTGATCACAAATTGAGTTTTATCCTTAACGTCTGATTACGTTCAATCGACAACTGTGACTTGATTATTAGTTCATATTGAGCGAATAAGAGTAGTTTTCGGTACTTTACAACGGTTAATGTTACACTGGTGCACAATAAATGATTATGTGGACCGAGAGTTGTCATTTTGATTCATTCATGTGCATTTTAAATGCAAGAGTGTTTAAAGATGGTGGTTGAGTGCTTTGTATGAGTTTGGCAGAAGTTGATCGGTTAAAGGTTGATTTATGTGGTCTCCTTATACGTTTTTGTTTCGGTTTTAATAGTGCATTCAAACTTTCCTTTTGTTATTGTTTAGTGTGATTTTATTGATCATTACGCTTTGATTTGCTTAAATTAGCACAGGAGTGTGTTTAGAAGGCTTAATAAGTGAAACCGCATAGGATTACATGTTTTTACAACATGCAAAACTATCAATGCAATAACTATCGTTGTTTAATGAGTTTGTATACGTAGTTCATTTCCCATGATTCATTGTAAACTTTCGCGAATACTTTGATGCACAAATATATTGTTACATAATTTTGTTGGAAATTCATGGAAATCTAATTCACTTGGTCCTGTGACCTTGATTTGAGTTTTTATTCATTGATCACAAATTGAGTTTTATCCTTAACGTCTGATTACGTTCAATCGACAACTGTGACTTGATTATTAGTTCATATTGAGCGAATAAGAGTAGTTTTCGGTACTTTACAACGGTTAATGTTACACTGGTGCACAATAAATGATTATGTGGACCGAGAGTTGTCATTTTGATTCATTCATGTGCATTTTAAATGCAAGAGTGTTTAAAGATGGTGGTTGAGTGCTTTGTATGAGTTTGGCAGAAGTTGATCTGTTAAAGGTTGATTTATGTGGTCTCCTTATACATTTTGTTTTGGTTTTAATAGTGCATTCAAATTTTCCTTTTGTTATTGTTTAGTGTGATTTTATTGATCATTATGCTTTGATTTGCTTAAATTAGCACAGGAGTGTGTTTAGAAGGCTTAATAAGTGAAACCGCAAAGGATTACATATTTTTACAACATGCAAAAACTATCAAAGCAATAACTATTGTTGTTTAATGAGTTTGTATACGTAGTTCATTTCCCATGATTCATTGTAAACTTTCGTGAATACTTTGATGCACAAATATATTGTTACATAATTTTGTTGGAAATTCATGGAAATCTAATTCACTTGGTCCTGTGACCTTGATTTGAGTTTTTATTCATTGATCACAAATTGAGTTTTATCCTTAACGTCTGATTACGTTCAATCGACAACTGTGACTTGATTATTAGTTCATATTGAGCGAATAAGAGTAGTTTTCGGTACTTTACAACGGTTAATGTTACACTGGTGCACAATAAATGATTATGTGGACCGAGAGTTGTCATTTTGATTCATTCATGTGCATTTTAAATGCAAGAGTGTTTAAAGATGGTGGTTGAGTGCTTTGTATGAGTTTGGCAGAAGTTGATCGGTTAAAGGTTGATTTATGTGGTCTCCTTATACGTTTTGGTTTCGGTTTTAATAGTGCATTCAAACTTTCCTTTTGTTATTGTTTAGTGTGATTTTATTGATCATTACGCTTTGATTTGCTTAAATTAGCACAGGAGTGTGTTTAGAAGGCTTAATAAGTGAAACCGCATAGGATTACATGTTTTTACAACAAGCAAAAACTATCAATGCAATAACTATCGTTGTTTAATGAGTTTGTATACGTAGTTCATTTCCCATGATTCATTGTAAACTTTCGCGAATACTTTGATGCACAAATATATTGTTACATAATTTTGTTGGAAATTCATGGAAATCTAATTCACTTGGTCCTGTGACCTTGATTTGAGTTTTTATTCATTGATCACAAATTGAGTTTTATCCTTAACGTCTGATTACGTTCAATCGACAACTGTGACTTGATTATTAGTTCATATTGAGCGAATAAGAGTAGTTTTCGGTACTTTACAACGGTTAATGTTACACTGGTGCACAATAAATGATTATGTGGACCGAGAGTTGTCATTTTGATTCATTCATGTGCATTTTAAATGCAAGAGTGTTTAAAGATGGTGGTTGAGTGCTTTGTATGAGTTTGGCAGAAGTTGATCGGTTAAAGGTTGATTTATGTGGTCTCCTTATACGTTTTTGTTTCGGTTTTAATAGTGCATTCAAACTTTCCTTTTGTTATTGTTTAGTGTGATTTTATTGATCATTACGCTTTGATTTGCTTAAATTAGCACAGGAGTGTGTTTAGAAGGCTTAATAAGTGAAACCGCATAGGATTACATGTTTTTACAACATGCAAAAACTATCAATGCAATAACTATCGTTGTTTAATGAGTTTGTATACGTAGTTCATTTCCCATGATTCATTGTAAACTTTCGCGAATACTTTGATGCACAAATATATTGTTACATAATTTTGTTGGAAATTCATGGAAATCTAATTCACTTGGTCCTGTGACCTTGATTTGATTTTTTATTCATTGATCACAAATTGAGTTTTATCCTTAACGTCTGATTACGTTCAATCGACAACTGTGACTTGATTATTAGTTCATATTGAGCGAATAAGAGTAGTTTTCGGTACTTTACAACGGTTAATGTTACACTGGTGCACAATAAATGATTATGTGGACCGAGAGTTGTCATTTTGATTCATTCATGTGCATTTTAAATGCAAGAGTGTTTAAAGATGGTGGTTGAGTGCTTTGTATGAGTTTGGCAGAAGTTGATCGGTTAAAGGTTGATTTATGAGGTCTTCTTATACGTTTTGGTTTCGGTTTTAATAGTGCATTCAAACTTTCCTTTTGTTATTGTTTAGTGTGATTTTATTGATCATTACGCTTTGATTTGCTTAAATTAGCACAGGAGTGTGTTTAGAAGGCTTAGTAAGTGAAACCGCATAGGATTACATGTTTTTACAACAAGCAAAAACTATCAATGCAATAACTATCGTTGTTTAATGAGTTTGTATGCGTAGTTCATTTCCCATGATTCATTGTAAACTTTCGCGAATACTTTGATGCACAAATATATTGTTACATAATTTTGTTGGAAATTCATGTAAATCTAATTCACTTGGTCCTGTGACCTTGATTTGAGTTTTTATTCATTGATCACAAATTGAGTTTTTTCCTTAACCTCTTATTACGTTCAATCGACAACTGTGACTTGATTATTAGTTCATATTGAGCGAATAAGAGTAGTTTTCGGTACTTTACAACGGTTAATGTTACACTGGTGCACAATAAATGATTATGTGGACCGAGAGTTGTCATTTTGATTCATTCATGTGCTTTTAAAATGCAAGAGTGTTTAAAGATGGTGGTTGAGTGCTTTGTATGAGTTTGGCAGAAGTTGATCGGTTAAAGGTTGATTTATGTGGTCTCCTTATACGTTTTTGTTTCGGTTTTAATAGTGCATTCAAACTTTCCTTTTGTTATTGTTTAGTGTGATTTTATTGATCATTACGCTTTGATTTGCTTAAATTAGCACAGGAGTGTGTTTAGAAGGCTTAATAAGTGAAACCGCATAGGATTACATGTTTTTACAACATGCAAAAACTATCAATGCAATAACTATCGTTGTTTAATGAGTTTGTATACGTAGTTCATTTCCCATGATTCATTGTAAACTTTCGCGAATACTTTGATGCACAAATATATTGTTACATAATTTTGTTGGAAATTCATGGAAATCTAATTCACTTGGTCCTGTGACCTTGATTTGAGTTTTTATTCATTGATCACAAATTGAGTTTTATCCTTAACGTCTGATTACGTTCAATCGACAACTATGACTTGATTATTAGTTCATATTGAGTGAATAAGAGTAGATTTTGGTACTTTACAACGGTTAATGTTCCACTGGTGCACAATAAATGATTATGTGGATCGAGAGTTGTCATTTTGATTCATTCAAGTGCATTTTACATGCAAGAGTGTTTAAAGATGGTGGTTGAGTGCTTTGTATGAGTTTGGCATCGGTTAAAGGTTGATTTATGTGGTCTCCTTATACGTTTTTTTTCGGTTTTAATAGTGCATTCAAACTTTCCTTTTGTTATTGTTTAGTGTGATTTCATTGATCATTACACTTTGATTTGATTAAATTAGCACAGAAGTGTGTTTAGAAGGCTTAATAAGTGAAACCGAATAGGATTACATGTTTTTACAACATGCAAAAACTATCAATGCAATAACTATTGTTGTTTAATGAGTTTGTTTACGTAGTTAATTTCCCATGATTCATTGTAAACTTTCGCGAATACTTTGATGCACAAATATATTATTACATAATTTTGTTGGAAATTCATGGAAATCTAATTCACTTGGTCGTGTCACATTGATTTGAGTTTTTATTCATTGATCACAAATTGAGTTTTATCCTTAACGTCTGATTACGTTTATTCGACAACTGTGACCTGATTATTAGTTCATATTGAGCGAATAAGAATAGTTTTCGGTACTTTACAACGGTTAATGTTACACTGGTGCACAATAAATGATTATGTGGACCGAGAGTTGTCATTTTGATTCATTCATGTGCATTTTAAATGCAAGAGTGTTTAAAGATGGTGGTTGAGTGCTTTGTATGAGTTTGGCAGAAGTTGATCGGTTAAAGGTTGATTTATGTGGTCTCCTTATACGTTTTTGTTTCGGTTTTAATAGTGCATTCAAACTTTCCTTTTGTTATTGTTTAGTGTGATTTTATTGATCATTACGCTTTGATTTGCTTAAATTAGCACAGGAGTGTGTTTAGAAGGCTTAATAAGTGAAACCGCATAGGATTACATGTTTTTACAACATGCAAAAACTATCAATGCAATAACTATCGTTGTTTAATGAGTTTGTATACGTAGTTCATTTCCCATGATTCATTGTAAACTTTCGCGAATACTTTGATGCACAAATATATTGTTACATAATTTTGTTGGAAATTCATGAAAATCTAATTCACTTGGTCCTGTGACCTTGATTTGAGTTTTTATTCATTGATCACAAATTGAGTTTTTTCCTTAACCTCTGATTACGTTCAATCGACAACTGTGACTTGATTATTAGTTCATATTGAGCGAATAAGAGTAGTTTTCGGTACTTTACAACGGTTAATGTTACACTGGTGCACAATAAATGATTATGTGGACCGAGAGTTGTCATTTTGATTCATTCATGTGCATTTTAAATGCAAGAGTGTTTAAAGATGGTGGTTGAGTGCTTTGTATGAGTTTGGCAGAAGTTGATCGGTTAAAGGTTGATTTATGTGGTCTCCTTATACGTTTTTGTTTCGGTTTTAATAGTGCATTCAAACTTTCCTTTTGTTATTGTTTAGTGTGATTTTATTGATCATTACGCTTTGATTTGCTTAAATTAGCACAGGAGTGTGTTTAGAAGGCTTATAAGTGAAACCGCATAGGATTACATGTTTTTACAACATGCAAAAACTATCAATGCAATAACTATCGTTGTTTAATGAGTTTGTATACGTAGTTCATTTCCCATGATTCATTGTAAACTTTCGCGAATACTTTGATGCACAAATATATTGTTACATAATTTTGTTGGAAATTCATGGAAATCTAATTCACTTGGTCCTGTGACCTTGATTTGAGTTTTTATTCATTGATCACAAATTGAGTTTTATCCTTAACGTCTGATTACGTTCAATCGACAACTGTGACTTGATTATTAGTTCATATTGAGCGAATAAGAGTAGTTTTCGGTACTTTACAACTGTTAATGTTCCACTGGTGCACAATAAATGATTATGTGGACCGAGAGTTGTCATTTTGATTCATTCATGTGCATTTTAAATGCAAGAGTGTTTAAAGATGGTGGTTGAGTGCTTTGTATGAGTTTGGCAGAAGTTGATCGGTTAAAGGTTGATTTATGTGGTCTCCTTATACGTTTTTGTTTCGGTTTTAATAGTGCATTCAAACTTTCCTTTTGTTATTGTTTAGTGTGATTTTATTGATCATTACGCTTTGATTTGCTTAAATTAGCACAGGAGTGTGTTTAGAAGGCTTAATAAGTGAAACCGCATAGGATTACATGTTTTTACAACATGCAAAAACTATCAATGCAATAACTATCGTTGTTTAATGAGTTTGTATACGTAGTTCATTTCCCATGATTCATTGTAAACTTTCGCGAATACTTTGATGCACAAATATATTGTTACATAATTTTGTTGGAAATTCATGAAAATCTAATTCACTTGGTCCTGTGACCTTGATTTGAGTTTTTATTCATTGATCACAAATTGAGTTTTTTCCTTAACCTCTGATTACGTTCAATCGACAACTGTGACTTGATTATTAGTTCATATTGAGCGAATAAGAGTAGTTTTCGGTACTTTACAACGGTTAATGTTACACTGGTGCACAATAAATGATTATGTGGACCGAGAGTTGTCATTTTGATTCATTCATGTGCATTTTAAATGCAAGAGTGTTTAAAGATGGTGGTTGAGTGCTTTGTATGAGTTTGGCAGAAGTTGATCGGTTAAAGGTTGATTTATGTGGTCTCCTTATACGTTTTTGTTTCGGTTTTAATAGTGCATTCAAACTTTCCTTTTGTTATTGTTTAGTGTGATTTTATTGATCATTACGCTTTGATTTGCTTAAATTAGCACAGGAGTGTGTTTAGAAGGCTTAATAAGTGAAACCGCATAGGATTACATGTTTTTACAACATGCAAAAACTATCAATGCAATAACTATCGTTGTTTAATGAGTTTGTATACGTAGTTCATTTCCCATGATTCATTGTAAACTTTCGCGAATACTTTGATGCACAAATATATTGTTACATAATTTTGTTGGAAATTCATGGAAATCTAATTCACTTGGTCCTGTGACCTTGATTTGAGTTTTTATTCATTGATCACAAATTGAGTTTTATCCTTAACGTCTGATTACGTTCAATCGACAACTGTGACTTGATTATTAGTTCATATTGAGCGAATAAGAGTAGTTTTCGGTACTTTACAACGGTTAATGTTACACTGGTGCACAATAAATGATTATGTGGACCGAGAGTTGTCATTTTGATTCATTCATGTGCATTTTAAATGCAAGAGTGTTTAAAGATGGTGGTTGAGTGCTTTGTATGAGTTTGGCAGAAGTTGATCGGTTAAAGGTTGATTTATGTGGTCTCCTTATACGTTTTTGTTTCGGTTTTAATAGTGCATTCAAACTTTCCTTTTGTTATTGTTTAGTGTGATTTTATTGATCATTACGCTTTGATTTGCTTAAATTAGCACAGGAGTGTGTTTAGAAGGCTTAATAAGTGAAACCGCATAGGATTACATGTTTTTACAACATGCAAAAACTATCAATGCAATAACTATCGTTGTTTAATGAGTTTGTATACGTAGTTCATTTCCCATGATTCATTGTAAACTTTCGCGAATACTTTGATGCACAAATATATTGTTACATAATTTTGTTGGAAATTCATGGAAATCTAATTCACTTGGTCCTGTGACCTTGATTTGAGTTTTTATTCATTGATCACAAATTGAGTTTTATCCTTAACGTCTGATTACGTTCAATCGACAACTGTGACTTGATTATTAGTTCATATTGAGCGAATAAGAGTAGTTTTCGGTACTTTACAACGGTTAATGTTACACTGGTGCACAATAAATGATTATGTGGACCGAGAGTTGTCATTTTGATTCATTCATGTGCATTTTAAATGCAAGAGTGTTTAAAGATGGTGGTTGAGTGCTTTGTATGAGTTTGGCAGAAGTTGATCGTTAAAGGTTGATTTATGTGGTCTCCTTATACGTTTTTGTTTCGGTTTTAATAGTGCATTCAAACTTTCCTTTTGTTATTGTTTAGTGTGATTTTATTGATCATTACGCTTTGATTTGCTTAAATTAGCACAGGAGTGTGTTTAGAAGGCTTACTAAGTGAAACCGCATAGGATTACATGTTTTTACAACATGCAAAAACTATCAATGCAATAACTATCGTTGTTTAATGAGTTTGTATACGTAGTTCATTTCCCATGATTCATTGTAAACTTTCGCGAATACTTTGATGCACAAATATATTGTTACATAATTTTGTTGGAAATTCATGAAAATCTAATTCACTTGGTCCTGTGACCTTGATTTGAGTTTTTATTCATTGATCACAAATTGAGTTTTTTCCTTAACCTCTTATTACGTTCAATCGACAACTGTGACTTGATTATTAGTTCATATTGAGCGAATAAGAGTAGTTTTTGGTACTTTACAACGGTTAATGCTACACTGGTGCATTATAAATGATTATGTGGACCGAGAGTTGTCATTTTGATTCATTCATGTGCATTTTAAATGCAAGAGTGTTTAAAGATGGTGGTTGAGTGCTTTGTATGAGTTTGGCAGAAGTTGAACGGTTAAAGGCTGATTTATGTGGTCTCCTTATACGTTTTTTTTTCGGTTTTAATAGTGCATTCAAACTTTCCTTTTGTTATTGTTTAGTGTGATTTTTTTGATCATTACGCTTTGATTTGCTTAAATTAGCACAGGAGTGTGTTTAGAAGGCTTAATAAGTGAAACCGCATAGGATTACATGTTTTTACAACATGCAAAAACTATCAATGCAATAACTATCGTTGTTTAATGAGTTTGTATACGTAGTTCATTTCCCATGATTCATTGTAAACTTTCGCGAATACTTTGATGCATAAATATATTGTTACATAATTTTGTTGGAAATTAATGGAAATCTAATTCACTTGGTCCTGTGACCTTGATTTGATTTTTTATTCATTGATCACAAATTGAGTTTTATCCTTAACGTCTGATTACGTTCAATCGACAACTGTGACTTGATTATTAGTTCATATTGAGCGAATAAGAGTAGTTTTCGGTACTTTAAACGGTTAATGTTACACTGGTGCACAATAAATGATTATGTGGACCGAGAGTTGTCATTTTGATTCATTCATGTGCATTTTAAATGCAAGAGTGTTTAAAGATGGTGGTTGAGTGCTTTGTATGAGTTTGGCAGAAGTTGATCGGTTAAAGGTTGATTTATGTGGTCTCCTTATACGTTTTTGTTTCGGTTTTAATAGTGCATTCAAACTTTCCTTTTGTTATTGTTTAGTGTGATTTTATTGATCATTACGCTTTGATTTGCTTAAATTAGCACAGGAGTGTGTTTAGAAGGCTTAATAAGTGAAACCGCATAGGATTACATGTTTTTACAACATGCAAAAACTATCAATGCAATAACTATCGTTGTTTAATGAGTTTGTATACGTAGTTCATTTCCCATGATTCATTGTAAACTTTCGCGAATACTTTGATGCACAAATATATTGTTACATAATTTTGTTGGAAATTCATGGAAATCTAATTCACTTGGTCCTGTGACCTTGATTTGAGTTTTTATTCATTGATCACAAATTGAGTTTTATCCTTAACGTCTGATTACGTTCAATCGACAACTGTGACTTGATTATTAGTTCATATTGAGCGAATAAGAGTAGTTTTCGGTACTTTACAACGGTTAATGTTACACTGGTGCACAATAAATGATTATGTGGACCGAGAGTTGTCATTTTGATTCATTCATGTGCATTTTAAATGCAAGAGTGTTTAAAGATGGTGGTTGAGTGCTTTGTATGAGTTTGGCAGAAGTTGATCGGTTAAAGGTTGATTTATGTGGTCTCCTTATACGTTTTTGTTTCGGTTTTAATAGTGCATTCAAACTTTCCTTTTGTTATTGTTTAGTGTGATTTTATTGATCATTACGCTTTGATTTGCTTAAATTAGCACAGGAGTGTGTTTAGAAGGCTTAGTAAGTGAAACCGCATAGGATTACATGTTTTTACAACATGCAAAAACTATCAATGCAATAACTATCGTTGTTTAATGAGTTTGTATACGTAGTTCATTTCCCATGATTCATTGTAAACTTTCGCGAATACTTTGATGCACAAATATATTGTTACATAATTTTGTTGGAAATTCATGGAAATCTAATTCACTTGGTCCTGTGACCTTGATTTGAGTTTTTATTCATTGATCACAAATTGAGTTTTATCCTTAACGTCTGATTACGTTCAATCGACAACTGTGACTTGATTATTAGTTCATATTGAGCGAATAAGAGTAGTTTTCGGTACTTTACAACTGTTAATGTTCCACTGGTGCACAATAAATGATTATGTGGACCGAGAGTTGTCATTTTGATTCATTCATGTGCATTTTAAATGCAAGAGTGTTTAAAGATGGTGGTTGAGTGCTTTGTATGAGTTTGGCAGAAGTTGATCGGTTAAAGGTTGATTTATGTGGTCTCCTTATACGTTTTTGTTTCGGTTTTAATAGTGCATTCAAACTTTCCTTTTGTTATTGTTTAGTGTGATTTTATTGATCATTACGCTTTGATTTGCTTAAATTAGCACAGGAGTGTGTTTAGAAGGCTTAATAAGTGAAACCGCATAGGATTACATGTTTTTACAACATGCAAAAACTATCAATGCAATAACTATCGTTGTTTAATGAGTTTGTATACGTAGTTCATTTCCCATGATTCATTGTAAACTTTCGCGAATACTTTGATGCACAAATATATTGTTACATAATTTTGTTGGAAATTCATGGAAATCTAATTCACTTGGTCCTGTGACCTTGATTTGAGTTTTTATTCATTGATCACAAATTGAGTTTTATCCTTAACGTCTGATTACGTTCAATCGACAACTGTGACTTGATTATTAGTTCATATTGAGCGAATAAGAGTAGTTTTCGGTACTTTACAACGGTTAATGTTACACTGGTGCACAATAAATGATTATGTGGACCGAGAGTTGTCATTTTGATTCATTCATGTGCATTTTAAATGCAAGAGTGTTTAAAGATGGTGGTTGAGTGCTTTGTATGAGTTTGGCAGAAGTTGATCGGTTAAAGGTTGATTTATGTGGTCTCCTTATACGTTTTTGTTTCGGTTTTAATAGTGCATTCAAACTTTCCTTTTGTTATTGTTTAGTGTGATTTTATTGATCATTACGCTTTGATTTGCTTAAATTAGCACAGGAGTGTGTTTAGAAGGCTTAATAAGTGAAACCGCATAGGATTACATGTTTTTACAACATGCAAAAACTATCAATGCAATAACTATCGTTGTTTAATGAGTTTGTATACGTAGTTCATTTCCCATGATTCATTGTAAACTTTCGCGAATACTTTGATGCACAAATATATTGTTACATAATTTTGTTGGAAATTCATGGAAATCTAATTCACTTGGTCCTGTGACCTTGATTTGAGTTTTTATTCATTGATCACAAATTGAGTTTTATCCTTAACGTCTGATTACGTTCAATCGACAACTGTGACTTGATTATTAGTTCATATTGAGCGAATAAGAGTAGTTTTCGGTACTTTAAACGGTTAATGTTACTGGTGCACAATAAATGATTATGTGGACCGAGAGTTGTCATTTTGATTCATTCATGTGCATTTTAAATGCAAGAGTGTTTAAAGATGGTGGTTGAGTGCTTTGTATGAGTTTGGCAGAAGTTGATCGGTTAAAGGTTGATTTATGTGGTCTCCTTATACGTTTTTGTTTCGGTTTTAATAGTGCATTCAAACTTTCCTTTTGTTATTGTTTAGTGTGATTTTATTGATCATTACGCTTTGATTTGCTTAAATTAGCACAGGAGTGTGTTTAGAAGGCTTAATAAGTGAAACCGCATAGGATTACATGTTTTTACAACAAGCAAAAACTATCAATGCAATAACTATCGTTGTTTAATGAGTTTGTATACGTAGTTCATTTCCCATGATTCATTGTAAAATTTCGCGAATACTTTGATGCACAAATATATTGTTACATAATTTTGTTGGAAATTCATGGAAATCTAATTCACTTGGTCCTGTGACCATGATTTGAGTTTTTATTCATTGATCACAAATTGAATTTTATCCTTAACGTCTGATTACGTTCAATCGACAACTGTGACTTGATTATTAGTTCATATTGAGTTAATAAGAGTAGATTTCGGTACCTTACAACGGTTAATTTTACACTAGTGCACAATAAATGATTATGTGGACCGAGAGTTGTCATTTTGATTCATTCATGTGCATTTAAATTGCAAGAGTGTTTAAAGATGGTGGTTGAGTGTTTTGTATGAGTTTGGCAGAAGTTGATCGGTTAAAAGTTCATTTATGTGGTCTCCTTATACGTTTTTGTTTCGGTTTTAATAGTGCATTCAAACTTTCCTTTTGTTATTGTTTAGTGTGATTTTATTGATCATTACGCTTTGATTTGCTTAAATTAGCACAGGAGTGTGTTTAGAAGGCTTAATAAGTGAAACCGCATAGGATTACATGTTTTTACAACATGCAAAAACTATCAATGCAATAACTATCGTTGTTTAATGAGTTTGTATACGTAGTTCATTTCCCATGATTCATTGTAAACTTTCGCGAATACTTTGATGCACAAATATATTGTTACATAATTTTGTTGGAAATTCATGGAAATCTAATTCACTTGGTCCTGTGACCTTGATTTGAGTTTTTATTCATTGATCACAAATTGAGTTTTATCCTTAACGTCTGATTACGTTCAATCGACAACTGTGACTTGATTATTAGTTCATATTGAGCGAATAAGAGTAGTTTTCGGAACTTTACAACTGTTAATGTTCCACTGGTGTACAATAAATGATTATGTGGACCGAGAGTTGTCATTTTGATTCATTCATGTGCATTTTAAATGCAAGAGTGTTTAAAGATGGTGGTTGAGTGCTTTGTATGAGTTTGGCAGAAGTTGATCGGTTAAAGGTTGATTTATGTGGTCTCCTTATACGTTTTTGTTTCGGTTTTAATAGTGCATTCAAACTTTCCTTTTGTTATTGTTTAGTGTGATTTTATTGATCATTACGCTTTGATTTGCTTAAATTAGCACAGGAGTGTGTTTAAAAGGCTTAATAAGTGAAACCGCATAGGATTACATGTTTTTACAACATGCAAAAACTATCAATGCAATAACTATCGTTGTTTAATGAGTTTGTATACGTAGTTCATTTCCCATGATTCATTGTAAACTTTCGCGAATACTTTGATGCACAAATATATTGTTACATAATTTTGTTGGAAATTCATGGAAATCTAATTCACTTGGTCCTGTGACCTTGATTTGATTTTTTATTCATTGATCACAAATTGAGTTTTATCCTTAACGTCTGATTACGTTCAATCGACAACTGTGACTTGATTATTAGTTCATATTGAGCGAATAAGAGTAGTTTTCGGTACTTTCAACGGTTAATGTTACATTGGTGCACAATAAATGATTATGTGGACCGAGAGTTGTCATTTTGATTCATTCATGTGCATTTTAAATGCAAGAGTGTTTAAAGATGGTGGTTGAGTGCTTTGTATGAGTTTGGCAGAAGTTGATCGGTTAAAGGTTGATTTATGTGGTCTCCTTATACGTTTTTGTTTCGGTTTTAATAGTGCATTCAAACTTTCCTTTTGTTATTGTTTAGTGTGATTTTATTGATCATTACGCTTTGATTTGCTTAAATTAGCACAGGAGTGTGTTTAGAAGGCTTAATAAGTGAAACCGCATAGGATTACATGTTTTTACAACATGCAAAAACTATCAATGCAATAACTATCGTTGTTTAATGAGTTTGTATACGTAGTTCATTTCCCATGATTCATTGTAAACTTTCGCGAATACTTTGATGCACAAATATATTGTTACATAATTTTGTTGGAAATTCATGGAAATCTAATTCACTTGGTCCTGTGACCTTGATTTGAGTTTTTATTCATTGATCACAAATTGAGTTTTATCCTTAACGTCTGATTACGTTCAATCGACAACTGTGACTTGATTATTAGTTCATATTGAGCGAATAAGAGTAGTTTTCGGTACTTTACAACGGTTAATGTTCCACTGGTGCACAATAAATGATTATGTGGACCGAGAGTTGTCATTTTGATTCATTCATGTGCATTTTAAATGCAAGAGTGTTTAAAGATGGTGGTTGAGTGCTTTGTATGAGTTTGGCAGAAGTTGATCGGTTAAAGGTTGATTTATGTGGTCTCCTTATACGTTTTTGTTTCGGTTTTAATAGTGCATTCAAACTTTACTTTTGTTATTGTTTAGTGTGATTTTATTGATCATTACGCTTTGATTTGCTTAAATTAGCACAGGAGTGTGTTTAGAAGGCTTAGTAAGTGAAACCGCATAGGATTACATGTTTTTACAACATGCAAAAACTATCAATGCAATAACTATCGTTGTTTAATGAGTTTGTATACGTAGTTCATTTCCCATGATTCATTGTAAACTTTCGCGAATACTTTGATACACAAATATATTGTTACATAATTTTGTTGGAAATTCATGGAAATCTAATTCACTTGGTCCTGTGACCTTGATTTGAGTTTTTATTCATTGATCACAAATTGGTTTTTATCCTTAACGTCTGATTACGTTCAATCGACAACTGTGACCTGATTATTAGTTCATATTGAGCGAATAAGAATAGTTTTTGGTACTTTACAACAGTTAATGTTCCACTGGTGCAAAATAAATGATTATGTGGACCGAGAGTTGTCATTTTGATTCATTCATGTGCATTTTAAATGCAAGAGTGTTTAAAGATGGTGGTTGAGTGCTTTGTATGAATTTGGCAGAAGTTGTTCGATTAAAGTTTGATTTATGTGGTCTCCTTATACGTTTTTGTTTCGGTTTTAATAGTGCATTCAAACTTTTCTTTTGTTATTGTTTAGTGTGATTTTATTGATCATTACGCTTTGATTTGCTTAAATTAGCACAGGAGTGTGTTTAGAAGGCTTAATAAGTGAAACCGCATAGGATTACATGTTTTTACAACATGCAAAAACTATCAATGCAATAACTATCGTTGTTTAATGAGTTTGTATACGTAGTTCATTTCCCATGATTCATTGTAAACTTTCGCGAATACTTTGATGCACAAATATATTGTTACATAATTTTGTTGGAAATTCATGGAAATCTAATTCACTTGGTCCTGTGACCTTGATTTGAGTTTTTATTCATTGATCACAAATTGAGTTTTATCCTTAACGTCTGATTACGTTCAATCGACAACTGTGACTTGATTATTAGTTCATATTGAGCGAATAAGAGTAGTTTTCGGTACTTTACAACTGTTAATGTTCCACTGGTGCACAATAAATGATTATGTGGACCGAGAGTTGTCATTTTGATTCATTCATGTGCATTTTAAATGCAAGAGTGTTTAAAGATGGTGGTTGAGTGCTTTGTATGAGTTTGGCAGAAGTTGATCGGTTAAAGGTTGATTTATGTGGTCTCCTTATACGTTTTTGTTTCGGTTTTAATAGTGCATTCAAACTTTCCTTTTGTTATTGTTTAGTGTGATTTTATTGATCATTACGCTTTGATTTGCTTAAATTAGCACAGGAGTGTGTTTAGAAGGCTTAATAAGTGAAACCGCATAGGATTACATGTTTTTACAACATGCAAAAACTATCAATGCAATAACTATCGTTGTTTAATGAGTTTGTATACGTAGTTCATTTCCCATGATTCATTGTAAACTTTCGCGAATACTTTGATGCACAAATATATTGTTACATAATTTTGTTGGAAATTCATGGAAATCTAATTCACTTGGTCCTGTGACCTTGATTTGAGTTTTTATTCATTGATCACAAATTGAGTTTTATCCTTAACGTCTGATTACGTTCAATCGACAACTGTGACTTGATTATTAGTTCATATTGAGCGAATAAGAGTAGTTTTCGGTACTTTACAACGGTTAATGTTACACTGGTGCACAATAAATGATTATGTGGACCGAGAGTTGTCATTTTGATTCATTCATGTGCATTTTAAATGCAAGAGTGTTTAAAGATGGTGGTTGAGTGCTTTGTATGAGTTTGGCAGAAGTTGATCGGTTAAAGGTTGATTTATGTGGTCTCCTTATACGTTTTTGTTTCGGTTTTAATAGTGCATTCAAACTTTCCTTTTGTTATTGTTTAGTGTGATTTTATTGATCATTACGCTTTGATTTGCTTAAATTAGCACAGGAGTGTGTTTAGAAGGCTTAATAAGTGAAACCGCATAGGATTACATGTTTTTACAACATGCAAAAACTATCAATGCAATAACTATCGTTGTTTAATGAGTTTGTATACGTAGTTCATTTCCCATGATTCATTGTAAACTTTCGCGAATACTTTGATGCACAAATATATTGTTACATAATTTTGTTGGAAATTCATGGAAATCTAATTCACTTGGTCCTGTGACCTTGATTTGAGTTTTTATTCATTGATCACAAATTGAGTTTTATCCTTAACGTCTGATTACGTTCAATCGACAACTGTGACTTGATTATTAGTTCATATTGAGCGAATAAGAGTAGTTTTCGGTACTTTACAACAGTTAATGTTCCACTGGTGCACAATAAATGATTATGTGGACCGAGAGTTGTCATTTTGATTCATTCATGTGCATTTTAAATGCAAGAGTGTTTAAAGATGGTGGTTGAGTGCTTTGTATGAGTTTGGCAGAAGTTGATCGGTTAAAGGTTGATTTATGTGGTCTCCTTATACGTTTTTGTTTCGGTTTTAATAGTGCATTCAAACTTTCCTTTTGTTATTGTTTAGTGTGATTTTATTGATCATTACGCTTTGATTTGCTTAAATTAGCACAGGAGTGTGTTTAGAAGGCTTAATAAGTGAAACCGCATAGGATTACATGTTTTTACAACATGCAAAAACTATCAATGCAATAACTATCGTTGTTTAATGAGTTTGTATACGTAGTTCATTTCCCATGATTCATTGTAAACTTTCGCGAATACTTTGATGCACAAATATATTGTTACATAATTTTGTTGGAAATTCATGGAAATCTAATTCACTTGGTCCTGTGACCTTGATTTGAGTTTTTATTCATTGATCACAAATTGAGTTTTATCCTTAACGTCTGATTACGTTCAATCGACAACTGTGACTTGATTATTAGTTCATATTGAGCGAATAAGAGTAGTTTTCGGTACTTTAAACGGTTAATGTTACACTGGTGCACAATAAATGATTATGTGGACCGAGAGTTGTCATTTTGATTCATTCATGTGCATTTTAAATGCAAGAGTGTTTAAAGATGGTGGTTGAGTGCTTTGTATGAGTTTGGCAGAAGTTGATCGGTTAAAGGTTGATTTATGTGGTCTCCTTATACGTTTTTGTTTCGGTTTTAATAGTGCATTCAAACTTTATTTTTGTTATTGTTTAGTGTGATTTTATTGATCATTATGCTTTGATTTGCTTAAATTAGCACAGGAGTGTGTTTAGAAGGCTTAATAAGTGAAACCGCATAGGATTACATGTTTTTACAACATGCAAAAACTATCAATGCAATAACTATCGTTGTTTAATGAGTTTGTATACGTAGTTCATTTCCCATGATTCATTGTAAACTTTCGCGAATACTTTGATGCACAAATATGTTGTAACATAATTTTGTTGGAAATTCATGGAAATGTAATTCACTTGGTCCTGTGACCTTGATTTGAGTTTTTATTCATTGATCACAAATTGAGTTTTTCCTTAACGTCTAATTACATTCAATCGACAACTGTTACTTGATCATTAGTTCATATTGAGTGAATAAGAGTAGATTTCGGTACTTTCCAACGGTTAATGTTTCACTGGTGCACACTAAATGATTATGTGGACCGAGAGTTGTCATTTTGATTCATTCATGTGCATTTTAAATGCAAGAGTGTTTAAAGATGGTGGTTGAGTGCTTTGTATGAGTTTGGCAGAAGTTGATCGGTTAAAGGTTGATTTATGAGGTCTCCTTATACGTTTTGGTTTCGGTTTTAAAAGTGCATTCAATCTTTCCTTTTGTTATTTTTTAGTGTGATTTTATTGATCATTACGCTTTGATTTGCTTAAATTAGCACAGGAGTGTGTTTAGAAGGCTTAATAAGTGAAACCGCATAGGATTACATGTTTTTACAACAAGCAAAAACTATCAATGCAATAACCATCGTTGTTTAATGAGTTTGTATACGTAGTTCATTTCCCATGATTCATTGTAAACTTTCGCGAATACTTTGATGCACAAATATATTGTTACATAATTTTGTTGGAAATTCATGGAAATCTAATTCACTTGGTCCTGTGACCTTGATTTGAGTTTTTATTCATTGATCACAAATTGAGTTTTATCCTTAACGTCTGATTACGTTCAATCGACAACTGTGACTTGATTATTAGTTCATATTGAGCGAATAAGAGTAGTTTTCGGTACTTTACAACGGTTAATGTTCCACTGGTGCACAATAAATGATTATGTGGACCGAGAGTTGTCATTTTGATTCATTCATGTGCATTTTAAATGCAAGAGTGTTTAAAGATGGTGGTTGAGTGCTTTGTATGAGTTTGGCAGAAGTTGATCGGTTAAAGGTTGATTTATGTGGTCTCCTTATACGTTTTTGTTTCGGTTTTAATAGTGCATTCAAACTTTCCTTTTGTTATTGTTTAGTGTGATTTTATTGATCATTACGCTTTGATTTGCTTAAATTAGCACAGGAGTGTGTTTAGAAGGCTTAATAAGTGAAACCGCATAGGATTACATGTTTTTACAAAATGCAAAAACTATCAATGCAATAACTATCGTTGTTTAATGAGTTTGTATACGTAGTTCATTTCCCATGATTCATTGTAAACTTTCGCGAATACTTTGATGCACAAATATATTGTTACATAATTTTGTTGGAAATTAATGGAAATCTAATTCACTTGGTCCTGTGACCTTGATTTGAGTTTTTATTCATTGATCACAAATTGAGTTTTATCCTTAACGTCTGATTACGTTTAATCGACAACTATGACTTGATTATTAGTTCATATTGAGCGAATAAGAGTAGTTTTCGGTACTTCAAACAGTTAATGTTACACTGGTGCACATTAAATGATTATGTGGACCGAGAGTTGTCATTTTGATTCATTCATGTGCATTTTAAATGCAAGAGTGTTTAAAGATGGTGGTTGAGTGCTTTGTATGAGTTTGGCAGAAGTTTATCGGTTAAAGGTTGATTTATGTGGTCTCCTTATACGTTTTTGTTTCGGTTTTAATAGTGCATTCAAACTTTCCTTTTGTTATTGTTTAGTGTGATTTTATTGATCATTACGCTTTGATTTGCTTAAATTAGCACAGGAGTGTGTTTAGAAGGCCTAATAAGTGAAACCGCATAGGATTACATGTTTTTACAACATGCAAAAACTATCAATGCAATAACTATCGTTGTTTACTGAGTTTGTATACGTAGTTCATTTCCCATGATTCATTGTAAACTTTCGCGAATACTTTGATGCACAAATATATTGTTACATAATTTTGTTGGAAATTCATGGAAATCTAATTCACTTGGTCCTGTGACCTTGATTTGAGTTTTTATTCATTGATCACAAATTGAGTTTTATCCTTAACGTCTGATTACGTTCAATCGACAACTGTGACTTGATTATTAGTTCATATTGAGCGAATAAGAGTAGTTTTCGGTACTTTACAACGGTTAATGTTACACTGGTGCACAATAAATGATTATGTGGACCGAGAGTTGTCATTTTGATTCATTCATGTGCATTTTAAATGCAAGAGTGTTTAAAGATGGTGGTTGAGTGCTTTGTATGAGTTTGGCAGAAGTTGATCGGTTAAAGGTTGATTTATGTGGTCTCCTTATACGTTTTTGTTTCGGTTTTAATAGTGCATTCAAACTTTCCTTTTGTTATTGTTTAGTGTGATTTTATTGATCATTACGCTTTGATTTGCTTAAATTAGCACAGGAGTGTGTTTAGAAGGCTTAGTAAGTGAAACCGCATAGGATTACATGTTTTTACAACATGCAAAAACTATCAATGCAATAACTATCGTTGTTTAATGAGTTTGTATACGTAGTTCATTTCCCATGATTCATTGTAAACTTTCGCGAATACTTTGATGCACAAATATATTGTTACATAATTTTGTTGGAAATTCATGGAAATGTAATTCACTTGGTCCTGTGACCTTGATTTGAGTTTTTATTCATTGATCACAAATTGAGTTTTATCCTTAACGTCTGATTACGTTCAATCGACAACTGTTACTTGATTATTAGTTCATATTGAGTGAATAAGAGTAGATTTCGGTACTTTACAACGGTTAATGTTCCACTGGTGCCCAATAAATGATTACGTGGACCGAGAGTTGTCATTTTGATTCATTCATGTGCATTTTAAATGCAAGAGTGTTTAAAGATGGTGGTTGAGTGCTTTGTATGAGTTTGGCAGAAGTTGATCGGTTAAAGTCTCCTTATATGTTTTTGTTTCGGTTTTAATAGTGCATTCAAACTTTCCTTTTGTTATTGTTTAATGTGATTTTATTGATCATTACGCTTTGATTTGCTTAAATTAGCACAGGAGTGTGTTTAGAAGGCTTAATAAGTGAAACCGCATAGGATTACATGTTTTTACAACATGCAAAAACTATCAATGCAATAACTATCGTTGTTTAATGAGTTTGTATACGTAGTTCATTTCCCATGATTCATTGTAAACTTTCGCGAATACTTTGATGCACAAATATATTGTTACATAATTTTGTTGGAAATTGATGGAAATCTAATTCACTTGGTCCTGTGACCTTGATTTGAGTTTTTATTCATTGATCACAAATTGAGTTTTATCCTTAACGTCTGATTACGTTCAATCGACAACTGTGACTTGATTATTAGTTCATATTGAGCGAATAAGAGTAGTTTTCGGTACTTTACAACGGTTAATGTTACACTGGTGCACAATAAATGATTATGTGGACCGAGAGTTGTCATTTTGATTCATTCATGTGCATTTTAAATGCAAGAGTGTTTAAAGATGGTGGTTGAGTGCTTTGTATGAGTTTGGCAGAAGTTGATCGGTTAAAGGTTGATTTATGTGGTCTCCTTATACGTTTTTGTTTCGGTTTTAATAGTGCATTCAAACTTTCCTTTTGTTATTGTTTAGTGTGATTTTATTGATCATTACGCTTTGATTTGCTTAAATTAGCACAGGAGTGTGTTTAGAAGGCTTAATAAGTGAAACCGCATAGGATTACATGTTTTTACAACATGCAAAAACTATCAATGCAATAACTATCGTTGTTTAATGAGTTTGTATACGTAGTTCATTTCCCATGATTCATTGTAAACTTTCGCGAATACTTTGATGCACAAATATATTGTTACATAATTTTGTTGGAAATTCATGGAAATCTAATTCACTTGGTCCTGTGACCTTGATTTGAGTTTTTATTCATTGATCACAAATTGAGTTTTATCCTTAACGTCTGATTACGTTCAATCGACAACTGTGACTTGATTATTAGTTCATATTGAGCGAATAAGAGTAGTTTTCGGTACTTTAAACGGTTAATGTTCACTGGTGCACAATAAATGATTATGTGGACCGAGAGTTGTCATTTTGATTCATTCATGTGCATTTTAAATGCAAGAGTGTTTAAAGATGGTGGTTGAGTGCTTTGTATGAGTTTGGCAGAAGTTGATCGGTTAAAGGTTGATTTATGTGGTCTCCTTATACGTTTTTGTTTCGGTTTTAATAGTGCATTCAAACTTTCCTTTTGTTATTGTTTAGTGTGATTTTATTGATCATTACGCTTTGATTTGCTTAAATTAGCACAGGAGTGTGTTTAGAAGGCTTATAAGTGAAACCGCATAGGATTACATGTTTTTACAACATGCAAAAACTATCAATGCAATAACTATCGTTGTTTAATGAGTTTGTATACGTAGTTCATTTCCCATGATTCATTGTAAACTTTCGCGAATACTTTGATGCACAAATATATTGTTACATAATTTTGTTGGAAATTCATGGAAATCTAATTCACTTGGTCCTGTGACCTTGATTTGAGTTTTTATTCATTGATCACAAATTGAGTTTTATCCTTAACGTCTGATTACGTTCAATCGACAACTGTGACTTGATTATTAGTTCATATTGAGCGAATAAGAGTAGTTTTCGGTACTTTACAACTGTTAATGTTCCACTGGTGCACAATAAATGATTATGTGGACCGAGAGTTGTCATTTTGATTCATTCATGTGCATTTTAAATGCAAGAGTGTTTAAAGATGGTGGTTGAGTGCTTTGTATGAGTTTGGCAGAAGTTGATCGGTTAAAGGTTGATTTATGTGGTCTCCTTATACGTTTTTGTTTCGGTTTTAATAGTGCATTCAAACTTTCCTTTTGTTATTGTTTAGTGTGATTTTATTGATCATTACGCTTTGATTTGCTTAAATTAGCACAGGAGTGTGTTTAGAAGGCTTAATAAGTGAAACCGCATAGGATTACATGTTTTTACAACATGCAAAAACTATCAATGCAATAACTATCGTTGTTTAATGAGTTTGTATACGTAGTTCATTTCCCATGATTCATTGTAAACTTTCGCGAATACTTTGATGCACAAATATATTGTTACATAATTTTGTTGGAAATTAATGGAAATCTAATTCACTTGGTCCTGTGACCTTGATTTGATTTTTTATTCATTGATCACAAATTGAGTTTTATCCTTAACGTCTGATTACGTTCAATCGACAACTGTGACTTGATTATTAGTTCATATTGAGCGAATAAGAGTAGTTTTCGGTACTTTAAAACGGTTAATGTTACATTGGTGCACAATAAATGATTATGTGGACCGAGAGTTGTCATTTTGATTCATTCATGTGCATTTTAAATGCAAGAGTGTTTAAAGATGGTGGTTGAGTGCTTTGTATGAGTTTGGCAGAAGTTGATCGGTTAAAGGTTGATTTATGTGGTCTCCTTATACGTTTTTGTTTCGGTTTTAATAGTGCATTCAAACTTTCCTTTTGTTATTGTTTAGTGTGATTTTATTGATCATTACGCTTTGATTTGCTTAAATTAGCACAGGAGTGTGTTTAGAAGGCTTAGTAAGTGAAACCGCATAGGATTACATGTTTTTACAACATGCAAAAACTATCAATGCAATAACTATCGTTGTTTAATGAGTTTGTATACGTAGTTCATTTCCCATGATTCATTGTAAACTTTCGCGAATACTTTGATGCACAAATATAATGTTACATAATTTTGTTGGAAATTAATGAAAATCTAATTCACTTGGTCGTATTACCTTGATTTGAGTTTTTATTCATTGATCACAAAATGAGTTTTATCCTTATCGTCTAATTACGTTCAATCGACAACTGTGACTTGATTATTAGTTCATATTGAGCGAATAATAGTAGTTTTCGGTACTTTACAACGGTTAATGTTACACTGGCGCACAATAAATGATTATGTGGACCGAGAGTTGTCATTTTGATTCATTCACGTGCATTTTAAATGCAAGAGTGTTTAAAGATGGTGGTTGAGTGCTTTGTATGAGTTTGGCAGAAGTTGATCTGTTAAAGGTTGATTTATGTTTTCTCCTTATACGTTTTTCTTTCGGTGTTAATAGTTCATTTAAACTTTCCTTTTGCTATTGTTTAGTGTGATTTTATTGATCATTACTCTTTGATTTTCTTAAATTAGCACAGGAGTGTGTTTAGAAGGCTTAATAAGTGAAACCGCATAGGATTACATGTTTTTACAACATGCAAAAACTATCAATGCAATAACTATCGTTGTTTATTGAGTTTGTATACGTAGTTCATTTCCCATGATTCATTGTAAACTTTGGCGAATACTTTGATGCACAAATATATTGTTACATAATTTTGTTGGAAATTCATGGAAATCTAATTCACTTGGTCGTATTACCTTGATTTGAGTTTTAATTCATTGATCACAAATTGAGTTTTATCCTTATCGTCTGATTACGTTCAATCGACAACTGTGACTTGATTATTAGTTCATATAAAGCGAATAAGAGTAGTTTTTGGTACTTTACAACGGTTAATGTTACACTGGTGCACAATAAATGATTATGTGGACCGAGAGTTGTCATTTTGATTCATTCATGTGCTTTTAAAATGCAAGAGTGTTTAATGATGGTGGTTGAGTGTTTTGTATGAGTTTGGCAGAAGTTGATCGGTTCAAGGTTGATTTATGTTGTCTCCTTTTACGTTTTTGTTTTAGTTTTAATAGTGCATTCAAACTTTTCTTTTGTTATTGTTTAGTGTGATTTTATTGATCATTACGCTTTGATTTGCTTAAATTAGCACAGGAGTGTGTTTAGAAGGCTTAATAAGTGAAACCGCATAGGATTACATGTTTTTACAACATGCAAAAACAATCAATGCAATAACTATCGTTGTTTAATGAGTTTGTATACGTAGTTCATTTCCCATGATTCATTGTAAACTTTCGCGAATACTTTGATGCACAAATATATTGTTACATAATTTTGTTGGAAATTCATGGAAATCTAATTCACTTGGTCCTGTGACCTTGATTTGAGTTTTTATTCATTGATCACAAATTGAGTTTTATCCTTAACGTCTGATTACGTTCAATCGACAACTGTGACTTGATTATTAGTTCATATTGAGCGAATAAGAGTAGTTTTCGGTACTTTACAACGGTTAATGTTACACTGGTGCACAATAAATGATTATGTGGACCGAGAGTTGTCATTTTGATTCATTCATGTGCATTTTAAATGCAAGAGTGTTTAAAGATGGTGGTTGAGTGCTTTGTATGAGTTTGGCAGAAGTTGATCGGTTAAAGGTTGATTTATGTGGTCTCCTTATACGTTTTTGTTTCGGTTTTAATAGTGCATTCAAACTTTCCTTTTGTTATTGTTTAGTGTGATTTTATTGATCATTACGCTTTGATTTGCTTAAATTAGCACAGGAGTGTGTTTAGAAGGCTTAATAAGTGAAACCGCATAGGATTACATGTTTTTACAACATGCAAAAACTATCAATGCAATAACTATCGTTGTTTAATGAGTTTGTATACGTAGTTCATTTCCCATGATTCATTGTAAACTTTCGCGAATACTTTGATGCACAAATATATTGTTACATAATTTTGTTGGAAATTCATGGAAATCTAATTCACTTGGTCCTGTGACCTTGATTTGAGTTTTTATTCATTGATCACAAATTGAGTTTTATCCTTAACGTCTGATTACGTTCAATCGACAACTGTGACTTGATTATTAGTTCATATTGAGTGAATAAGAGTAGTTTTCGGTACTTTACAACGGTTAATGTTCCACTGGTGCACAATAAATGATTATGTGGACCGAGAGTTGTCATTTTGATTCATTCATGTGCATTTTAAATGCAAGAGTGTTTAAAGATGGTGGTTGAGTGCTTTGTATGAGTTTGGCAGAAGTTGATCGGTTAAAGGTTGATTTATGTGGTCTCCTTATACGTTTTTGTTTCGGTTTTAATAGTGCATTCAAACTTTCCTTTTGTTATTGTTTAGTGTGATTTTATTGATCATTACGCTTTGATTTGCTTAAATTAGCACAGGAGTGTGTTTAGAAGGCTTAATAAGTGAAACCGCATAGGATTACATGTTTTTACAACATGCAAAAACTATCAATGCAATAACTATCGTTGTTTAATGAGTTTGTATACGTAGTTCATTTCCCATGATTCATTGTAAACTTTCGCGAATACTTTGATGCACAAATATATTGTTACATAATTTTGTTGGAAATTCATGGAAATCTAATTCACTTGGTCCTGTGACCTTGATTTGATTTTTATTCATTGATCACAAATTGAGTTTTATCCTTAACGTCTGATTACGTTCAATCGACAACTGTGACTTGATTATTAGTTCATATTGAGCGAATAAGAGTAGTTTTCGGTACTTTACAACGGTTAATGTTACTGGTGCACAATAAATGATTATGTGGACCGAGAGTTGTCATTTTGATTCATTCATGTGCATTTTAAATGCAAGAGTGTTTAAAGATGGTGGTTGAGTGCTTTGTATGAGTTTGGCAGAAGTTGATCGGTTAAAGGTTGATTTATGTGGTCTCCTTATACGTTTTTGTTTCGGTTTTAATAGTGCATTCAAACTTTCCTTTTGTTATTGTTTAGTGTGATTTTATTGATCATTACGCTTTGATTTGCTTAAATTAGCACAGGAGTGTGTTTAGAAGGCTTAATAAGTGAAACCGCATAGGATTACATGTTTTTACAACATGCAAAAACTATCAATGCAATAACTATCGTTGTTTAATGAGTTTGTATACGTAGTTCATTTCCCATGATTCATTGTAAACTTTCGCGAATACTTTGATGCACAAATATATTGTTACATAATTTTGTTGGAAATTCATGGAAATCTAATTCACTTGGTCCTGTGACCTTGATTTGAGTTTTTATTCATTGATCACAAATTGAGTTTTATCCTTAACGTCTGATTACGTTCAATCGACAACTGTGACTTGATTATTAGTTCATATTGAGCGAATAAGAGTAGATTTCGGTACTTTACAACGGTTAATGTTCCACTGGTGCACAATAAATGATTATGTGGACCGAGAGTTGTCATTTTGATTCATTCATGTGCATTTTAAATGCAAGAGTGTTTAAAGATGGTGGTTGAGTGCTTTGTATGAGTTTGGCAGAAGTTGATCGGTTAAAGGTTGATTTATGTGGTCTCCTTATACGTTTTTGTTTCGGTTTTAATAGTGCATTCAAACTTTCCTTTTGTTATTGTTTAGTGTGATTTTATTGATCATTACGCTTTGATTTGCTTAAATTAGCACAGGAGTGTGTTTAGAAGGCTTAATAAGTGAAACCGCATAGGATTACATGTTTTTACAACATGCAAAAACTATCAATGCAATAACTATCGTTGTTTAATGAGTTTGTATACGTAGTTCATTTCCCATGATTCATTGTAAACTTTCGCGAATACTTTGATGCACAAATATATTGTTACATAATTTTGTTGGAAATTCATGGAAATCTAATTCACTTGGTCCTGTGACCTTGATTTGAGTTTTTATTCATTGATCACAAATTGAGTTTTATCCTTAACGTCTGATTACGTTCAATCGACAACTGTGACTTGATTATTAGTTCATATTGAGCGAATAAGAGTAGTTTTCGGTACTTTACAACTGTTAATGTTCCACTGGTGCACAATAAATGATTATGTGGACCGAGAGTTGTCATTTTGATTCATTCATGTGCATTTTAAATGCAAGAGTGTTTAAAGATGGTGGTTGAGTGCTTTGTATGAGTTTGGCAGAAGTTGATCGGTTAAAGGTTGATTTATGTGGTCTCCTTATACGTTTTTGTTTCGGTTTTAATAGTGCATTCAAACTTTCCTTTTGTTATTGTTTAGTGTGATTTTATTGATCATTACGCTTTGATTTGCTTAAATTAGCACAGGAGTGTGTTTAGAAGGCTTAATAAGTGAAACCGCATAGGATTACATGTTTTTACAACATGCAAAAACTATCAATGCAATAACTATCGTTGTTTAATGAGTTTGTATACGTAGTTCATTTCCCATGATTCATTGTAAACTTTCGCGAATACTTTGATGCACAAATATATTGTTACATAATTTTGTTGGAAATTCATGGAAATCTAATTCACTTGGTCCTGTGACCTTGATTTGAGTTTTTATTCATTGATCACAAATTGAGTTTTATCCTTAACGTCTGATTACGTTCAATCGACAACTGTGACTTGATTATTAGTTCATATTGAGCGAATAAGAGTAGTTTTCGGTACTTTACAACGGTTAATGTTACACTGGTGCACAATAAATGATTATGTGGACCGAGAGTTGTCATTTTGATTCATTCATGTGCATTTTAAATGCAAGAGTGTTTAAAGATGGTGGTTGAGTGCTTTGTATGAGTTTGGCAGAAGTTGATCGGTTAAAGGTTGATTTATGTGGTCTCCTTATACGTTTTTGTTTCGGTTTTAATAGTGCATTCAAACTTTCCTTTTGTTATTGTTTAGTGTGATTTTATTGATCATTACGCTTTGATTTGCTTAAATTAGCACAGGAGTGTGTTTAGAAGGCTTATAAGTGAAACCGCATAGGATTACATGTTTTTACAACATGCAAAAACTATCAATGCAATAACTATCGTTGTTTAATGAGTTTGTATACGTAGTTCATTTCCCATGATTCATTGTAAACTTTCGCGAATACTTTGATGCACAAATATATTGTTACATAATTTTGTTGGAAATTCATGGAAATCTAATTCACTTGGTCCTGTGACCTTGATTTGAGTTTTTATTCATTGATCACAAATTGAGTTTTATCCTTAACGTCTGATTACGTTCAATCGACAACTGTGACTTGATTATTAGTTCATATTGAGCGAATAAGAGTAGTTTTCGGTACTTTACAACTGTTAATGTTCCACTGGTGCACAATAAATGATTATGTGGACCGAGAGTTGTCATTTTGATTCATTCATGTGCATTTTAAATGCAAGAGTGTTTAAAGATGGTGGTTGAGTGCTTTGTATGAGTTTGGCAGAAGTTGATCGGTTAAAGGTTGATTTATGTGGTCTCCTTATACGTTTTTGTTTCGGTTTTAATAGTGCATTCAAACTTTCCTTTTGTTATTGTTTAGTGTGATTTTATTGATCATTACGCTTTGATTTGCTTAAATTAGCACAGGAGTGTGTTTAGAAGGCTTAATAAGTGAAACCGCATAGGATTACATGTTTTTACAACATGCAAAAACTATCAATGCAATAACTATCGTTGTTTAATGAGTTTGTATACGTAGTTCATTTCCCATGATTCATTGTAAACTTTCGCGAATACTTTGATGCACAAATATATTGTTACATAATTTTGTTGGAAATTCATGGAAATCTAATTCACTTGGTCCTGTGACCTTGATTTGAGTTTTTATTCATTGATCACAAATTGAGTTTTATCCTTAACGTCTGATTACGTTCAATCGACAACTGTGACTTGATTATTAGTTCATATTGAGCGAATAAGAGTAGTTTTCGGTACTTTACAACGGTTAATGTTACACTGGTGCACAATAAATGATTATGTGGACCGAGAGTTGTCATTTTGATTCATTCATGTGCATTTTAAATGCAAGAGTGTTTAAAGATGGTGGTTGAGTGCTTTGTATGAGTTTGGCAGAAGTTGATCGGTTAAAGGTTGATTTATGTGGTCTCCTTTACGTTTTTGTTTCGGTTTTAATAGTGCATTCAAACTTTCCTTTTGTTATTGTTTAGTGTGATTTTATTGATCATTACGCTTTGATTTGCTTAAATTAGCACAGGAGTGTGTTTAGAAGGCTTAATAAGTGAAACCGCATAGGATTACATGTTTTTACAACATGCAAAAACTATCAATGCAATAACTATCGTTGTTTAATGAGTTTGTATACGTAGTTCATTTCCCATGATTCATTGTAAACTTTCGCGAATACTTTGATGCACAAATATATTGTTACATAATTTTGTTGGAAATTCATGGAAATCTAATTCACTTGGTCCTGTGACCTTGATTTGAGTTTTTATTCATTGATCACAAATTGAGTTTTATCCTTAACGTCTGATTACGTTCAATCGACAACTGTGACTTGATTATTAGTTCATATTGAGCGAATAAGAGTAGTTTTCGGTACTTTACAACGGTTAATGTTACACTGGTGCACAATAAATGATTATGTGGACCGAGAGTTGTCATTTTGATTCATTCATGTGCTTTTAAAATGCAAGAGTGTTTAAAGATGGTGGTTGAGTGCTTTGTATGAGTTTGGCAGAAGTTGATCGGTTAAAGGTTGATTTATGTGGTCTCCTTATACGTTTTTGTTTCGGTTTTAATAGTGCATTCAAACTTTCCTTTTGTTATTGTTTAGTGTGATTTTATTGATCATTACGCTTTGATTTGCTTAAATTAGCACAGGAGTGTGTTTAGAAGGCTTAATAAGTGAAACCGCATAGGATTACATGTTTTTACAACATGCAAAAACTATCAATGCAATAACTATCGTTGTTTAATGAGTTTGTATACGTAGTTCATTTCCCATGATTCATTGTAAACTTTCGCGAATACTTTGATGCACAAATATATTGTTACATAATTTTGTTGGAAATTCATGGAAATCTAATTCACTTGGTCCTGTGACCTTGATTTGAGTTTTTATTCATTGATCACAAATTGAGTTTTATCCTTAACGTCTGATTACGTTCAATCGACAACTGTGACTTGATTATTAGTTCATATTGAGCGAATAAGAGTAGATTTCGGTACTTTACAACGGTTAATGTTCCACTGGTGCACAATAAATGATTATGTGGACCGAGAGTTGTCATTTTGATTCATTCATGTGCATTTTAAATGCAAGAGTGTTTAAAGATGGTGGTTGAGTGCTTTGTATGAGTTTGGCAGAAGTTGATCGGTTAAAGGTTGATTTATGTGGTCTCCTTATACGTTTTTGTTTCGGTTTTAATAGTGCATTCAAACTTTCCTTTTGTTATTGTTTAGTGTGATTTTATTGATCATTACGCTTTGATTTGCTTAAATTAGCACAGGAGTGTGTTTAGAAGGCTTATAAGTGAAACCGCATAGGATTACATGTTTTTACAACATGCAAAAACTATCAATGCAATAACTATCGTTGTTTAATGAGTTTGTATACGTAGTTCATTTCCCATGATTCATTGTAAACTTTCGCGAATACTTTGATGCACAAATATATTGTTACATAATTTTGTTGGAAATTCATGGAAATCTAATTCACTTGGTCCTGTGACCTTGATTTGAGTTTTTATTCATTGATCACAAATTGAGTTTTATCCTTAACGTCTGATTACGTTCAATCGACAACTGTGACTTGATTATTAGTTCATATTGAGCGAATAAGAGTAGATTTCGGTACTTTACAACGGTTAATGTTCCACTGGTGCACAATAAATGATTATGTGGACCGAGAGTTGTCATTTTGATTCATTCATGTGCATTTTAAATGCAAGAGTGTTTAAAGATGGTGGTTGAGTGCTTTGTATGAGTTTGGCAGAAGTTGATCGGTTAAAGGTTGATTTATGTGGTCTCCTTTTACATTTTTGTTTCGGTTTTAATAGTGCATTCAAACTTTCCTTTTGTTATTGTTTAGTGTGATTTTATTGATCATTACGCTTTGATTTGCTTAAATTAGAACAGGAGTGTGTTTAGAAGGCTTCCAAGTGAAACCGCATAGGATTACATGTTTTTACAACATGCAAAAACTATCAATGCAATAACTATCGTTGTTTAATGAGTTTGTATACGTAGTTCATTTCACATGATTCATTGTAAACTTTCGCGAATACTTTGATGCACAAATATATTGTTACATAATTTTGTTGGAAATTCATGGAAATCTAATTCACTTGGTCCTGTGACCTTGATTTGAGTTTTTATTCATTGATCACAAATTGAGTTTTATCCTTAACGTCTGATTACGTTCAATCGACAACTGTGACTTGATTATTAGTTCATATTGAGTGAATAAGAGTAGATTTCGGTACTTTACAACGGTTAATGTTCCACTGGTGCACAATAAATGATTATGTGGACCGAGAGTTGTCATTTTGATTCATTCATGTGCATTTTAAATGCAAGAGTGTTTAAAGATGGTGGTTGAGTGCTTTGTATGAGTTTGGCAGAAGTTGATCGGTTAAAGGTTGATTTATGTGGTCTCCTTATACGTTTTTTGTTTCTGTTTTAATAGTGCATTGAACTTTCCTTTTGCTATTGTTTAGTGAAACCGCATAGGATTACATGTTTTTACAACATGCAAAAACTATCAATGCAATAACTATCGTTGTTTAATGAGTTTGTATGCGTAGTTCATTTCCCATGATTCATTGTAAACTTTCGCGAATACTTTGATGCACAAATATATTGTTACATAATTTGAGTTTTTATTCACTTGGTCCTGTGACCTTGATTTGAGTTTTTATTCATTGATCACAAATTGAGTTTTTTCCTTAACCTCTTATTACGTTCAATCGACAACTGTGACTTGATTATTAGTTCATATTGAGCGAATAAGAGTAGTTTTCGGTACTTTACAACGGTTAATGTTACACTGGTGCACAATAAATGATTATGTGGACCGAGAGTTGTCATTTTGATTCATTCATGTGCTTTTAAAATGCAAGAGTGTTTAAAGATGGTGGTTGAGTGTTTTGTATGAGTTTGGCAGAAGTTGATTGGTTCAAGGTTGATTTATGTGGTCTCCTTATACGTTTTTGCTTCGGTTTTAATAGTGCATTCAAACTTTCCTTTTGTTATTATTTAGTGTGATTTTATTGATCACTACGCTTTGATTTGCTTAAATTAGCACAGGAGTGTGTTTAGAAGGCTTAATAACAACATGCAAAACTATCAATGCAATAACTATCGTTGTTTAATGAGTTTGTATACGTAGTTCATTTCCCATGATTCATTGTAAACTTTCGCGAATACTTTGATGCACAAATATATTGTTACATAATTTTGTTGGAAATTCATGGAAATCTAATTCACTTGGTCCTGTGACCTTGATTTGAGTTTTTATTCATTGATCACAAATTGAGTTTTATCCTTAACGTCTGATTACGTTCAATCGACAACTGTGACTTGATTATTAGTTCATATTGAGCGAATAAGAGTAGTTTTCGGTACTTTACAACTGTTAATGTTCCACTGGTGCACAATAAATGATTATGTGGACCGAGAGTTGTCATTTTGATTCATTCATGTGCATTTTAAATGCAAGAGTGTTTAAAGATGGTGGTTGAGTGCTTTGTATGAGTTTGGCAGAAGTTGATCGGTTAAAGGTTGATTTATGTGGTCTCCTTATACGTTTTTGTTTCGGTTTTAATAGTGCATTCAAACTTTCCTTTTGTTATTGTTTAGTGTGATTTTATTGATCATTACGCTTTGATTTGCTTAAATTAGCACAGGAGTGTGTTTAGAAGGCTTAATAAGTGAAACCGCATAGGATTACATGTTTTTACAACATGCAAAAACTATCAATGCAATAACTATCGTTGTTTAATGAGTTTGTATACGTAGTTCATTTCCCATGATTCATTGTAAACTTTCGCGAATACTTTGATGCACAAATATATTGTTACATAATTTTGTTGGAAATTCATGGAAATCTAATTCACTTGATCCTGTGACCTTGATTTGAGTTTTTATTCATTGATCACAAATTGAGTTTTATCCTTAACGTCTGATTACGTTCAATCGACAACAGTGACTTGATTATTAGTTCATATTGAGCGAATAAGAGTAGTTTTCGGTACTTTACAACGGTTAATGTTACATTGGTGCACAATAAATGATTATGTGGACCGAGAGTTGTCATTTTGATTCATTCATGTGCATTTTAAATGCAAGAGTGTTTAAAGATGGTGGTTGAGTGCTTTGTATGAGTTTGGCAGAAGTTGATCGGTTAAAGGTTGATTTATGTGGTCTCCTTATACGTTTTTGTTTCGGTTTTAATAGTGCATTGAAACTTTTTTTGTTATTGTTTAGTGAAACCGCATAGGATTACATGTTTTTACAACATGCAAAAACTATCAATGCAATAACTATCGTTGTTTAATGAGTTTGTATACGTAGTTCATTTCCCATGATTCATTGTAAACTTTCGCGAATACTTTGATGCACAAATATATTGTTACATAATTTTGTTGGAAATTAATGGAAATCTAATTCACTTGGTCCTGTGACCTTGATTTGATTTTTTATTCATTGATCACAAATTGAGTTTTATCCTTAACGTCTGATTACGTTCAATCGACAACTGTGACTTGATTATTAGTTCATATTGAGCGAATAAGAGTAGTTTTCGGTACTTTAAAACGGTTAATGTTACATTGGTGCACAATAAATGATTATGTGGACCGAGAGTTGTCATTTTGATTCATTCATGTGCTTTTAAAATGCAAGAGTGTTTAAAGATGGTGGTTGAGTGTTTTGTATGAGTTTGGCAGAAGTTGATCGGTTAAAGGTTGATTTATGTGGTCTCCTTTTACGTTTTTGTTTCGGTTTTAATAGTGCATTCAAACTTTCCTTTTGTTATTATTTAGTGTGATTTTATTGATCATTACGCTTTGATTTGCTTAAATTAGCACAGGAGCGTGTTTACAACATACAAAAACTATCAATGCAATAACTATCGTTGTTTAATGAGTTTGTATACGTAGTTCATTTCCCATGATTCATTGTAAACTTTCGCGAATACTTTGATGCACAAATATATTGTTACATAATTTTGTTGGAAATTCATGGAAATCTAATTCACTTGGTCCTGTGACCTTGATTTGAGTTTTTATTCATTGATCACAAATTGAGTTTTATCCTTAACGTCTGATTACGTTCAATCGACAACTGTGACTTGATTATTAGTTCATATTGAGCGAATAAGAGTAGTTTTCGGTACTTTACAACTGTTAATGTTCCACTGGTGCACAATAAATGATTATGTGGACCGAGAGTTGTCATTTTGATTCATTCATGTGCATTTTAAATGCAAGAGTGTTTAAAGATGGTGGTTGAGTGCTTTGTATGAGTTTGGCAGAAGTTGATCGGTTAAAGGTTGATTTATGTGGTCTCCTTATACGTTTTTGTTTCGGTTTTAATAGTGCATTCAAACTTTCCTTTTGTTATTGTTTAGTGTGATTTTATTGATCATTACGCTTTGATTTGCTTAAATTAGCACAGGAGTGTGTTTAGAAGGCTTAATAAGTGAAACCGCATAGGATTACATGTTTTTACAACATGCAAAAACTATCAATGCAATAACTATCGTTGTTTAATGAGTTTGTATACGTAGTTCATTTCCCATGATTCATTGTAAACTTTCGCGAATACTTTGATGCACAAATATATTGTTACATAATTTTGTTGGAAATTCATGGAAATCTAATTCACTTGGTCCTGTGACCTTGATTTGAGTTTTTATTCATTGATCACAAATTGAGTTTTATCCTTAACGTCTGATTACGTTCAATCGACAACTGTTACTTGATTATTAGTTCATATTGAGTGAATAAGAGTAGATTTCAGTACTTTACAACGGTTAATGTTCCACTGGTGCACAATAAATGATTATGTGGACCGAGAGTTGTCATTTTGATTCATTCATGTGCATTTTAAATGCAAGAGTGTTTAAAGATGGTGGTTGAGTGCTTTGTATGAGTTTGGCAGAAGTTGATCGGTTAAAGGCTGATTTATGTGGTCTCCTTATACGTTTTTGTTTCTGTTTTAATAGTGCATTGAAACTTTCCTTTTGCTATTGTTTAGTGAAACCGCATAGGATTACATGTTTTTACAACATGCAAAAACTATCAATGCAATAACTATCGTTGTTTAATGAGTTTGTATACGTAGCTTATTTCCCATGATTCATTGTAAACTTTCGCGAATACTTTGATGCACAAATATATTGTTACATAATTTTGTTTGAAATTAATGGAAATCTAATTCACTTGGTCTTGTGACCTTGATTTTATTTTTTATTCATTGATCACAAATTGAGTTTTATCCTTAACGTCTGATTACGTTCAATCGACAACTGTGACTTGATTAATAGTTCATATTGAGCGAATAAGAGTAGTTTTCGCTACTTTACAACGGTTAATGTTACACTGGTGCACAATAAATGATTATGTGGACCGAGAGTTGTCATTTTGATTCATTCATGTACTTTTAAAATGCAAGAGTGTTTAAAGATGGTGGTTGAGTGTTTTGTATGAGTTTGGCAGAAGTTGATCGGTTCAAGGTTGATTTATGTGGTCTTCTTATACGTTTTTGCTTCGGTTTTAATAGTGCATTCAAACTTTCCTTTTGTTATTGTTTAGTGTGATTTTATTGATCATTACGCTTTGATTTGCTAAAATTAGCACAGGAGTGTGTTTAGAAGGCTTAATAACAACATGCAAAAACTATCAATACAATAACTATCGTTGTTTAATGAGTTTGTATACGTAGTTCATTTCCCATGATTCATTGTAAACTTTCGCGAATACTTTGATGCACAAATATATTGTTACATAATTTTGTTGGAAATTAATGGAAATCTAATTCACTTGGTCCTGTGACCTTGATTTGAGTTTTTATTCATTGATCACAAATTGAGTTTTATCCTTAACGTCTGATTACGTTCAATCGACAACTGTTACTTGATTATTAGTTCATATTGAGTGAACAAGAGTAGATTTCGGTACTTTACAACGGTTAATGTTCCACTGGTGCACAATAAATGATTATGTGTACCGAGAGTTGTCATTTTGATTCATTCATGTGCATTTTAAATGCAAGAGTGTTTAAAGATGGTGGTTGAGTGCTTTGTATGAGTTTGGCAGAAGTTGATCGGTTAAAGGTTGATTTATGTGGTCTCCTTATACGTTTTTGTTTCGGTTTTAATAGTGCATTCAAACTTTCCTTTTGTTATTGTTTAGTGTGATTTTATTGATCATTACGCTTTGATTTGCTTAAATTAGCACAGGAGTGTGTTTAGAAGGCTTAATAAGTGAAACCGCATAGGATTACATGTTTTTACAACATGCAAAAACTATCAATGCAATAACTATCGTTGTTTAATGAGTTTGTATACGTAGTTCATTTCCCATGATTCATTGTAAACTTTCGCGAATACTTTGATGCACAAATATATTGTTACATAATTTTGTTGGAAATTAATGGAAATCTAATTCACTTGGTCCTGTGACCTTGATTTGATTTTTTATTCATTGATCACAAATTGAGTTTTATCCTTAACGTCTGATTACGTTCAATCGACAACTGTGACTTGATTATTAGTTCATATTGAGCGAATAAAAGTAGTTTTCGGTACTTTACAACGGTTAATGTTACACTGGTGCACAATAAATGATTATGTGGACCGAGAGCAGTCATTTTGATTCATTCATGTGCATTTTAAATGCAAGAGTGTTTAAAGATGGTGGTTGAGTGCTTTGTATGAGTTTGGCAGAAGTTGATCGGTTAAAGGCTGATTTATGTGGTCTCCTTATACGTTTTTGTTTCTGTTTTAATAGTGCATTGAAACTTTCCTTTTGCTATTGTTTAGTGAAACCGCATAGGATTACATGTTTTTACAACATGCAAAAACTATCAATGCAATAACTATCGTTGTTTAATGAGTTTGTATACGTAGTTCATTTCCCATGATTCATTGTAAACTTTCGCGAATACTTTGATGCACAAATATATTGTTACATAATTTTGTTGGAAATTCATGGAAATCTAATTCACTTGGTCCTGTGACCTTGATTTGAGTTTTATTCATTGATCACAAATTGAGTTTTATCCTTAACGTCTGATTACGTTCAATCGACAACTGTGACTTGATTATTAGTTCATATTGAGCGAATAAGAGTAGTTTTCGGTACTTTACAACGGTTAATGTTACACTGGTGCACAATAAATGATTATGTGGACCGAGAGTTGTCATTTTGATTCATTCATGTGCTTTTAAAATGCAAGAGTGTTTAAAGATGGTGGTTGAGTGTTTTGTATGAGTTTGGCAGAAGTTGATCGGTTAAAGGTTGATTTATGTGGTCTCCTTATACGTTTTTGTTTCGGTTTTAATAGTGCATTCAAACTTTCCTTTTGTTATTGTTTAGTGTGATTTTATTGATCATTACGCTTTGATTTGCTTAAATTAGCACAGGAGTGTGTTTAGAAGGCTTAATAACAACATGCAAAAACTATCAATGCAATAACTATCGTTGTTTAATGAGTTTGTATACGTAGTTCATTTCCCATGATTCATTGTAAACTTTCGCGAATACTTTGATGCACAAATATATTGTTACATAATTTTGTTGGAAATTCATGGAAATCTAATTCACTTGGTCCTGTGACCTTGATTTGAGTTTTTATTCATTGATCACAAATTGAGTTTTATCCTTAACGTCTGATTACGTTCAATCGACAACTGTGACTTGATTATTAGTTCATATTGAGTGAATAAGAGTAGTTTTCGGTACTTTACAACGGTTAATGTTCCACTGGTGCACAATAAATGATTATGTGGACCGAGAGTTGTCATTTTGATTCATTCATGTGCATTTTAAATGCAAGAGTGTTTAAAGATGGTGGTTGAGTGCTTTGTATGAGTTTGGCAGAAGTTGATCGGTTAAAGGTTGATTTATGTGGTCTCCTTATACGTTTTTGTTTCGGTTTTAATAGTGCATTCAAACTTTCCTTTTGTTATTGTTTAGTGTGATTTTATTGATCATTACGCTTTGATTTGCTTAAATTAGCACAGGAGTGTGTTTAGAAGGCTTAATAAGTGAAACCGCATAGGATTACATGTTTTTACAACATGCAAAAACTATCAATGCAATAACTATCGTTGTTTAATGAGTTTGTATACGTAGTTCATTTCCCATGATTCATTGTAAACTTTCGCGAATACTTTGATGCACAAATATATTGTTACATAATTTTGTTGGAAATTAATGGAAATCTAATTCACTTGGTCCTGTGACCTTGATTTGATTTTTATTCATTGATCACAAATTGAGTTTTATCCTTAACCTCTGATTACGTTCAATCGACAACTGTGACTTGATTATTAGTTCATATTGAGCGAATAAGAGTAGTTTTCGGTACTTTACAAGGGTTAATGTTCCACTGGTGCACAATAAATGATTATGTGGACCGAGAGTTGTCATTTTGATTCATTCATGTGCATTTTAAATGCAAGAGTGTTTAAAGATGGTGGTTGAGTGTTTTGTATGAGTTTGGCAGAAGTTGATCGGTTAAAGGTTGATTTATGTGGTCTCCTTATACGTTTTTGTTTCGGTTTTAATAGTGCATTCAAACTTTCCTTTTGTTATTGTTTAGTGTGATTTTATTGATCATTACGCTTTGATTTGCTTAAATTAGCACAGGAGTGTGTTTAGAAGGCTTAGTAAGTGAAACCGCATAGGATTACATGTTTTTACAACATGCAAAAACTATCAATGCAATAACTATCGTTGTTTAATGAGTTTGTATACGTAGTTCATTTCCCATGATTCATTGTAAACTTTCGCGATTACTTTGATGCACAAATATTGTAATTTTGTTGGAAATTCATGGAAATCTAATTCACTTGGTCCTGTGACCTTGATTTGAGTTTTTATTCATTGATCACAAATTGAGTTTTATCCTTAACGTCTGATTACGTTCAATCGACAACTGTGACTTGATTATTAGTTCATATTGAGTGAATAAGAGTAGTTTTCGGTACTTTACAACGGTTAATGTTCCACTGGTGCACAATAAATGATTATGTGGACCGAGAGTTGTCATTTTGATTCATTCATGTGCATTTTAAATGCAAGAGTGTTTAAAGATGGTGGTTGAGTGCTTTGTATGAGTTTGGCAGAAGTTGATCGGTTAAAGGTTGATTTATGTGGTCTCCTTATACGTTTTTGTTTCGGTTTTAATAGTGCATTCAAACTTTCCTTTTGTTATTGTTTAGTGTGATTTTATTGATCATTACGCTTTGATTTGCTTAAATTAGCACAGGAGTGTGTTTAGAAGGCTTAATAAGTGAAACCGCATAGGATTACATGTTTTTACAACATGCAAAAACTATCAATGCAATAACTATCGTTGTTTAATGAGTTTGTATACGTAGTTCATTTCCCATGATTCATTGTAAACTTTCGCGAATACTTTGATGCACAAATATATTGTTACATAATTTTGTTGGAAATTCATGGAAATCTAATTCACTTGGTCCTGTGACCTTGATTTGAGTTTTTATTCATTGATCACAAATTGAGTTTTATCCTTAACGTCTGATTACGTTCAATCGACAACTGTGACTTGATTATTAGTTCATATTGAGCGAATAAGAGTAGTTTTCGGTACTTTAAAACGGTTAATGTTACATTGGTGCACAATAAATGATTATGTGGACCGAGAGTTGTCATTTTGATTCATTCATGTGCATTTTAAATGCAAGAGTGTTTAAAGATGGTGGTTGAGTGCTTTGTATGAGTTTGGCAGAAGTTGATCGGTTAAAGGTTGATTTATGTGGTCTCCTTATACGTTTTTGTTTCGGTTTTAATAGTGCATTCAAACTTTCCTTTTGTTATTGTTTAGTGTGATTTTATTGATCATTACGCTTTGATTTGCTTAAATTAGCACAGGAGTGTGTTTAGAAGGCTTAGTAAGTGAAACCGCATAGGATTACATGTTTTTACAACATGCAAAAACTATCAATGACATAACTATCGTTGTTTAATTAGTTTGTATACGTAGTTCATTTCCCATGATTCATTGTAAACTTTCGCGAATACTTTGATGCACAAATATATTGTTACATAATTTTGTTGGAAATTCATGAAAATCTAATTCACTTGGTCCTGTGACCTTGATTTGATTTTTTATTCATTGATCACAAATTGAGTTTTATCCTTAACGTCTGATTACGTTCAATCGACAACTGTGACTTGATTATTAGTTCATATTGAGCGAATAAGAGTAGTTTTCGGTACTTTAAAACGGTTAATGTTACATTGGTGCACAATAAATGATTATGTGGACCGAGAGTTGTCATTTTGATTCATTCATGTGCATTTTAAATGCAAGAGTGTTTAAAGATGGTGGTTGAGTGCTTTGTATGAGTTTGGCAGAAGTTGATCGGTTAAAGGTTGATTTATGTGGTCTCCTTTTACGTTTTTGTTTCGGTTTTAATAGTGCATTCAAACTTTCCTTTTGTTATTGTTTAGTGTGATTTTATTGATCATTACGCTTTGATTTGCTTAAATTAGCACAGGAGTGTGTTTAGAAGGCCTAATAAGTGAAACCGCATAGGATTACATGTTTTTACAACATGCAAAAACTATCAATGCAATAACTATCGTTGTTTAATGAGTTTGTATACGTAGTTCATTTCCCATGATTCATTGTAAACTTTCGCGAATACTTTGATGCACAAATATATTGTTACATAATTTTGTTGGAAATTCATGAAAATCTAATTCACTTGGTCCTGTGACCTTGATTTGAGTTTTTATTCATTGATCACAAATTGAGTTTTATCCTTAACGTCTGATTACGTTCAATCGACAACTGTGACTTGATTATTAGTTCATATTGAGTGAATAAGAGTAGTTTTCGGTACTTTACAACGGTTAATGTTCCACTGGTGCACAATAAATGATTATGTGGACCGAGAGTTGTCATTTTGATTCATTCATGTGCATTTTAAATGCAAGAGTGTTTAAAGATGGTGGTTGAGTGCTTTGTATGAGTTTGGCAGAAGTTGATCGGTTAAAGGTTGATTTATGTGGTCTCCTTATACGTTTTTGTTTCGGTTTTAATAGTGCATTCAAACTTTCCTTTTGTTATTGTTTAGTGTGATTTTATTGATCATTACGCTTTGATTTGCTTAAATTAGCACAGGAGTGTGTTTAGAAGGCTTAATAAGTGAAACCGCATAGGATTACATGTTTTTACAACATGCAAAAACTATCAATGCAATAACTATCGTTGTTTAATGAGTTTGTATACGTAGTTCATTTCCCATGATTCATTGTAAACTTTCGCGAATACTTTGATGCACAAATATATTGTTACATAATTTTGTTGGAAATTCATGAAAATCTAATTCACTTGGTCCTGTGACCTTGATTTGAGTTTTTATTCATTGATCACAAATTGAGTTTTATCCTTAACCTCTGATTACGTTCAATCGACAACTGTGACTTGATTATTAGTTCATATTGAGCGAATAAGAGTAGTTTTCGGTACTTTACAACGGTTAATGTTACACTGGTGCACAATAAATGATTATGTGGACCGATAGTTGTCATTTTGATTCATTCATGTGGTTTTAAAATGCAAGAGTGTTTAAAGATGGTGGTTGAGTGTTTTGTATGAGTTTGGCAGAAGTTGATCGGTTAAAGGTTGATTTATGTGGTCTCCTTTTACGTTTTTGTTTCGGTTTTAATAGTGCATTCAAACTTTCCTTTTGTTATTATTTAGTGTGATTTTATTGATCATTACGCTTTGATTTGCTTAAATTAGCACAGGAGTGTGTTTAGAAGGCTTAGTAAGTGAAACCGCATAGGATTACATGTTTTTACAACATGCAAAAACTATCAATGCAATAACTATCGTTGTTTAATGAGTTTGTATACGTAGTTCATTTCCCATGATTCATTGTAAACTTTCGCGAATACTTTGATGCACAAATATATTGTTACATAATTTTGTTGGAAATTCATGGAAATCTAATTCACTTGGTCCTGTGACCTTGATTTGAGTTTTTATTCATTGATCACAAATTGAGTTTTATCCTTAACGTCTGATTACGTTCAATCGACAACTGTGACTTGATTATTAGTTCATATTGAGTGAATAAGAGTAGATTTCGGTACTTTACAACGGTTAATGTTCCACTGGTGTAATAAGTGAAACCTCATAGGATTACATGTTTTTACAACAAGCAAAAACTATCAATGCAATAACTATCGTTGTTTAATGAGTTTGTATACGTAGTTCATTCCCCATAATTCATTGTAAACTTTCTCGAATACTTTGATGCACAAATATATTGTTACATAATTTTGTTGGAAATTCATGAAAATCTAATTCACTTGGTCGCATTACCTTGATTTGAGTTTTTATATATTGATCACAAATTGAGTTTTATCCTTAACCTCTGATTACGTTCAATCGACAACTGTGACTTGATTATTAGTTCGTATTGAGCGAAAAAGAGTAGTTTTCGGTACTTTACAACGGTTAATGTTACACTGGTGCACAATAAATGATTATGTGGACCGAGATCAGTCATTTTGATTCATTCATGTGCATTTAAAATGCAAGAGTGTTTAAAGATGGTGGTTGAGTGTTTTGTATGAGTTTTGCAGAAGTTGATCGGTTCAAGGTTGATTTATGTGGTCTCCTTTTACGTTTTCGCTTCGGTATTAATAGTGCATTCATTCATGTGCATTTATGTGGTCTCCTTATACGTTTTTGCTTCGGTATTAATAGTGCATTCAAACTTTCCTTTTGTTATTGTTTAGTGTGATTTTATTAATCATTACGCTTTGATTTGCTTAAATTAGCACAGGAGTGTGTTTAGAAGGCTTAATAAGTGAAACCGCATAGGATTACATGTTTTTACAACATGCAAAAACTATCAATGCAATAACTATCGTTGTTTAATGAGTTTGTATACGTAGTTCATTTCCCATGATTCATTGTAAACTTTCGCGAATACTTTGATGCACAAATATATTGTTACATAATTTTGTTGGAAATTAATGGAAATCTAATTCACTTGGTCCTGTGACCTTGATTTGATTTTTTATTCATTGATCACAAATTGAGTTTTATCCTTAACGTCTGATTACGTTCAATCGACAACTGTGACTTGATTATTAGTTCATATTGAGCGAATAAGAGTAGTTTTCGGTACTTTAAAACGGTTAATGTTACATTGGTGCACAATAAATGATTATGTGGACCGAGAGTTGTCATTTTGATTCATTCATGTGATTTTAAAATGCAAGAGTGTTTAAAGATGGTGGTTGAGTGTTTTGTATGAGTTTGGCAGAAGTTGATCGGTTAAAGGTTGATTTATGTGGTCTCCTTTTACGTTTTTGTTTCGGTTTTAATAGTGCATTCAAACTTTCCTTTTGTTATTATTTAGTGTGATTTTATTGATCATTACGCTTTGATTTGCTTAAATTAGCACAGGAGTGTGTTTAAAAGGCTTAATAAGTGAAACCGCATTGGATTACATGTTTTTACGACATGCAAAAATTATCAATGCAATAACTAAAATTGTTTAATGAGTTTGTATACGTAGTTCATTTCCCATGATTCATTGTAAACTTTCGCGAATACTTTGATGCACAAATATATTGTTACATAATTTTGTTGGAAATTAATGGAAATCTAATTCACTTGGTCCTGTGACCTTGATTTGATTTTTTATTCATTGATCACAAATTGAGTTTTATCCTTAACGTCTGATTACGTTCAATCGACAACTATGACTTGATTATTAGTTCATATTGAGTGAATAAGTAGTAGTTCGGTACTTTACAACGGTTAATGTTCCACTGGTGCACAATAAATGATTATGTGGACCGAGAGTTGTCATTTTGATTCATTCATGTGCATTTTAAATGCAAGAGTGTTTAAAGATGGTGGTTGAGTGCTTTGTATGAGTTTGGCAGAAGTTGATCGGTTAAAGGTTGATTTATGTGGTCTCCTTTTACGTTTTTGTTTCGGTTTTAATAGTGCATTCAAACTTTCCTTTTGTTATTGTTTAGTGTGATTTTATTGATCATTACGCTTTGATTTGCTTAAATTAGCACAGAGTGTGTTTAGAAGGCTTAATAAGTGAAACCGCATAGGATTACATGTTTTTACAACATGCAAAACTATCAATGCAATAACTATCGTTGTTTAATGAGTTTGTATACGTAGTTCATTTCCCATGATTCATTGTAAACTTTCGCGAATACTTTGATGCACAAATATATTGTTACATAATTTTGTTGGAAATTAATGGAAATCTAATTCACTTGGTCCTGTGACCTTGATTTGATTTTTTATTCATTGATCACAAATTGAGTTTTATCCTTAACGTCTGATTACGTTCAATCGACAACTGTGACTTGATTATTAGTTCATATTGAGCGAATAAGAGTAGTTTTCGGTACTTCAAAACGGTTAATGTTACACTGGTGCACAATAAATGATTATGTGGACCGAGAGTTGTCATTTTGATTCATTCATGTGCATTTTAAATGCAAGAGTGTTTAAAGATGGTGGTTGAGTGCTTTGTATGAGTTTGGCAGAAGTTGATCGGTTAAAGGTTGATTTATGTGGTCTCCTTTTACGTTTTTGTTTCGGTTTTAATAGTGCATTCAAACTTTTTTTTGTTATTGTTTAGTGTGATTTTATTGATCATTACGCTTTGATTTGCTTAAATTAGCACAGGAGTGTGTTTAGAAGGCCTAATAAGTGAAACCGCATAGGATTACATGTTTTTACAACATGCAAAAACTATCAATGCAATAACTATCGTTGTTTATTGAGTTTGTATACGTAGTTCATTTCCCATGATTCATTGTAAACTTTCGCGAATACTTTGATGCACAAATATATTGTTACATAATTTTGTTGGAAATTCATGAAAATCTAATTCACTTGGTCCTGTGACCTTGATTTGAGTTTTTATTCATTGATCACAAATTGAGTTTTATCCTTAACGTCTGATTACGTTCAATCGACAACTATGACTTGATTATTAGTTCATATTGAGTGAATAAGAGTAGATTTCGGTACTTTACAACGGTTAATGTTCCACTGGTGCACAATAAATGATTATGTGGACCGAGAGTTGTCATTTTGATTCATTCATGTGCTTTTAAATGCAAGAGTGTTTAAAGATGGTGGTTGAGTGTTTTGTATGAGTTTGGCAGAAGTTGATCGGTTAAAGGTTGATTTATGTGGTCTCCTTTTACGTTTTTGTTTCGGTTTTAATAGTGCATTCAAACTTTCCTTTTGTTATTGTTTAGTGTGATTTTATTGATCATTACGCTTTGATTTGCTTAAATTAGCACAGGAGTGTGTTTAGAAGGCTTAATAAGTGAAACCGCATAGGATTACATGTTTTTACAACATGCAAAAACTATCAATGCAATAACTATCGTTGTTTAATGAGTTTGTATACGTAGTTCATTTCCCATGATTCATTGTAAACTTTCGCGAATACTTTGATGCACAAATATATTGTTACATAATTTTGTTGGAAATTCATGAAAATCTAATTCACTTGGTCCTGTGACCTTGATTTGAGTTTTTATTCATTGATCACAAATTGAGTTTTATCCTTAACGTCTGATTACGTTCAATCGACAACTGTGACTTGATTATTAGTTCATATTGAGCGAATAAGAGTAGTTTTCGGTACTTTACAACGGTTAATGTTACACTGGTGCACAATAAATGATTATGTGGACCGAGAGTTGTCATTTTGATTCATTCATGTGCTTTTAAAATGCAAGAGTGTTTAAAGATGGTGGTTGAGTGTTTTGTATGAGTTTGGCAGAAGTTGATCGGTTCAAGGTTGATTTATGTGGTCTCCTTTTACGTTTTTCGCTTCGGTTTTAATAGTGCATTCAAACTTTCCTTTTGTTATTATTTAGTGTGATTTTATTGATCACTACGCTTTGATTTGCTTAAATTAGCACAGGAGTGTGTTTAGAAGGCTTAGTAAGTGAAACCGCATAGGATTACATGTTTTTACAACATGCAAAAACTATCAATGCAATAACTATCGTTGTTTAATGAGTTTGTATACGTAGTTCATTTCACATGATTCATTGTAAACTTTCGCGAATACTTTGATGCACAAATATATTGTAACATAATTTTGTTGGAAATTCATGGAAATGTAATTCACTTGGTCCTGTGACCTTGATTTGAGTTTTTATTCATTGATCACAAATTAAGTTTTATCCTTAACGTCTGATTACGTTCAATCGACAACTGTTACTTGATTATTAGTTCATATTGAGTGAACAAGAGTAGATTTCGGTACTTTACAACGGTTAATGTTCCACTGGTGCAATAAGTGAAACCTCATAGGATTACATGTTTTTACAACAAGAAAAAACTATCAATGCAATAACTATCGTTGTTTAATGAGTTTGTATACGTAGTTCATTTCCCATAATTCATTGTAAACTTTCGTGAATACTTTGATGCACAAATATATTGTTACATAATTTTGTTGGAAATTCATGGAAATCTAATTCACTTGGTCCTGTGACCTTGATTTGATTTTTTATTCATTGATCACAAATTGAGTTTTTTCCTTAACGTCTGATTACGTTCAATCGACAACTGTGACTTGATTATTAGTTCATATTGAGCGAATAAGAGTAGTTTTCGGTACTTTACAACGGTTAATGTTACACTGGTGCACAATAAATGATTATGTGGACCGAGAGCAGTCATTTTGATTCATTCATGTGCTTTTAAAATGCAAGAGTGTTTAAAGATGGTGGTTGAGTGTTTTGTATGAGTTTGGCAGAAGTTGATCGGTTCAAGGTTGATTTATGTGGTCTCCTTTTACGTTTTTGCTTCGGTTTTAATAGTGCATTCAAACTTTCCTTTTGTTATTATTTTGTGTGATTTTATTGATCACTACGCTTTGATTTGCTAAATTAGCACAGGATGTGTTTAGAAGGCTTAGTAAGTGAAACCGCATAGGATTACATGTTTTTACAACATGCAAAAACTATCAATGCAATAACTATCGTTGTTTAATGAGTTTGTATACGTAGTTCATTTCACATGATTCATTGTAAACTTTCGCGAATACTTTGATGCACAAATATATTGTAACATAATTTTGTTGGAAATTAATGGAAGTAATTCACTTGGTCCTGTGACCTTGATTTGAGTTTTTATTCATTGATCACAAATTAAGTTTTATCCTTAACGTCTGATTACGTTCAATCGAAACTGTTACTTTATTATTTGTTCTTAAGTGCACAAGAGTAGATTTTTGTACTTTACAACGGTTAATGTTCCACTGGTGCAAATAAGTGAAACCCATATTACATGTTTTACAACCAACAAAAACTATCAATGCAATAACTATCGTTGTTTAATGAGTTTGTATACGTAGTTCATTTCCCATAATTCATTGTAAACTTTTGCGAATACTTTGATGCACAAATATATTGTTACATAATTTTGTTGGAAATTCATGAAAATCTAATTCACTTGGTCGTATTACCTTGATTTGAGTTTTTATTCATTGATCACAAATTGAGTTTTATCCTTAACCTCTGATTGCCTTCAATCGACAACTGTGACTTGATTATTAGTTCATATTGAGCGAATAAGAGTAGTTTTCGGTACTTTACAACGGTTAATGTTACACTGGTGCAAAATAAATGATTATGTGGACCGAGAGCAGTCATTTTGATTCATTCATGTGCTTTTAAAATGCAAGAGTGTTTAAAGATGGTGGTTGAGTGTTTTGTATGAGTTTGGCAGAAGTTGATCGGTTCAAGGTTGATTTATGTGGTCTCCTTTTACGTTTTTGCTTCGGTTTTAATAGTGCATTCAAACTTTCCTTTTGTTATTATTTTGTGTGATTTTATTGATCACTACGCTTTGATTTGCTTAAATTAGCACAGGAGTGTGTTTAGAAGGCTTAGTAAGTGAAACCGCATAGGATTACATGTTTTTACAACATGCAAAAACTATCAATGCAATAACTATCGTTGTTTAATGAGTTTGTATACGTAGTTCATTTCACATGATTCATTGTAAACTTTCGCGAATACTTTGATGCACAAATATATTGTAACATAATTTTGTTGAAATTCATGGCAATGTATTCACTTGGTCCTGTGACCTTGATTTGAGTTTTTATTCATTGATCACAATTATTAAGTTTATCCTTAACGTCTGATTACGTTCAATCGACAACTTTTACTTGATTATTAGTTCATATTGAGTGAACAAGAGTAGATTTCGGTACTTTACAAACGGTTAATGTTCCACTGGTGCAATAAGTGAACCCTCATAGGATTACATGTTTTTACAACAAGCAAAAACTATCAATGCAATAACTATCGTTGTTTAATGAGTTTGTATACGTAGTTCATTTCCCATAATTCATTGTAAACTTTCGCGAATACTTTGATGCACAAATATATTCTTACATAATTTTGTTGGAAATTCATGAAAATCTAATTCACTTGTTCCTGTGACCTTGATTTGATTTTTATTCATTGATCACAAATTGAGTTTTATCCTTAACGTCTGATTACGTTCAATCGACAACTGTGACTTGATTATTAGTTCATATTGAGCGAATAAGAGTAGTTTTCGGTACTTTACAACGGTTAATGTTACACTGGTGCACAATAAATGATTATGTGGACCGAGAGCAGTCATTTTGATTCATTCATGTGCTTTTAAAATGCAAGAGTGTTTAAAGATGGTGGTTGAGTGTTTTGTATGAGTTTGGCAGAAGTTGATCGGTTAAAGGTTGATTTATGTGGTCTCCTTTTACGTTTTTGTTTCTGTTTTAATAGTGCATTCAAACTTTCCTTTTGTTATTGTTTAGTGTGATTTTATTGATCACTACGCTTTGATTTGCTTAAATTAGCACAGGAGTGTGTTTAGAAGGCTTAGTAAGTGAAACCGCATAGGATTACATGTTTTTACAACATGCAAAAACTATCAATGCAATAACTATCGTTGTTTATTGAGTTTGTATACGTAGTTCATTTCCCATGATTCATTGTAAACTTTCGCGAATACTTTGATGCACAAATATATTGTTACATAATTTTGTTGGAAATTCATAGAAATCTAATTCACTTGGTCCTGTGAACTTGATTTGAGTTTTTATTCATTGATCACAAATTGAGTTTTATCCTTAACGTCTGATTACGTTCAATCGACAACTATGACTTGATTATTAGTTCATATTGAGTGAACAAGAGTAGATTTCGGTACTTTACAACGGTTAATGTTCCACTGGTGCACAATAAATGATTATGTGGACCGAGAGTTGTCATTTTGATTCATTCATGTACATTTTAAATGCAAGAGTGTTTAAAGATGGTGGTTGAGTGCTTTGTATGAGTTTGGCAGAAGTTGATCGGTTAAAGGTTGATTTATGTGGTCTCCTTTTACGTTTTTGTTTCGGTTTTAATAGTGCATTCAAACTTTCCTTTTGTTATTGTTTAGTGTGATTTTATTGATCATTACGCTTTGATTTGCTTAAATTAGCACAGGTGTGTGTTTAGAAGGCCTAATAAGTGAAACCGCATAGGATTACATGTTTTTACAACATGCAAAAACTATCAATGCAATAACTATCGTTGTTTAATGAGTTTGTATACGTAGTTCATTTCCCATGATTCATTGTAAACTTTCGCGAATACTTTGATGCACAAATATATTGTTACATAATTTTGTTGGAAATTCATGAAAATCTAATTCACTTGGTCCTGTGACCTTGATTTGATTTTTTATTCATTGATCACAAATTGAGTTTTATCCTTAACGTCTGATTACGTTCAATCGACAACTGTGACTTGATTATTAGTTCATATTGAGCGAATAAAAGTAGTTTTCGGTACTTTACAACGGTTAATGTTACACTGGTGCACAATAAATGATTATGTGGACCGAGAGTTGTCATTTTGATTCATTCATGTGCTTTTAAAATGCAAGAGTGTTTAAAGATGGTGGTTGAGTGTTTGTATGTTTTGGCAGAAGTTGATCGTTCAAGGTTGATTTATGTGGTCTCCTTTTACGTTTTTGTTTCTTTTTAATAGTGCATTCAACTTTCCTTTGTTATTATTTAGTGTGATTTTATTGATCACTACGCTTTGATTTGCTTAATTAGCACAGGAGTGTTTTAGAAGGCTTAGTAAGTGAAACCGCATAGGATTACATGTTTTTACAACATGCAAAAACTATCAATGCAATAACTATCATTGTTTAATGAGTTTGTATACGTAGTTCATTTCACATGATTCATTGTAAACTTTCGCGAATACTTTGATGCACAAATTTTGTTGGAAATTCATGAAAATGTAATTCACTTGGTCCTGTGATCTTGATTTGAGTTTTTATTCATTGATCACAAATTAAGTTTTATCCTTAACGTCTGATTACGTTCAATCGACAACTGTTACTTGATTATTAGTTCATATTGAGTGAACAAGAGTAGATTTCGGTACTTTACAACGGTTAATGTTCCACTGGTGCAATAAGTGAAACCTCATAGGATTACATGTTTTTACAACAAGCAAAAACTATCAATGCAATAACTATCGTTGTTTAATGAGTTTGTATACGTAGTTCATTTCCCATAATTCATTGTAAACTTTCGCGAATACTTTGATGCACAAATATATTGTTACATAATTTTGTTGGAAATTCATGAAAATCTAATTCACTTGGTCGTATTACCTTGATTTGAGTTTTTATTCATTGATCACAAATTGAGTTTTATCCTTAACCTCTGATTACGTTCAATCGACAACTGTGACTTGATTATTAGTTCATATTGAGCGAATAAGAGTAGTTTTCGGTACTTTACAACGGTTAATGTTACACTGGTGCACAATAAATGATTATGTGGACCGAGAGCAGTCATTTTGATTCATTCATGTGCTTTTAAAATGCAAGAGTGTTTAAAGATGGTGGTTGAGTGTTTTGTATGAGTTTGGCAGAAGTTGATCGGTTCAAGGTTGATTTATGTTGTCTCCTTTGACGTTTTTGCTTCGGTTTTAATAGTGCATTCAAAATTTCCTTTTGTTATTATTTAGTGTGATTTTATTGATCACTACGCTTTGATTTGCTTAAATTAGCACAGGAGTGTGTTTAGAAGGCTTAGTAAGTGAAACCGCATAGGATTACATTTTCTTACAACATGCAAAAACTATCAATGCAATAACTATCGTTGTTTAATGAGTTTGTATACGTAGTTCATTTCCCATGATTCATTGTAAACTTTCACGAATACTTTGATGCACAAATATATTGTTACATAATTTTGTTGGAAATTAATGGAAATCTAATTCACTTGGTCCTGTGACCTTGATTTGATTTTTTATTCGTTGATCACAAATTGAGTTTTATCCTTAACGTCTGATTACGTTCAATCGACAACTATGACTTGATTATTAGTTCATATTGAGTGAACAAGAGTAGATTTCGGTACTTTACAACGGTTAATGTTCCACTGGTGCACAATAAATGATTATGTGGACCGAGAGTTGTCATTTTGATTCATTCATGTACATTTTAAATGCAAGAGTGTTTAAAGATGGTGGTTGAGTGCTTTGTATGAGTTTGGCAGAAGTTGATCGGTTAAAGGTTGATTTATGTGGTCTCCTTATACGTTTTTGTTTCGGTTTTAATAGTGCATTCAAACTTTCCTTTTGTTATTGTTTAGTGTGATTTTATTGATCATTACGCTTTGATTTGCTTAAATTAGCACAGGAGTGTGTTTAGAAGGCTTAATAAGTGAAACCGCATAGGATTACATGTTTTTACAACAAGCAAAAACTATCAATACAATAACTATCGTTGTTTAATGAGTTTGTATACGTAGTTCATTTCCCATGATTCATTGTAAACTTTCGCGAATACTTTGATGAACAAATATATTGTTACATAATTTTGTTGGAAATTCATGAAAATCTAATTCACTTGGTCGTATTACCTTGATTTGAGTTTTTATTCATTGATCACAAATTGAGTTTTATCCTTAACCTCTGATTACGTTCAATCGACAACTGTGACTTGATTATTAGTTCGTATTGAGCGAAAAAGAGTAGTTTTTCAGTACTTTAAAACGGTTAATGTTACATTGGTGCACAATAAATGATTATGTGGACCGAGAGTTGTCATTTTGATTCATTCATGTGCATTTTAAATGCAAGAGTGTTTAAAGATGGTGGTTGAGTGCTTTGTATGAGTTTGGCAGAAGTTGATCGGTTAAAGGTTGATTTATGTGGTCTCCTTTTACGTTTTTGTTTCGGTTTTAATAGTGCATTCAAACTTTTCTTTTGTTATTGTTTAGTGTGATTTTATTGATCATTACGCTTTGATTTGCTTAAATTAGCACAGGTGTGTGTTTAGAAGGCCTAATAAGTGAAACCGCATAGGATTACATGTTTTTACAACATGCAAAAACTATCAATGCAATAACTATCGTTGTTTATTAAGTTTGTATACGTAGTTCATTTCCCATGATTCATTGTAAACTTTCGCGAATACTTTGATGCACAAATATATTGTTACATAATTTTGTTGGAAATTCATGAAAATCTAATTCACTTGGTCCTGTGAACTTGATTTGACTTTTTATTCATTGATCACAAATTGAGTTTTATCCTTAACGTCTGATTACGTTCAATCGACATCTATGACTTGATTATTAGTTCATATTGAGTGAACAAGAGTAGATTTTGGTACTTTACAACGGTTAATGTTCCACTGGTGCACAATAAATGATTATGTGGACCGAGAGTTGTCATTTTGATTCATTCATGTACATTTTAAATGCAAGAGTGTTTAAAGATGGTGGTTGAGTGCTTTGTATGAGTTTGGCAGAAGTTGATCGTTTAAGGTTGATTTTTGTGTCTCCTTATACGTTTTTGTTTCGGTTTTAATAGTGCATTCAAACTTTCTTTTGTTATTGTTTAGTGTGATTTTATTGATCATTACGCTTTGATTTGCTTAAATTAGCACAGGAGTGTGTTTAGAAGGCTTAATAAGTGAAACCGCATAGGATTACATGTTTTTACAACAGCAAAAACTATCAATGCAATAACTATCGTTGTTTAATGATTTGTATACGTAGTTCATTTCCCATGATTCATTGTAAACTTTCGCGAATACTTTGATGCACAAATATATTGTTACATAATTTTGTTGGAAATTCATGAAATCTAATTCACTTGGTCCTTACCTTGATTTGAGTTTTTATTCATTGATCACAAATTGAGTTTTATCCTTAACGTCTGATTACGTTCAATCGACAACTGTGACTTGATTATTAGTTCATATTGAGAGAATAAGAGTAGTTTTCGGTACTTTACAACGGTTAATGTTACACTGGTGCACAATAAATGATTATGTGGACCGAGAGTGTCATTTTGATTCATTCATGTGCTTTTAAAATGCAAGAGTGTTTAAAGATGGTGGTTGAGTGCTTTGTATGAGTTTGGCAGAAGTTGATCGGTTCAGGTTGATTTATGTGGTCTCCTTTACGTTTTTGTTTCGGTTTTAATAGTGCATTCAAACTTTCCTTTTGTTATTGTTTTGTGTGATTTTATTTATCACTACGCTTTGATTTGCTTAAATTAGCACAGGAGTGTGTTTAGAAGGCTAATAAGTGAACCGCATAGGATTACATGTTTTTACAACATGCAAAAACTATCAATGCAATAACTATCGTTGTTTAATGAGTTTGTATACGTAGTTCATTTCACATGATTCATTGTAAACTTTCGCGAATACTTTGATGTACAAATATATTGTAACATAATTTTGTTGGAAATTCATGGAAATGTAATTCACTTGTTCCAGTGACCTTGATTTGAGTTTTTATTCATAGATCACAAATTAAGTTTTATCCATAACGTCTGATTACGTTCAATCGACAACTGTTACTTGATTATTAGTTCATATTGAGTGAACAAGAGTAGATTTCGGTACTTTACAACGGTTAATGTTCCACTGGTGCAATAAGTGAAACCTCATAGGATTACATGTATTTACAACAAGCAAAAACTATCAATGCAATAACTATCGTTGTTTAATGAGTTTGTATACGTAGTTCATTTCCCATAATTCATTGTAAACTTTCGCGAATACTTTGATGAACAAATATATTGTTACATAATTTTGTTGGAAATTCATGAAAATCTAATTCACTTGGTCGTATTACCTTGATTTGAGTTTTTATTCATTGATCACAAATTGAGTTTTATCCTTAACCTCTGATTACGTTCAATCGATAACTGTGACTTGATTATTAGTTCGTATTGAGCGAAAAAGAGTAGTTTTCGGTACTTTACAACGGTTAATGTTACACTGGTGCACAATAAATGATTATGTGGACCGAGAGCAGTCATTTTGATTCATTCATGTGCTTTTAAAATGCAAGAGTGTTTAAAGATGGTGGTTGAGTGTTTTGAATGAGTTTGGCAGAAGTTGATCGGTTAAAGGTTGATTTATGTGGTCTCCTTATACGTTTTTGTTTCGGTTTTAATAGTGCATTCAAACTTTCCTTTTGTTATTGTTTAGTGTGATTTTAATGATCATTACGCTTTGATTTGCTTAAATTAGCACAAGAGTGTGTTTAGAAGGCATAATAAGTGAAACCGCATAGGATTACATGTTTTTACAACATGCAAAAACTATCAATGCAATAACTATCGTTGTTTAATGAGTTTGTATACGTAGTTCATTTCCCATGATTCATTGTAAACTTTCACGAATACTTTGATGCACAAATATATTGTAACATAATTTTGTTGGAAATTAATGGAAATCTAATTCACTTGGTCCTGTGACCTTGATTTGATTTTTTATTCGTTGATCACAAATTGAGTTTTATCCTTAACGTCTGATTACGTTCAATCGACAACTGTAACTTGATTATTAGTTCATATTGAGCGAATAAGAGTAGTTTTCGGTACTTTAAAACGGTTAATGTTACATTGGTGCACAATTAATGATTATGTGGACCGAGAGTTCTCATTTTGATTCATTCATGTGCATTTTAAATGCAAAGTGTTTAAAGATGGTGGTTGAGTGCTTTGTATGAGTTTGGCAGAAGTTGATCGGTTAAAGGTTGATTTATGTGGTCTCCTTTTACGTTTTTGTTTCGATTTTAATAGTGCATTCAAACTTTCCTTTTGTTATTGTTTAGTGTGATTTTATTGATCATTACGCTTTGATTTGCTTAAATTAGCACAGGAGTGTGTTTAGAAGGCCTAATAAGTGAAATCGCATAGGATTACATGTTTTTACAACATGCAAAAACTATCAATGCAATAACTATCGTTGTTTATTGAGTTTGTATACGTAGCTCATTTCCCATGATTCATTGTAAACTTTCACGAATACTTTGATGCACAAATATATTGTTACATAATTTTGTTGGAACTTCATGGAAATCTAATTCACTTGGTCCTGTAAACTTGATTTGAGTTTTTATTCATTGATCACAAATTGAGTTTTATCCTAAACGTCTGATTACGTTCAATCGACAACTATGACTTGATTATTAGTTCATATTGAGTGAACAAGAGTAGATTTCGGTACTTTACAACGGTTAATGTTCCACTGGTGCACAATAAATGATTATGTGGACCGAGAGTTGTCATTTTGATTCATTCATGTCCATTTTAAATGCAAGAGTGTTTAAAGATGGTGGTTGAGTGCTTTGTATGAGTTTGGCAGAAGTTGATCGGTTAAAGGTTGATTTATGTGGTCTCCTTATACGTTTTTGTTTCGGTTTTAATAGTGCATTCAAACTTTCCTTTTGTTATTGTTTAGTGTGATTTTATTGATCATTACGCTTTGATTTGCTTAAATTAGCACAGGAGTGTGTTTAGAAAGCTTAATAAGTGAAACCGCATAGGATTACATGTTTTTACAACATGCAAAAACTATCAATGCAATAACTATCGTTGTTTAATGAGTTTGTATACGTAGTTCATTTCACATGATTCATTGTAAACTTTCGCGAATACTTTGATGTACAAATATATTGTAACATAATTTTGTTGGAAATTCATGAAAATGTAATTCACTTGTTCCTGTGACCTTGATTTGAGTTTTTATTCATTGATCACAAATTAAGTTTTATCCATAACGTCTGATTACGTTCAATCGACAACTGTTACTTGATTATTAGTTCATATTGAGTGAACAAGAGTAGATTCGTACTTTACAACGGTTAATGTTCCACTGGTGCAATAAGTGAAACCTCATAGGATTACATGTATTTACAACAAGCAAAAACTATCAATGCAATAACTATCGTTGTTTAATGAGTTTGTATACGTAGTTCATTTCCCATAATTCATTGTAAACTTTCGGAAATACTTTGATGAACAAATATATTGTTACATAATTTTGTTGGAAATTCATGAAAATCTAATTCACTTGGTCGTATTACCTTGATTTGAGTTTTTATTCATTGATCACAAATTGAGTTTTATCCTTAACCTCTGATTACGTTTAATCGATAACTGTGACTTGATTATTAGTTCGTATTGAGCGAAAAAGAGTAGTTTTCGGTACTTTACAACGGTTAATGTTACACTGGTGCACAATAAATGATTATGTGGATAGAGAGCAGTCATTTTGATTCATTCATGTGCTTTTAAAATGCAAGAGTGTTTAAAGATGGTGGTTGAGTGTTTTGAATGAGTTTGGCAGAAGTTGATCGGTTAAAGGTTGATTTATGTGGTCTCCTTATACGTTTTTGTTTCGGTTTTAATAGTGCATTCAAACTTTCCTTTTGTTATTGTTTAGTGTGATTTTATTGATCATTACGCTTTGATTTGCTTAAATTAGCACAGGAGTGTGTTTAGAAGGCATAATAAGTGAAACCGCATAGGATTACATGTTTTTACAACATGCAAAAACTATCAATGCAATAACTATCGTTGTTTAATGAGTTTGTATACGTAGTTCATTTCCCATGATTCATTGTAAACTTTCACGAATACTTTGATGCACAAATATATTGTTACATAATTTTGTTGGAAATTAATGGAAATCTAATTCACTTGGTCCTGTGACCTTGATTTGATTTTTTATTCGTTGATCACAAATTGAGTTTTATCCTTAACGTCTGATTACGTTCAATCGACAACTGTAACTTGATTATTAGTTCATATTGAGCGAATAAGAGTAGTTTTCGGTACTTTAAAACGGTTAATGTTACATTGGTGCACAATTAATGATTATGTGGACCGAGAGTTCTCATTTTGATTCATTCATGTGCATTTTAAATGCAAGAGTGTTTAAAGATGGTGGTTGAGTGCTTTGTATGAGTTTGGCAGAAGTTGATCGGTTAAAGGTTGATTTATGTGGTCTCCTTTTACGTTTTTGTTTCGATTTTAATAGTGCATTCAAACTTTCCTTTTGTTATTGTTTAGTGTGATTTTATTGATCATTACGCTTTGATTTGCTTAAATTAGCACAGGAGTGTGTTTAGAAGGCCTAATAAGTGAAATCGCATAGGATTACATGTTTTTACAACATGCAAAAACTATCAATGCAATAACTATCGTTGTTTATTGAGTTTGTATACGTAGCTCATTTCCCATGATTCATTGTAAACTTTCGCGAATACTTTGATGCACAATATATTGTTACATAATTTTGTTGGAACTTCATGGAATCTAATTCACTTGGTCCTGTAACCTTGATTTGAGTTTTTTATCATTGATCACAATTGAGTTTTATCCTTAACGTCTGATTACGTTCAATCGACAACTATGACTTGATTATTAGTTCATATTGAGTGAACAAGAGTAGATTTCGTACTTTACAACGGTTAATGTTCACTGGTGCACAATAATGATTATGTGGACGCGAGTTGTCATTTTGATTCATTCATGTCCATTTTAATGCAAGAGTGTTTAAAGATGGTGGTTGAGTGCTTTGTATGAGTTTGGCAGAAGTTGATCGGTTAAGGTTGATTTATGTGGTCCTCCTTATACGTTTTGTTTCGGTTTTAATAGTGCATTCAAACTTTCTTTTGTTATTGTTAGTGTGATTTTATTGATCATTACGCTTTGATTTGCTTAAATTAGCACAGGAGTGTGTTTAGAAAGCTTATATTGAAACCGCATAGGATTACATGTTTTTACAACATGCAAAAACTATCAATGCAATAACTATCGTTGTTTAATGAGTTTGTATACGTAGTTCTTTCACATGATTCATTGTGTAAACTTTCGCGAATACTTTGATGTACAATATATGTAACATAATTTTGTTGGAAATTCATGGAAATGTAATTCACTTGTTCCTGTGACCTTGATTTGAGTTTTTATTCATTGATCACAGATTAAGTTTTATCCATAACGTCTGATTACGTTCAATCGACAACTGTTACTTGATTATTAGTTCATATTGAGTGAACAAGAGTAGATTTCGGTACTTTACAACGGTTAATGTTCC